>FYEV01001600.1:171492-183201 GCA_900188565.1 Geosmithia flava | reverse complement strand
CCCCCCCCCCATCCCCCTGCTCAGCCTCTACCCTTTTCCTCACTCCATCTCTCTCTTGCCTCTCTGATCAGTGATGACTCTCTCTATCCATCTCCGGCACTGACCCAACACCCTTACTGTCAGTGCAAATTAACGACAAGGGATTTATTGCGACGTGACTAGTATAGAGTATTACAAGACGGGGTATCGTATCCCACATCAACATGTCCCAACATCCGCTGCTTCCACAGGGGCCGACGCGCTCATGCCACACACCCAAGACACTGCCTACCTGGCCCTGTGGCCCTTTTTTTAACTCGCAATTCGACACACGGGATTGACATTGACAGTGTACCAGTACCAGTTCCAGTTCCAGTTCCAGTATCAGATGGCCTCGGAGCTCTCCAAGTGATCTGCACTTCCCGGGTGGCTACACGGCAACGCTATTGCAGAAATGTTTGTTTGAGTATCTGTACCTGTACCGACCACTACGCGTACGACCAGGTATATCGCGATCGATTGCTGTCTGTTCCTATTTCAGGCACACACACACAGACAGAGAGGTCATCAAACAGATGGGTTGTCATTACGAGAACACCCCTCGTAGGCATGGCTTGAGGAAAGGATGGGATGGCTTTAATATTGAAAGTACCACCGCGTTGTATTATGTACAAGCAACGGGTACTACACATGACGCGCCATTCCATCAGCGACTTTTTTTTTCGCCCTCTCGGACTTCTTGGAGCCTGGGGCAACAAAGAAGATGACAAGAAAAAAACAGGTGGCCTTCCCCGTATTTCTATTGACGGCTAAGACGTAGGGAGGGTCCAGAGACAATCTGCTCCCGGCTTTTTTCTTTTTTTTCGCACCTTCTCTGCCATCGGGCCCATCTGACTCGAACATTGTTCATCCCTTGCAAAACTGGGCAACAAAACGGGCCTGGACCTCGAATCGGTCTTGTCACATCGGTTATTGCCTAGTACGCCTTTTTACAGAGTGCACCTTAGCCGTGCCTTTGTCTAATATTGTTTTCCTCTTTGAGGGTGCCCTTGTTGGTTTGCTCACTGTTGGGCGTTGCCGGTTGGTGGCTGTGATGCTTGGGCCCTGATTCTTTTAAAGTAATATTACGACGTAGGCCGTGCCTGTACAGGCAGTCGTACCCCAGCAACTTGGCGGAATCGGACCCTGCTCTGTAGACCGAGTGCTCCGTACGATAATAAAAATACCTGCGACATGATAATGCTACTTGCACGGTCGGTCTGCTGCGGTTGTAGCTACGCGTACAGAGTACCTACTCGTACAGGTATCGACACAGGTACAAGTCCTCAACTCGTAAGCCTCGTACATCGATGCGACCCATGGCTCGAGATTGCTCATTCAGCGCTAATGCGAAACGGGCGGACCATGGACTAATTTACATGGGGGATGGCGTATCAAATCTACCAATCTGTGACGTTGACGTTTTGAGGCTATCATGAGCTCGGGTTGCTCAACCCTCAGCGTACTAGTAGACAACGAATGTCGAAACCTAACAACAAGGACTGTGACAAGTATAACACTGATACAGTAGAAAATATATTCACGCACAATCATGGGTGTTGCAGTACAAAAAGCAAGGAACAAGTCGAAAAGGTCCGAAAAGGTGACAGACTTGCATGGAGTCCTGCGTAGAGAGACAGATCAGAACGTAACGCTGCAGCCTTACTACCACAAATTCAACCCAATACACTTCTGTGGCAGAAAAACAGAAGCGAAACTACACTTACTCAAACGATGCCGTATTCGATATCGGAAACGCATAGAAAAACGACAGTCTAATCAACAAACAAATGCACTGCAGCATGTAAAAATTCACATTATGCTACAGGGTAAGTCGTATTGAAAATCGCTGACAGTTGGTGTTTGAACTTGTCAGGACCGACCCCAAATACGGCACGTGCACCTTGTATTTTTTGACATCCTCAGGCAGAAGCCCATGGGCTAGAGAGAGTCCTACCGAGGGCGACGCGCCTCACACCTAGTCAGCCAACAGCTGCTAGTACTAGTAGTAGCCCACCTGGCGCTTTAATCGCGGGTACGTCCAAGACGCGCCTTCCAATATTGCTACGAGTACTCTTTCGCCCAACAACCCCACGCCAGCACAGCATCCACCACAGACCGCTTGTGAGCGCAGACAATTTTCCACAGCCAGCTCGCATGTTGCGCGCCGGCGCCAGCGCAACCGACCATGTATATCAAACAAATCATTATCCAGGGCTTTAAAAGGTACGTGTTTCTTCTTTCTATTCGATCCCCTCCCCCCGCTGTCGCGCGATCAACGCGCGTGAGATATGCCTGCCTGTCTCTTCCCTCCCCGCTATCAAATCACACAACCAGCTGACCGTGGTCGTTTTTGTGTGTGTGCAGCTACAAGGATCAGACAGTCATCGAACCGTTCTCACCAAAGACAAACGTCATCGTCGGTCGCAATGGCTCTGGAAAGAGTAATTTCTTCGGCGCCATCCGCTTCGTCCTCAGCGATGCCTACACGCAGATGAGTCGCGAGGAGCGTCAGGGTCTCCTCCACGAGGGCTCTGGCTCCGCCGTCATGTCGGCCTACGTCGAGGTCATTTTTGACAACAGCGATGACCGTTTCCCCACCGGCAACAAGGAGGTGGTCCTGCGACGAACCATTGGCCTGAAGAAGGACGAGTACTCGGTCGATCGCAAGGTCGTGACAAAGAGCGACGTCATGAACCTCCTCGAGGCGGCCGGATTCTCGCGCTCGAACCCTTACTACATCGTGCCCCAGGGACGTGTCACTGCCCTGACCAACATGAAGGAGTCGGACAGGCTCAACCTGCTCAAGGAGGTGGCCGGAACCCAGGTGTACGAGGCTCGGAGGGCCGAGTCGCTCAAGATCATGACCGAGACCAACAACAAACGCGAGAAGATTGATGAGCTACTCGAGTACATCAAGGAACGTCTTGCCGAGCTCGAGGAGGAGAAGGAGGAGCTGCGTGGCTACCAGCAAAAGGACCGCGAGAGGCGCTGCCTCGAGTACGCCTACCACTACCGGGAGCAGGTTACGATACAGGAGACCCTCGAAGAGATTGATAGCGCCCGTCAGGATGGTCTTGATACAACAGACTCTAGCCGTTCGGACCTTGTCGAGAGCAAAAAGGCCATTACCCACATCGACACCGAGATTCATAAGCTGCGCCGCGAGATGGAGCTCCTCCAGATTGATCGCCGCCAGCTCGAGGAGGACCGCCGCGAATGCGCCAAGAACCTGGCCAAGATTGAGCTGCGCGCCAAGAACGTCGAGGATGGCCGGTCGACCCGGGAGCAGGCTCGCGCCCAGCAGACGGCCGAGCTCGAGTCGATCAAGACGGAGATTGCCTCCAAGGAGAACGAGCTCTCGACCATTGTCCCAGACTACAACGCGAGAAAGGCCGAGGCCGACGAAGCCAGGAGGAAGCTGGACTCTGCTGAAGCGACGCGATCCCGCCTGTTTGCCAAGCAGAGCCGCGGCTCGCGCTTCAGGAACAAGGGTGAACGCGACGCTTACCTCCGCAAAGAGATCCAGGAGCTGTCAAAGACCATCGAGACCCAGCAGTCCAACAAGGTTGATGCCGACGAAGAAGTTTCCCGTGTCGAGGCGGCCATCGCCCAGGCTGAGGAGGATGTCATCAGCCTCCGAGCACGGCTTGCCAACTGGAAGGGCGACAGGTCAAACCTGGTGGCAGAAGCGACCGAGGCCCGGGACAAGCTGGACAGGCTCAACGATGAACGAAAACTTCTCCGCCGAGAGGACGAGAAGCTCAACTCGCATATCTCGGGTGCCCGCCAGGAAAAGGACACGGCTGAGAAGGAGCTTCGCTACACCATGGACCGCGAGGTCGCACGTGGTCTGGCCACCATTCGCCGCCTTAAGCAGGATCAGGATATCCCCGGTACGTACGGCACGGTAGCAGATCTCCTCGAGGTCAGCGACGCCTACAGGGTTGCCGTGGAGCAGACGGCCGGTGGCCGCCTCTTCAACTACGTCGTCGACAACGAGGAGACGGCGACCAAGCTGCTCAACACGCTGCAGAGGCAGCACGGCGGACGTGTTACGTGTCTGCCCCTGTCTCGCCTCCGAACACGTCAGCCCAACATGCCCAAGGCGCACGATGCCGTGCCGCTCCTGAGCAAGATCCAGTACGACCCCAAGTTCGAAAAGGCTTTCCAGCGCATCTTTGGCAACACAGTGGTGTGCCCCAACCTGACGGTGGCGGGACAGTACTCTCGCAGCCATGGCGTGGACAGTATCACACCCGAGGGAGACACCACCAACAAGCGCGGAGCGCTGAGTGGTGGTTGGATCGACCCGCAAAAGTCGCGCATCAACGCTGTGCGCGCGGCCAACAAGTGGAGGGACGAGTTCGACGAGCTGGTGTCGAAGTCGCGCGGCATCCGCCAACAGATCGAGGCCAAGGACCAGGAGATCACAGGAGCCATGTCGGAGCTGCAGAAGGCGGAGCAGAAGCTGCGACAGGCTGACGACGGGTTCGAGCCCGCGGCGCACCAGTTGCGCAGCTTGGTATCGTACCTGGAGAATGAGCGGACGCACCTGGACGCGGCCACCCGGCGCCGTGACACGGTGGACAAGAACGTTAGCGGCTTCGTCGAGGACCGCGAGGCGCTCAACGCGGAGCTGCAGACCGACTTCAAGAAGAGCCTGACGGCCGAGGAGGAGCAGCAGCTCGAGGAGCTCAGCACGCTCACGCAGCAGCTGCAGAAGCAGTGGAACGAGGCCAGCGTGGCCCGCCGCCGCCTCGAGAGCCGCAAGCAGATCCTCGAGGCCGACCTCCGCCAGAATCTGCAGCTCAAGCTCGATCAGCTCAATGGCCAGGTCTTCGAGGACTCGGCCTCGGGCACGACGTCGGAGGGTCTCACAGAGGTGCACCGCGAGCTGGCCAAGGCGCAGCGCGCGTCCAAGTCGGTCGAGGCTGACCTCGTCGACATCGAGGCCAAGGCCGAGCAGGTCAACACGCGCATCGGCGAGTTGTCGGTCGACAAGGCCAACCGCGAGCAAGCCCAGGCCGAGATCTCGACACGCATCGAGAAACAGCAGAAGCGCGTGGAGAAGAGCCTCGCCAAGAAGAGCATCCTCATGAACCAGCTAGCCGAGTGTGCCAAGAACATTCGTGATCTTGGTGTGCTTCCCGAGGAGGCGTTCGACAAGTATGAGAACATGGAGACCAAGACTGTATGTTTAACCCTTTTCTTTTTGAATCCCCCATGCTTAAGCAGCCCTATCATGAAACTCAACCCCCCTGAATGCAAAACTGACATCCAAAATACAGATCAACGCTCGTCTTAAAAAGGTCAACGAGGCTCTGAAAAAGTACAAGCACGTCAACAAGAAGGCGTTTGAGCAGTACAACAGCTTCACGACGCAGCAAGACCAGCTGATGAAGCGACGCAAGGAGCTTGACGAGTCACAAGGGTCCATCGAGGAGTTGGTGGAGCACCTGGACCGACGCAAGGACGAGGCCATCGAGCGCACGTTCAAGCAGGTGTCTCGGGAGTTCTCGACCATATTCAACAAGCTTGTGCCCGCAGGCCACGGACGGCTGGTGATTCAACGCCGCGCAGACCGGGGCCGACAGCCGCAGCCCCCGCCAGACGAGTCGGAGGACGAGGCGGCCCGCGGCAGCGTGGAGAACTACATTGGCGTTGGCATCAGCGTGTCCTTCAACTCCAAGGAGCTGGACGAGCAGCAGCGCATCCAGCAGCTCAGTGGCGGGCAGAAGAGTCTGTGCGCCCTGTGCCTCATCTTCGCCCTCCAGGCCACGGAGTCGTCGCCCATGGTCATCTTTGACGAGGTGGACGCCAACCTGGACGCGCAGTACCGCACGGCCGTCGCCTCTCTCCTCCAGTCCATCTCGGACGAGATTGGCACACAGTTCATCTGCACCACTTTCCGCCCGGAGATTGTCCACGTCGCTGACAAGAGTTACGGTGTCACCTTCCGTAACAAGACTTCCTCTATTGACTGTGTTAGTACGGAGGATGCTCTTGAGTTTGTTGAAGGTCAAGCTAGACCTGCTTAGACCTTTTTTCCTCTTGGTTCTGTTTTATTTGTTTTGCTTCTTCTTTATATCTCTCTATTTGGCTTGTATGGTTTATATCTTTTGGCCCCCCTTTTTTTCATGTCTTGTGTGTATCGATGGGATATGGATTTCTTTTATTTCAGGCGTTTTTTTTATGAGCGTGAGAATGGTGGACATGTTGAATTTGCTTACTGTAAGTAAGTGGTACTTGACATGGGAGGAAAGGAAAGGGATAGGCAGTTGAAAAACTTTTATTTACATGTGTATAATGGAATGAACTGATGTATCTGTACTATTGACATTTGATACTCTAATACGTGATGAAAAAGCAAGATGCAAAGGAGAAGACAAGTACTGGTCGAATGAGACAAAAAACATTGTTATACAAAAGTATCTGTATTACAGGTAGACATATATAATTGTACAGGTAGGATGGTTCAAAAAGCACCACTATATCAACTCCTTGCTCTAGCTTTTCTGTTTCCCTCTTCTTTCCTTCTCAACTGATAGTACAACGACAACAGCAACGAAAACAACACTTGGACTGAATGACTCTATCGGTCAGACATCATGTTGCGCACACCCTTAAAGTAAGCAGGAGAGAGCTCCTTCTCGAGCTCCTCCCTGGTCAACCACTTGAAGTCAGTGTATCCAAAGGGGTTACCCTTGATGTTGGCCTGGCCGGCCATGATGCGACCCTTGAGGAGGAACGTCTTCTGGACCTTGCCGTCCTTGTCGGTGGCGGCAGGCTGGTCGATGACGTGGGCGACTGGGACGCGGCCGACGATCCAGGTGTTCATGTTGACACCCGCGGCCTGGTCAAGGACACGCTGAGCAGCCTAATTACGCACCAAAAGTTAGCATTGCATTATCGAAAGGACAAGAATTGAACCTCGGAAGTCCAGGGGAACGAAACAAGGAGAAGAGAAGAGAAGAGGATAGGAGAAAGAAAACATACATCGTGAAGGTTCTCCCCAGCAGGAACAACATCAGCGGGGAAAGCCCACTGACCACCCTTGTCCTTGACGACGAGGTACAGCGTGGCGTCGAGCCTGCGGTCGAGCCTGCGCACGTCGTTCTTGCGATCGGCCTCGGTCTCCCTGGTGGCGGGGAGCTCTACGGGGTGAACGTCCTCGGTGGGGATGACCTCTGCGTCCTCACTGACGCGCACCTCTGCGTCCCTGAGGAGGCTGGAGAGCAGGCTGTCCTGGGAGCTGAGGTCGTCGCCGACCTTGAGCTCGTCCTGCCACGCCGTCGACCCCTTGCCGTTGTACACGCCCAGCTCCTTGGCCACGGAGCCCTCGCGCTCCTGGATCTTGAGGTCCCACTCCATGCGGCGCGGGGTGTCGGGCTTGAAGTAGATGCTCGGGATGAAGGAGCTGTTCAGCCGCTCCTCCAGCCGCTTCTGGTAGAAGTAGAAGGCTGACTCGAAGGGGTGCTGGCGCGGTGTGAGGATCGGGGGACGCGTGAGGATCAGACCCGATCGGATGTCATAGGGTTGTTGTTGAAGTCCCGTCGCAGATGTCGCATCTGATGTAGTCGTCGTCGTCGTCGTCGTCGCTGTAGAGTAGAGTCGGTTGATGGTGGCAGTTGGTGATGCTGCGCATCGTTGGCACACGTTGGGTGATGCTGGAGGGGGCAAGCAGATATGGTTAGTTTTACCACTTCCCTCGTAATACTGTTGTTGGGCTCTTTGACTCACAGAACATTGTCCCCTGGAGGACACGGCCTCCTCTGCTTGACACCTTCATCATCATGTGTCTGATTTTTGTCCCGTGGCTAAACGACGTATGGGAGGGAGGTCTCTGAGGAAGAAAGGGACCAGGTTGGTTTTCGCGTTCTCGAACTTTTTCCCCTGCCAAAGGTACTATTACTCCGTACCTCCCAGGTGGGCTGCTAATAGTACTAATAGTACCTGTACTCTGTACTCTGTACTCCGTAATACAGAACTGCTGTAACTTGCTGACACATTGATTATGCCTCAGGCATGAATATCCAATTATGCCCACACACACACACACACAAAACTTCTCTTCTCTTTCCTTTCCTCTTCCTTTCTTCTTCTTCTTCTTCTCACCAAGGCGCTCATTCCTTATCGTCAAGACCCGTTTCTACCTCCAGAACGTCCTGATCATTTACGAGTGCCCAGAGTGACTTATTGCAGTCTTTTTTCGCTAGCGGAGCCTGCACCATCCTACCGGGTCCTGTTAGATAGATACTGCTTACATTTCTTTGGCTTAGTTTCCCATCTTCTTGGTTTTTGTTTTTGCTACTTTTGCTACTGCTGTTTCTTTCCTTTCTCTTGACCCCCCTCGGTCTACCTTGTGTTAATCAATGCGCACACAGTAATATAGGTGTGCGACCGTTCACAATCATCTCTGTGATTCAGAGTAACGAGTAACGAGCAACGAGCACGAGTAAATCATCCATAAAGAAACCGTGTGTCCGGTTCGACTGTTCACATTGGGCCCTTCGAATATATTCGCATCCCATATACCACATCCACATCATCCCTTGCGCATCTACCTGGGTACAAGAGGAAAAACAAAACCAAAAAATGACTCCCATTTCCTGCTTCGCCGCCCATCCGAAAAAAAATACACAAATGTGAAAGCTTAACGCTGGCTTAAACCCCTGCCTGATATTATTCCCGTGCTTTGTTCCGTTCCCAACTCCTATACCGACACAAAAAAACAAAAGTCCTATGCACAAAAAAGAATAAAAGAAGAAAGACCAGAAAAAGATATGATAATGGTTTGTGTGTGGGGAATATAACCAAGAAAAAAAGAACAAAAAAAGAAAACAAGAATACTCCGTTCCGATTCCGCTCATAATGCTGCTTTGGGTATCATGAATCCGTACAAGGCCTCCTCCGCCACCGCTGTTGTCGCCGCTGCCGTCGCCGCCGTCGAAAGAGAGAATCGTTACCATCTTGGAACGCCTGCGCACCGTGCGTTTCGTTTTGGAGGGAGGGAGAGAAGGAGGTTATTGGCGCCTTCTGCTAACTGGTAACAACTCATGTTCAGCCCGATAGCCCTGCTACGGCCTGGGCAACCTCGTGGGTGACTCTACTCTCCCATGACCGCTTCGCATCGTCGTTGAGGGCGCTCGCGTTGGTCACCTCTTCGTAGAGTTTGCGCGATATGTCGCGGTTGATGGTGGCATATTGTTCCGACGTCAGCTTCTGAGCTCGCCAGTGCGGCCGAAGCGCCGACTTGACAATTTCGTTGATGTTCTTCTTGTCTTCTTGAGTCATGACGGTCGATCGGTTCGGTGAGTGGTCCTGGATCCGCGTCACGATGGGGTGAGCGCCACGACGAGGTCGCGGTTGACGCAGCTCCAGATTCCGGCTCCTCCTGCGGCTGGGCCGACTCTCCGAGTCACTGTGATCGCTTCCGCTGCCACTCCCGCTGGTGTTGCCGTTGCTGTGGGCGTGCCTATGGCTGTGGCCGTTGCTGACACTGCCGCGACCGCTGTTGCGATTGGGCGAGTAGTTGGCGGGTGGGTATCTCGGCTCGATATGAGTGCTAAGCGACAGGGTCGGCGACGTTGGCCGTTCATTGCCTAATAGCAGAGGGGGCGGCGTCATGGACATGGCCCGAGGGCTGCTGTGGTTGGACGGAGAAGGCGATAGTACTGGCGACGAGGCACCCGGTATTGTTGCCCGCCCTGCCGCTGCCGACGAGGCCCCCGTCTCATCTTCCGAGGGGGCATGGGGCTCGAGCTCCTTGAGAAGGGACGACACCAGGGCCGGCTCATTAACGCCACGCCCTGCTGGCGCTGGCGCTGGCGTTGACGCTGCTGCTGCTGTTCCTGCTGCCGCACCACCTCCCACGGCGGTTGGGCTGCCGTTGGTCCAGGCCGCTGCCGTCGAAGGCCCAGCCGCCGAAGACGCCGAAGCCGTTCCCGTCACTGGCGACGAAGTCGAACCCGACGCCTCACCCTGTTGCATGGGTAGTCGCCTGGTACGGGGGCGTTTCAGTTTTCGCTCGGGTTCTTGCGGTGGCTCGGCTGGCGAAGCTGTGACGGACCGTGCCTTGCGTTTCCTGCTATTCGAGGCGGCGGTATCTCCAGTCTCGCGAGCGCGCTCAAACGCGCCCCATGCGCGTCTCTCGTCGACCGTCTCTTCAACGGGCGGAGGCGGGTGCAGATGCTCTGTGATCTGGGGCGGGATGTTGTTGGCAAAGGCATCGCGTGCGCCGAGACGGTTGGCAATGTCCATGCGCTGTTGCCAGCGATGAAGCTCCCTACGATCCAGCTGCTGGAAGCGACGGAACTGCTCCAGCTCCTCGTCCTCCTCGTCCTGGTTGTCAAGGTCGAGGTCGCTCAGATCGTAGAAGCGGCCGGCGAACTGACCCCAGGCACCCTGCCACTCAACATTGCGAGCCTGTTGGCGTGCCCTCCTCAGGCGTGCGCGCGTGCGAACGTGGAAGCCGCGGACATCTCTCGGGTTGGGGCGCGAGACGTTGCGGGTCCGGGCTGACCGGGGGGGATCCCGGTGTTGGGGAGCACTGGGGGAGGGCTGGTCCTCGTCTGCGAGCTGGAAGAGGTGGCGGCACTCCATGCAGTACCAGTCGCCATCGGGGATGCCGTCGAGACCGATGCAGTGGGTGTGGTAGGCGGCGTCACAGCTGTCGCACAGCAATAGGACGTCCTCCCTCTCGGCCGACTCGCAGATAGGGCAGGGGCGGCTCTGCTCGGACTCCTCTTCAGCATTATCATTCTCGCCGAGCCACTGCTGGAGGTCGAACTCGGCGACTTGTTTCTTATCTTGGACGGCGTAGGTGGAGATTGTGGTGTCTGCGTTGGCAAAGGTGTCAGTCTACTTTTCCATGGTATCATCACGATTTGGAGGCACTGCAAATAAAAATGCAAACAGGCTCTCTAGATCAGAGGAGGGAGAGAGAGGAGGAGATTTGAGGCTTACCATCTATGCCGTTGAATACTCGTACGGTGTGAAATGTGTTGCGACAGATGGGGCAGGTGTTTGTCTTTTGGGCCCAAGAGCGGATGCACGCATCGTGGATGATGTGGTTGCAGCCGTCGAGTGCAGCAACAATGGAGAGGTTGTTCTGGGACGAGTTCACATGACTGGGGTCCTGCTGATCGGATTCGTGGTTTTCGACATGGCTTCCGTTTATCGAAGACGATTTCGGATCGTTTGTGTTTGTGTCGTTGTTATTCTCATTGTCTTGATCGCCGTGGTCGTGGCCGTTGGTGGTGGTGGTGGCGGGCGCTGCTGGTGAGAGGGCAGGAGCAGCGTCAGGCCCCAGTGTACTGGCAGCAGCGTCGACGTGCAAGTTTCGAGGAAGGGGGAGCGAGTCCAGGCATATGATGCACTGTTCCGGCTCAGACATGATGCCGATTCCAATGATGAAGAGGAAATCTTGATGGCAACATGTAAAATGATGGCGAAAAGAGTTGGTCTGGCTGACCAGAAAGTGACGACGGGCAAGTTGCACGGTGATTACCAGTGACGATTGCGCTGCGTACGGGTGGTGGGAGAGTGCTGTAATATGAGAGAGTGTGCACTAAGGCAGCGGGAGAGAAAGAGAGAGTTGGCGGGCGTGTTGGTGGTGGGCGCTGGATTGGGGGGGGAGGTGGAAAAGGCCCGGGCGGGAGTGGGTGGGATGGATGATGGATGGTGGTA
>FYEV01001600.1:131422-171480 GCA_900188565.1 Geosmithia flava | reverse complement strand
CAGCGCTGTGCAGGTGCTGTAATTGATGTGCAGTGGGCGGGCAGTGGGAAACAAGGCGGGCTCGGATGGGGGAAAAAAGGTATCAGTAGGTGGAAGAGGGCAAAATGGCGGGAAGGTGGAGGAGGGAGAGTTTTAGAGAGTCAAAAGAGACTCCAGTTCAGGTCACAGGGGACCGTGTCCTGGTTCAAGTGGGTAATAGGCGGGGCTTGACCAATCAACGCCGCCACGTCTCGAGTCGTCGTCTTCTGCATGCTCGTGCTAAACTGTACTCGTGCTAAACCTGCAACTACGTTTCGTACCGAGAATAATGAATTATTACTTGTATAATGTATGTATTCTTCTAGTAGTAATAGGTCCTATAGTATTAGTACTGTACATGATACAGTCTATTACGACGTAGTCGTAGTAGTAGTAGTCATCTTCACGGGTCAGGTCACGCGTCGTTGTTCTGTATGAGAGCACTCGTACCTGTACGTGCATGTAATCATCGGCCATTATCTCATAGCTCAATCCTCACCCAAAAAAGGGGATACGACTAATGACATGCAGGCCCCGGGTGGTGCCGCCGAAATGAGTGGAAATTCCCAAATCCCAAGAGAAGATTGAACAGGGACAACGACGAGTCAACGACAGAGACAATGACGACTGATCAAACGGACCCAAATGGACCCAAACGGACCCGCACAGGCGCTTCCATCAGCCTTGGAAGGAGCGACTGCCACCACTACGTACCTGCCTTGCCTTGCATTATTCTTCCTGATATTAGTACACCGCAAAAGGCATTTTATTGTGCCATTCATACTGACCTGCGCGAGTAGTCTCGTTTCCATGACGCACATGGTGATGCTTTCATCATTCGTACTAGAATCAGCTCAGCTTCTGTTTTTGTCACATTTAGATGACTGGATAGAGATATTGAAAGAATGGTATGAAGAGAAGGAAGCTCGCGTTCATAAGAACCCTATGCTACCAGAACCAGCCCTCAGAACCTACTGGAAACCTCGAGACTCGAAGAACTTAACTTTCTGCTATTTGAACTCGATGTATGGGCGTTCCTTACAGGACTGTGGCACTGTGAGGACGGATACATGTATGGAAAGAGGAAATATGAACACAAAAACAGCACAAAGATTAATTCTTCTTCTCCTTCCAAAATTTTCTCCATTATAATCACAGGAGAAATAGAACACACTGTCCTTTGTATGTGCTTGTCCTGGGAACCGGTGAGTCCACCTCCCTAAAAGCACGGCAGGAAGTGTGTCTGGCGCCACGAAACGGCCCAAATGAAGAGGAGAAGGCCAAATTGGATGGAAAAGATGGGGACGGAGAATATGATTCCCAGAACCAGCGGGATGACCGAGTTGACTTCAAGGGTAATCAACCTGCCCTCCATATCTGCGTTGCTAGATATGTGTCCTAGCTGTTAGAACCATGCTCTATAACCCGATACGTGGATAATATATATCCAAAATAAACGAAGAAGGGGGGAGAAGAGATATGCATGACATACAAAGCATTGTGCTGTTGGTGCTTCTTCCCTTGGGGCGGAGGCTGTTGAGGCTCAGCTGCTCTCTGACGGAGGATCTCGAGTCGGAATACTTTGTCCCTATGGCGCGAATTGTCAAAACGTCTCCCTCACCTGTTACTACAGCATACCGAGATGATGCTTACAACGGCATGGTGGATGGCCAAGACTGACTGGGTTAGAGTAGCGGTTGAGAATCCAGATCGGGTTGTTCTGTTTGGCTTCTGCTGTGCTTTTTGAGACGAGTGGCAAGAAGGGGAAGTATGAAGACCGAAGGTATAAAATGAAACGGCTGGAAAACAAGAAGGGAGAAAAGCAAGGACAGCGAGAGAAGTAAATGAGAGAGTGGCCTTTGGTATTGTCTGCTGTGTGTGTTTGTCTGCTGGCTGCAGTCAATTACCCTGACGGTTGTTTGCAGCCGGGGCGGCTGTGGCAGCTGACGCTTCCTTCCTATTCACTCGTGTGGAAGACATACAGGGGCATTGAATATGAGACTTCCAAAATATATATTAATAGAGACAGTGTATAGTACTAATACTGCAATATATGACTGATTTTTACCTTAGCCCTGAATCGTCTTAACGTCCAGCTTGAATCCAGAGTCAGACACCCGGTCAATGTAGCCCTGTCCAAGGCAGGCAGGTGTGTAGATGCCGCCGGGCAGCTCCGTGTCCTCCTCGAGAAGAGTGCGAGCACCATCTGCAAGCAGGATGCCAGTGACTTTATTTCAGAGTTAGCAACAAGGGACATGCACATCAAAGTAAGAGAGACCAAGAGCAACTCACGATAGTAGGCGCCTCCCTCGTACACGGCGGTGCAATAGGCCTTGTCGTTCGTCTTGCCGTTGTTGTCCGGGATAGCCACGCCGCGGTACTCGACGCGGTCCTTGGTCGTCAGCTCCTTCGAGGCGCCCTGGCCAGGCTGGTAGACGAATCTCTTGATGAGCTCCCTGGCGGGTGGGATGAAGGCAATCACGAGGGCGCCCAGGGCGAGGCCCCAGTGGATGGCGAAGCCGTGCAGCGACGTCTTGGCGTGGAAGTACTGCACCCAGGTGAAGTTGGGACCATAGAATTCTTCGTGGCGGCTGGGTGTGGACGAGAGCAGTCCCCAGGTGCGCTCGACCTCGGCGCCGTCGGTGATGCCGGCGACGGACGTCGTCACAGTGCCAAAGGGCTGGATGGTGCGCGCGCCAAACAGCTTATTGAAGATGGACTGCGGGGGACGAGCACCCTCTGGCTTGCGGGGGACGGGAGACAGCGCGTAGGGTTGGCCTGCCGCCTGGACGTCTTTGATGGAGAAGTAGTTGAACAGGGCGAGCACTGTGGCCAGGGTGCCACCGGACGGAGCGGAGCTGAGAGATTCAAAGGGTCAGTAGGTGAGGGGCAAGAAGGGGAAGAAAGATAGCTCACCTCAGCTCGTGGAGAATAATCGTGACATCGCGTGTCTGCGATCCCAGCTTCTCACGGTTGTGCTTGGCCAGAGCCCATGTACACAGGTCGGACGGCGCAGACTCGACGCCCATCTGGGGGAACATGAGAGCACCGCTCTTCTTGGCGGCGTCTTCGTACTTCTCAATCATGCTGCCCACCCAGGGGAACTCGCCGCTGCAGTCGATGTAGTGGGTGCCATTCTCGGCGCACGCCTTGAACACGCCCGATCCGTACATGCAGTAGGGTCCGACGACGGTGATGAGGACATACGTCTTCTTGACCAGGGCTGTCACGCTGGAATCGCTGTCTGTGTCGACCAGCTCGATGGCTACATGTGCAGATGTGTGTCGTCAGTCATCCGTCTTTGTAGTTATACTTGCATGTTGCAATGGAGGATTGGCTGTCATTGAATACCTGGTTGGACCCGGTTCGGGTTGATTTTCTTGCACTCATCGACGACGGCTTGGAGCTTAGACTCAGAGCGACCAGCCACGGCCCATCGTAGGTCGGTGGGGAAGCGGTCCGTGATGTGCTCGCATGTCAGTTTGCCCGTGTATCCTATTTCACATGCGTGTGTTAGCGTTGAGACACATGGTGGAGAGGAGGGGGATGGTCACGTCACTACCGCCGCCTACCTGTTGCGCCAAAGACGACGAGGTCGTACTGCTGGCCATGCTTCTTGAGAGCCATGATATCGATACGGTTATGATATGTTGATATATAGTTCTGTGATATGTTTCAATTGAGTGTCCAAGTAAGGTAGATATGTAATTGAAGTGTGGAACTTCTTCGGGCGGCAGTGGGGGGGAGAGATTGAGCTCGGCTTCTCGTAGCTATTTATTTGGGGGCGGGGAGAATGGAGCCAGCTGCATATGTACGGGAGCAGGCAATAGCAGTACCAATCAAGGCTAATCAGCTCAAAACGATGGTACCAGTCAAAGTCAAGATGGGAGAGTAAAGTATGAATCACGGGCAAATATGCTACTAACAACCACCTAGGCAGTGGTAGCTTGCATCATATTACAGTGATGATGACATCTACGGAAACCTCGCAAAGCGCACCTGCCTCGGATGCAATGTCCGCCGCTAACTTGATGTACCGAGAGACATCCGTCGGCGTCGGGATCACCATCCATCCGGCGGACTCGTTTAAGTATTTTTTTTCTCCTTCTGGCGCTGATCGCTTGATGTTGATACTAGAAAAATTCAATCACGTTAAAAGTGTTTATTCCGTACCTGAGAGGCGTCGTTTCTTATATCAATCAGCAGTGGTTGTTGAAAAGGTGCGTAAGCCGCATACTGCAAATGCCGTGCATAGCGCCCCGACGTCATACCACGCTCCTTCCTCGCTCATGGGCCATGGTCCGTGGGCATGGAGAACTCCCTGCTGGGCCCTGGTACTAAACGGGCACAGGCTCAACTCTACGAGTAAAAGCGGCCCCATTTATCACGTCGTAGGGCGGGAGCGAAAGGCAGGTACGTACTCCTTCACGTGACTCTAAGGCAAGTTCTTACCAGTAGCCGCAAAAATATCGGATCAACCTGTCTCCCCCAGCGCACACACACACTGGGGCCCTTTTCCTTTTTTTTTTCTCCCCAATTCTTATTATTCCTGTGCCCCACGTCCCACTCACGTGCTTGCCCTAAGGAAAAATCACAACTCCAAACCGGGTGCACATTTTTGGTGACGCCAGCCTCAGTCCCTGTAACCTCTTTCCTTTCCTCTCCCAACCAACCTCCACACAAATCAGGAAAGATGTCTAAGCGCACCAAGAAGGTCGGCGTGACGTACGTATAACCAACGAATCCTCAAGCAAACGAATTATTATTTTACGAGCATTTGCTAACTCTCTTCGCAGCGGTAAATATGGTACCCGGTGAGTCTCTCCGTTCGAGACGATATATCGTCACAATCCAGCCTGCCACCCTCGCCCTTTCGGAAAAGCGTTTTGTCTCGGTTTCTCGAATTGGAACAAGTCGCCCTGCTCAGAATTGATCGATGCCTCTCGCACGGAATTCCTATGGATTACCTTCTGCAAGCGATGGATATCGACGACAGCACACGTTGCCGACTAAACCACACAACATCGACGACAAAAACTTCCAAAGCATTCAGTCGCACATCAAACACCAATAACGGGATCGACAATGTTGGAGCCAACGACCTTGTTTTTTATTCGAGAGAACCGCCGACAAAACCTTTGACGAATCTTCTTTGGCGGGGGCTGCTACTCCCCAGGTTGAACAAACCAAACTGACTGTCGTTTTAGTTACGGTGCCTCCCTGCGTAAGCAGGTGAAGAAGATGGAAATCACCCAGCACGCCAAGTACACCTGTACCTTCTGCGGAAAGGTCACCGTCCGCCGCCAGGCCGTCGGTATCTGGGACTGCAAGGGCTGCAAGCGCACTGTCGCTGGTGGCGCCTACACCGTCTCGTATGTTTCCCTCTGCCTCACCTGTGCTACCTCCCAAGCTCTATTCCTCCTGGTCCAGCAAGGGACACGCACAAAACAGATACAAAAACAAAAGGTCATCAAAGCTAACATGTCATCACTAGTACCCCCGCCGCCGCTGCCACTCGCTCGACCCTGCGCCGTCTGAGGGAGATTGCTGAGGTTTAAGGATTTTTCGGGATGGAATTTTTTTTCTAAAAACTCTTTGGACGGTTCATGAATAAAAACAAAAAATTTGGGCAAATCATTTTCGGCTTTGCTTTCCGGACTGGTGCAATATGGGAAAAACAAAAACAAGAAATGGAATCGGATCCTTTTCTTTCCTACTCTCTTATGAACATGGCCATGTGAAATGTGAAACCGACAAAACTGCATAGAGGCAGGTCGTTGATCAAGTGGTCCAAACAAAAATAAACTCATAAAAATCATCTTTTTGTTTGATTGCCTTGGGACACACACGTTTGTCCCTTCATGTCCCGGCGAAACATGTCGAAACACAGTGCATGCTTGTTGGTCCCTCTGTTCATACGGGCACGTCGCATGATGTATGTAGTGTGTATGCCAAACAGTCCCTCCATGGCTGTAGTGCTTCTTTATCTTCACGATGATCCTTCAACGCTCAATACAGCCGTTCTTGTTGCACACTTTCAGCCAAGCCATGACATAGTAACAGCTGCTAACCCAAGGTATGGAGATAAGAGGCTGTATCCCTCTAGTCCTGTCTTTTTCGAGTGCAGACTACAAGGTGCCAAGACCAGACCTGTCCATGGCCCGTACCGTAGACTAAAAAGAGGGGGGAGATACTATATCCATGTGCATATATCGATATTATAGAGTGCGCTGCAGTCAATAATACCTGCCACTCCTGTCACCTGCCTCCTGCAGAACACTTGATCCCTGTCGACTGAAACTATCAACAAGTCTCCACTGAGACGCATTGTCGTACACTTTGTTTTAGTAATACTGCTCGTACTCGTAATTCATACAGAATGCTATGTAAGGGCGGGGGTTCCTATCTCGGTACCGGGCTTCTCTCCAGACTGTTTTGGTGATGATAGCAATGACATATTCGGGGAGTTTGTAAGATTCCGCCGCCGACATCCCCTTCCCCGCCTTGGTCCTCCCCCGCTTCACAGATACTTTCTGTATGCATTGATTGTATACTACTACTAGAAATTAGTAGTAGTAGATTGCAGAATCAATCCCTAGCAAAAACCGCTTTGTGTCACCACACCACCACCGCCACCCATTCACCATGTGCAACGACCCTGAGGCGTTGGTCGCTAATCCGCCAGAGGTATGACTAGATCGGGAAGGTCTGACGTATGTCTGTATGTGTTGAAGCTCACTTTCCATGACGCTCATTTAGGACAACGACGACGAGGGCCTTTCCGTCGAGGACGACAGGTATTGACCGAAGCAACCACAGTTCGTTGATGTCCTTATAACACTGACCGTGGATGGCAAGTAAAGAGAGAGCTCAACTGCCTCAGTCAGTTCGAGTATCCTAGAGTACCGCACCATCAATGGGCGCACATACCATAGCGAGCGACACAATACCGAGTACTTTACTCCGAACGACGAGCGACAGTCGGAGTCGCTGGATATCGTGTAAGAAAGGGACCATGACGACGCACCTCGATGACTCGTGGGATTCTGACCGCCTCGCAGCCATCACTACCTGACGTTGCTCCTCGGCGGTAAACTGTACCTTGCACCCATTGGGAATGATATCCAGGTGAGTCGATGGTCCGCCCGCAGCCAGGCCATTGATTCAATGTTTGTCCGATGACTGACAAGCCGTTTCAGAAAGTGCTCGACGTCGGAGCTGGCGATGGTATGTTCCTCCCGAGTTTCCCTGATAAGCAAGTAACCATATAGCTAACATGAATACACAAGGAATCTGGGCAATGTGAGTCTTTCTGTTTGCTCTACCCAGCCGACTGCGCATAATAACTGTGACCCCATATAGTGACTACGCCGACGAGAATCCCAACGCCGAGGTGATTGGAACAGATCTATCTCCCATGCAGGTACGCTCCTGCCCCTTGACCTATAGGCAATCCATATGATTTATCTGCTAGCCTAACTGACCATGACATTGAAGCCAAAATGGGTGCCTCCGAACGTCAAGTTTGAGCTCGACGACGCCACCCAGCCGTGGACATGGCCGGAGAACGACTTTGATTTCATCCACATGCGCTTCCTCAACGGGGCCATCCGCGACTGGCCCGCCCTATTCCGCGAGGCTTTCCGATGCTGCAAACCCGGCGGGTACATTGAGTCTGGCGAGTTTGACCCGCGGTACTACTGCGATGATGGGACAGCCGACGACGACGAGACTATCAAGACGTGGAACAGCGTCTTCGAAGAAGGCGGTAGGAGGCTGGGCAACAGCTTTACCGTCATCGAGGGGGATACGCAGGATGCTGGGATCAGGGATGCTGGATTTGAGGATGTAAATGTAAAGGTCTACAAGGTAAGATCACTATGTCTCCATCTTTTTCTCCCTCTTTCACCTTGGGCAAAACACGAGACAAGGCATAATTATAACATCATCCATCCCCTTCACAGGCCCCCGTCGGATCATGGACGGCAGACAAGAAACTCGCCGAGATTGGCCGCTTCACTCAACTTACTCTGGAAAACGACATGGAGGGTTACACTCTCTTCTTGTGTACTCGCATCCTCAACTGGTCCAACGAAGAATATCAGGTCTTTCTTGCGAGGATGCGCAAGATCCTGCGCAGTACCAAGAACATTCATATCTACTGCAAGTACAAGTATGTCTATGGTAGGAAACCATTGGCTTGAGAGGGTACAATGCTTTTATATATATGTGTATCGCCCCTTGTGGTGGCTTTTATCATTGTATACACGATAAGGTCTGGAGTCATTCTTTGGGTTGGTGTATAAATGGTTATGCTTCAAAGTGTAAAATCAAGTACCTAACTCTACGTACTCGCACACATTTCCTCGTCTCCCTATCCGATAGATTTTACGATACAGAATACTGTACTATCAATTGAGGATGAATTACGAAATGACCAAAGAAGGAATTAGAAAATTGGAGAAGAACAAAAAAAGAGGACAAAAAATAGATGCAGGGTAGTACAAAACGGTAGTCGGTGTTGCAGCGGATTTCGAGGTTCGGCACCAAGACTAAAACGTCATCGCCCCAAAAGTCACCGGTTTTGGGTTTTGAATTGGCAGTGTTAAATAACATCATCAGCCGGATCAGCTTCCCAACCTATCCCCTCACTTCCGAAGCAAAACAAACAAACCCTCCAACCGGGGAAAACCCTTGGGACTCATTATTTGTTTTATATTTTTTTCTGATTCTCAAGCGACATGTGCGACAGTAATTGACACTGAGATTGAGCCTTTGTTTCGTACGACGTACCAGGAGCAAAAAAAAGTCTTTTTCTCTCTCTCCTTCATCGGACGACGAACCGAATCACGTACACACACACCCACGCATACACCCCCAAAACAAGACATGGACCCTCAACAAGGCAAGATGAGCGAGACAACACCCCTCTTACCAGGCAGCAACACCGAGGCCTCACCGCGATCGAAATCGAGTCGAAATGTCACCTTTAGCGACGACCCGGTAACGCGGTCCATTGGACCGGACGAGCTGCCACCGCCGCGGGCGCTCCCCCAGCATCACAATCAGCAGCAGCACCTCCATGCGCCCGGCGCGGCACCGGCGGGAGGACCACCCATGCTGTCGGCCTTTAACAGCAAGCTCAAGAGGAGGAACAGCCACGGGGCGATACCGGCGGCGAGCTCGCTCCCCCTGGGCCCCAAGCTGGGACCCCAGCGCAGCACCAAGAAGACGGAGAAGCTCAAGCTCCTTCCCAACCCGGAGCTCGAGGACGGCGGGTCCGACGACGAGAACGGCCGGGACGTGTACTCGCAGCTGCCGCGGATCAAGGACCCCAGCGCCCGCAGGGACGCCGCCAGGCTCGGCAAGGCCGACCGCGACAGGCTGCCGCGCGTCACGGCCTACTGCACCGCCAACCGCTACGACATGGAGGCCCTGCAGCGCTTCCTCAAGGGGAGGGGTCGCACGCGCAACGCCAACCCCAAGCTCATCGATGAGTGCATATACACTCCCTACCGGTATACCAAGAACAGCACCAGTACCGGCACCGGCCCCAGCAGTACCAGCACCAGCGTGACCGGCAACAACCCCAAGCCGGCACTCACCACCCGCTCATCCGCACCTACACCCGTGACTGCGGCGCCGCCCCGGCCAGACCCCGTCCAGACATATGAGAGGAGACACTCGACTGGCGGCGACTCGGTGGACGAGAACGGCCAGCAGCAGATTCGCGAGAACCTCATGAACGGACAAGATCAGCAGCAGCAGCAGCAGCAGCAGCAGCAGCAGCAGTCGGACGAAGACGGCGCACCAGCCCAGACAGACCTCGCCGGCGACAATATAGATGTCGGCCCCCTCAGTGGAGAGGAACTTCTGGGACCCAGTATCACAGGTGGCAGCGGCAACGGCAACGATGGTGCTGGCGCCGGGGGAGGAGGCGGTGGCGACTCGGCGATCACAGAGAGCATACCCGACTTTGACATTACGGTGCACACGCCCGAGGTGTTCCTGTTCGACTATGGCGTCGTGGTTCTCTGGGGCATGACGGAATCGCAGGAGACGCGTTTCCTCAAGGAGATTTCCAAGTTTGAGCTCGAGAAGCTGTCGCCCGATGACGTCGAGACGGAGCACTTTAACTTTTACTACACAAAGGAGTACCAGGCTCGCATATACAATGACTTCATCACCCTGCGCGACAAGAACAATTACATGATCAAGTTGGCTATATCACATGCTCTTGCTCAGAGTGTCAAGGTATGTTACACACACACACACACACCCTCTCTTTCTCTCTCTATCTCTCTCCCTCCTTCACTCTTTCCCCCCTCATACCCAAAGATTGGTGGCCTCAGACAACTGACACAGAATACAGACCTCCCTGTTCGAGGAACTCATCGCCTCAACAGTAGAGACATGCAAGGACATCCCCACGCAGATCGCCCTGACGGGCAAAATCGACCTGAGCCGCTCCCAGATCAACATGCAGATAGGCGAGCTCTTCATCCTCCGCATAAACATCCACCTCAACGGCTCCGTCCTCGACACCCCCGAGCTCTTCTGGGTCGAGCCCCAGCTCGAGCCCGTCTACGGAGCCGTCAGGAGTTATCTGGAGATGGACCAGCGCGTCGGTCTCCTCAACGAGCGTCTCGATGTCATTGCCGATCTGTTGGCCGTGCTGAAGGATCAGCTCAGTCATGGTCATGGCGAGAAGCTAGAATGGATTGGTGAGTCTTTTTTTTCTGATGTCAAACACACACACTGTTCAGAGCACCTTTAATGCTAACACTCGGATTCTAGTGATTGTACTCATTGCGGCAGAAATTCTGGTGGCTTGCGTCAACATTGTCGTCGACTTGTATGCTGGGGAATAGTGGTCTTTACGTCACTTGTGGCTTTTTATATATACACATAACCACACACATGTAGCCGTGGATATGCATTTTCCGGGACAGGGAGGACGAGGCAACAATACCCCTCCATGTATACATACCATTTTCTTTTCACGTTATTCCCCCCATGCACGAAGGCATACTAAGTACACCGCATCTCATAGAGGCACGTTGGTGCATCTGCAGACACACACAATGAGACTAGATTCCCCTAATTCTATTGAAACAATGCACAAGTTGAACCTGCAGCTATAAAAGAAAAGGCTCCTAATGATGTGTGTGTGTGTGTGTGAAAATCCCACCACCCTTTACCCAGTTTGAAAACCCGCCGGTAGACATAAAAAAACAAAAACAAAGAAACGCCCGTTTATCAACACCGAAATACATAAGTTCAACAATACATGGCGCAATGTAACACGCCTATTACATCTCTTTTCCTCCTTCCGTCTCTTTCAGTCTTTACTCGGCGGTTTCCTCGTCGTCCTTGGACTCGGACGGGCGGTCGGGTTCGTTGCCAGCCATCTCGACATCCTCATCTTGAGGCTCGATCTTAGCGGCGGTGGTGGTGGCGGCAGCATCATCATCCTTGTCCTTCGTCTCATCATCGGGCTTGCTCTTTTCGGAATCCTTGGCGTCGTCGCCATTCTCCTTGCTGCTGTCCTTGTTGCTGGCCTTGTCATCGTCATCCCCTCGAGGGGGGGTAGACTTGTCCTTGCCGTCCTTTGTAGGCGTGGCAGAGGAGGCCTTCTTCTTGTCCGTGTCCTTATCGGCGTCGGCGTCGGCATCGGCGTCTGCGTCATCGGTCTCCTTCTTCGGAGGAGGCGGAGGGGGTAGCGAGGCCTTGAACTCGGAGATGTACTTTTCCTTATCGGCATCGGCGAGGTCCTTCCAGGCGGTCTCGATCTTGTCCTCGGCATCTGCATCGGCGGCGTCGGCGTCAGCCTCGGGCTGCGTCTTGTCGTCGTCCTCGGCGTTGGCCTCGGCGTTGGCGGTGGCTTCCGCAGCATCGGCGCGGCGAGCCTTGGCGAAGAGGTCGAATGCCCCCTTGGCGATGTCGGCCTCGGACGGCTCGTGGGCGCCAGCTCCCTCGGCCCCGTCCTTGTTGGCACCGTCGTGATCATCTCCCTTGCGGTTACCACGCTTAGTACGCGAAGACTTCTCCTTGGGCTTTCGGGAGGTATTGGCTTCAGCTTCACCGGGGAAGGAGTTGTTGATTTTGGCGGGAGGCTATATTTTTATTGAAAATTTGTTGATTAGAAAGATGGAAAAAATAAATGTCGTAGGGGGACACCATGTTTTTTCTCCTTCTTCATCCCGACAGAGAGAGAGAAAGAGACGGATGAAAGTAGGAAGGAGAGAAACGTACCGTAGGAGGAGGACTAGGACTCCCTTCGGAATCCTCAACATTGGTGCTGGTACGCTTGGCGAGCTGCTCTAGGAGAAATGCCCTCTCGACCCTGAGCTTCTCGACCTGGCGCTTGATACGCGACAGGCGAAGACGGGCGGCGTCGTTGGCCTCCTCGACTTCATTGGTGCGGTTCTTGAGCTGGACGCATTTCCGACGGTAGGCCTCTTCGACCGAGGGGGGGAGGGAAGGTGGAACGGCTGTAGTGGATGATGGGGGGACGTCGTCAGCTTCTGCTTCGGCAATCTTGCGCTTGGGTGCCATGGTGGTGATGATGATGATGATGCGAAAGGATAGAGTGGAGAGAGGCAGGGAGAGAGTTGGAAGGAGAAGGGAGATGAACAAGGGCAAAAAAAAAAAAGAGGATTGAATAAACGACTAGAGGTACTCACTGGATTGGGGCGCCATGGCGTCAAAAATTGGTCTCTAAACAGTACTATTACTAGTAGTAGTAGTAGTATGTATCAACGCGCGCGCGACACACACACACATTCGAGACTCTTCTCAAATCGCCAGCTCTCAGGTCTGGCTGGGCGTTGAGTAAGGTGAAGACGGGGGGGACTTTGCTCTGGGTCATTGAGCCAATCATGCGTGCTCAGCGGAGCCGGCTGAGCTCCGCCAGCCTGATCCACCCACGTCTATAGGGTAAGCTGGAATTATACTAGCCTCAGGCACCTATTGCAATTTATGGGTGGTACTCGTTCGCGTCTTTGCTGCAAGTAAAACTGTCCCAAAACCAATCTCTCGGATTCGAGCCTTGTCTTGCCCCTCAACCCCATGCAGCTATTCCCAGCATGATGCAGGTCGGGGGACATGGTCGCATGGGGTCGTTTGTTTGCCGGATGGGTCCACATGGCCAAAGGAGATATCCATGAGTCTTTGAGGTTCCGCGCAAGTTGCAATAACCCTCAATAGATCGCTCCTGCCATTTCTATTGTTCTACTGGTACATCCTTTCTGCGTAGCTGTCACCTATGCTGTAACAATGTCATGATGACCTCTGCGTCAGGTCATGCACATGCTCATCATCACATACTTCTGCTCCGGAAAAGCCTTGGGGCAGGGGAATAGATAAAAGAAACGTGAGTCGTTGAATCCTTAGATTAATATAGATAACTGAAGCTATTTTTGGCAAACATGTCAATGTAGCCGTGGCTTTCCCCTCTTCGCTCAACTCGTCTGAAAAAAAGGAGGTGAATACAGAAAGAAACACCCCTCCCAGTCCTCCTCGCCAAGTCGATGGTAGCTGATAGCGGCCATGGACAGTTTCCTATTGTCCTGGCTTTGGTTTCCTCATGCCCGTGGTTTTCTTCTTCTTTTAGGATCAACCCGTGGTCTACCGTCCCCGTCGCCGTCTTTTATACGTTCGATTCGGTGTTGGCTCTTGGCTGTTCTGGCCTGATTGAGTGGCTGTCTGAGTGGCTTCGTCGGAGTCGGAGTCTAGTCTCCGTTTGGGTCGTAAGCGTTGGCTCCTCCGCGGTGTACCCGTAGATGGGGGCTCGGTGGAAGGCGAAGACGGGTCTTGCACAGGAAATATTTGTCGAGTTTCTGACTGTTGCGACGAGTCGAACAATCCAAATAGCCTGGGTTGTGTGGGAGGGGGGTCTACGGCAGAGGTGTCTGGACCGGGCTGTCTCCCAAGGGATGGCTGTCCATCAGGCTGTTCATTGCCGTTGGGGTTGCCGTTTATGGGTTGGGGTACAGTGCTGGCTGAAGCGTTGCTGCCGTTGAGAAATCTGACGACAGGTCGTTCCCTGGCAATGGGCGCGCGTCGGGGCTCGGGAGGGACTGGTTCGGGGCCCATCTCTTCAAGCAACATGTCTTCTTCAGACTGCTCATGCTTCCAATTCATGCCGGGCATTATGCCCCATTTGGCATTCCAAATGCCCCTCTTCACCCATGTGGCCTTGACTCGGTTGTAGGCCAAGGTGTTGATATCGTGCAAGGGCGAGCTCAGACTTCTTTGGTGGGACGCCTCGTCCGAGGCCGACCTGGTACGAGCCCACGCGTCAAGGGCCTCTGGGTGGTACACTGGGCTTTCGAGTAGGTGGTGTGCGGTGCCGTCGTGACTCTCGTCTGGGCCATCAGCAGACCGGGCCTCAGCTTCGATTTCATCGCGCTGTATCGATAGCTGGTGGAGAAATTGATAGAACGGCCGTGATGCCTCCCGTTGGAAGCTCTCTACAAGCTCTCGGTCCGCGATCCGCTGGAGCTCTTCAGCAGTCTTTGGGATTTCTGGCGGGGGCGGCGGATCGAATATGGTTCGCCTGACAACGGGCGGTTCAGCCCGATAATCGGAAGCATGCGGATCTTCGTGCTTCCATCTCCACGGATTCGTGATTTCCCAATCGTCATTCCAAATCCCCTGCCGTATCCATCTCTCCTTGATGATATCCCTTGCGATACTGAGGGAATCTCTTCCCCTCCAGTCAGGTGGTGTCAGGCGGCTAGGATGATGCATGATTTCTCGCACTCGCTTGACCTCATCATCCCTTTCGGCCTTGAGTTGGCTGGATGGAAACGATTTAAAGCGCTCCTGAATCAACTTCCATTTGCGCTCCTCACGAGTCTGAGAGTCTTCAGCTGGTGCGTCCGGGACTTGGGTTAGCGTATAATTGTAAAATGAATGAGCTGTGTAAGGCGGCGGCGGCGACTCGCTGAAACGTCGTCTCGCCATGTCAAGTTGCGCAGGACTTTCAACTACAGCCGAAAGTGCCATACCAACTCTGTATGCCCCGTCTTCTCTGGCAGCGACCACGGAGCGTGGGAGGAGGGACTATGGCTGGAGAAGGATAGGCTGGAAGAAGAGAGGATGATACTCTTGGAAGAAATCACCAACATCGATGCCAGGACCTGTTCGTTGACGGTGCTGTGAGTCTGAGTCTGTGACTGCTGCCCACGTACCTTTCCGTTTGTGGGGGTGGAGCCTTAGGCTGGGCGTCAACTTTCAAGGCGGCGGGCGCTAGATGACGCTAGACTAAATATATACTAGCGTACATGTAGCTAACTCGTACAGGCTCGAACGTGGCATGCTTGTTGTACTATCCGGGTTCGGGCTATTATTATCCCGATTATACTTTCATCATTAATTCATGCTCACATAACAGACCTCCCCACCAGCACTGAGCCCTCCTACATAGCACCGTGAATACTACGGAGTACACATATATGTGCTGCTACGCCGCCTGTGAGGCAGCACAAGACGACTGAATGATTGGGCACAATCAGTACATGTATGCTGCACATTCTTGACGCTGATATTGCTTCACTTTATTGGCTGCACACTGCCACTCCTTGAGACGTTCACCGGTCAGGTCGCCCAGCGTTGGTCAACACGTCTCGTTGGCAGTATTTTGGCAGTATCTTGCCGCCTCGCTTCCCCGCGACCTTGAAATTTCCGGTAGGAGCCCAAGAGCTCAAAAGGCCAGGAGTCCGGAAGCCCGACTTATGCGTTTTAGAATCTCTACAAATGCACACGTTCCCTCTGTCTGTCTTCTATCCGACTACCCGAACATGATAGTCATGTCCCCAACGTTCTCATCCTCGTCTTCTGTCTCTTAACCGACTGGGCGAGTCTCATAACTATGCCCCCGCGTTCTCGCCCTCATTCATTAGCTCTGTTCTCTTTGATACCTCTGAATATACGAGCGCAGCAAGTCCTTTCTCATACGAGCAACGAGCACTTGGTCTCGCACTTAACCCTGGATCAACTCGGCCTCGATATCGGCCATACATGCTCAAAAGATGCTACTGTGTTGGCCACCTACGGATGAGCGTCCGTCGGCTGCACAGAACTTGTCAAGTGCCACAGGGGCGAGGGCCTGGTTACGCCGTGGGACCAGGTCCCCCGCCTCTATCACCCAGACGACATCTCGCCGACAGAGTTGGAGCTGGGCAACCGGGATCCTGTTCTTGGACGTCCAGTGGGTTCAGACGTCTCGATGGCAGAGCCAAAGCCAAACACGGACCGGAATTCTTCCTTCGGTAGCCCAGCGCGCTCGGACATGTCAACGACAGGGCCAAGACAAAGAGGCAACAATGAGGGACCCCGCGCACCTGAACAGTCACACCTCGAGAAAGCATCGCGGGCAAGACATTTGCCGGCTTATGGTAAGTGTCCCCGATTACAGGACCTACAGGACCGTGAGAGGCAGTAGGCGTGGCCAGGGAACATACACGGCAAGGGGCATATTGCCTTTGCAAGTATCAATCCGGGAAAGGACCATCCAGCCATTTGTATATATACTCGTTTCGTAACGTCGTAGCAACGTACATGTATAATGCTGCTCCCAGCCTGCCTCCGTATTGCTACGCTACTGGTACTACTACTACTGTCTTACCTGTATTACTACAGGCAGTAGTAAGTATTAGTTGTACTAGTATCATCAGGAGTATTCTCTGTTTTTGGACCACGAGACAAGTCGGACGCCACAGAATACTGCGCAGGAAGACGAGATTTGACATGTGGGGATTTCAGACGTAAACGGTGTGTTCTTCTACTCCGTAGTCTGAATGTTGGATCAAATTGCATGGCTTGCCTTGAAGTCGTTGGTGATCTTTACCTGGAGGCAGGTACGGCTGGTTTGTACCTGCCTGGTGGCTCCGCAGTATAGAATACCTGGCAGGTTGGGGCAGTGCTGGTGCGACCGGTTGTACCCATTTCAGAGTGGCGTACAAGACATCAACAACAGCGCCACAAGACCTGGAGCAATGGTACTCCAGGTAGTAGGCTGCAGCCTGTCGTGTGTCGGAGCGGATCAACCAAGTCCGGAGGGGTCCCCCGTCGTCCCACACAGGAGATTTTCCAGCAACAAGTGCCATCACCACAAAGGAAGCTCCTGGACTTGTCAAGCTCAACGGTAGCAAGGTCTTTTTCTTTTTTCCCTGCTGCCCAAGAGACCCAAGAGAGCGTCTTGGAATCCTCATTCACAATGTCGCTCAACATCCCCAACGCTCCTAATGCGAACCTGTTCAAGCAGGGTTACAACAAGTGAGTAATTGCCATTCTCTTCCACCCCTTCCACTCCCCTCCATCCTCTTCTTTCGCCTACTGCGTGTGCCCCTCCTTGACCCCCTTATATACGGTCGCCGTCCACCGCCTCCATCACCACCGCTCACGACCACGACCACGGCCACGGCTACGGCCACCACAACCTTTGGCCCATGGCAGTGACTAACCTTTACCGCCGCTCAGCTACGATGCCGAAGATGGTGCTGTCCTACGAAACATCGAGGCCTGCCGTGCCATCTCGTCGACGGTCCAGACCTCTCTTGGCCCCTACGGCCGCAACAAGATCATCATCAACCACCTGCAAAAGATGATTCTCACCTCGGACGCCGCCACCATCCTGAGGGAGCTCGACGTCGTGCACCCGGCCGCCAAGATCATCGTCATGGCCAGCCAGCAGCAAGAGTCGGAGATGGGCGACGCCACCAACATGGTCATCATCCTGGCCGGCGAGCTGCTGCGCAAGGCCGAGGACCTGCTGCGCATGGGCCTCAAGACGTCGGACATTGTCCTTGGATACGAGAAGGCACAGAAGTTTGCCCTCGAGACCCTTGAGGAGCTGTCGGTCGACAAGGTCGAGGACCTGCGCGACCAGGACGAGCTCAGCAAGGCCATCCGCACCGTCGTCGCCAGCAAGCAGAACGGCAACGAGGACTTCCTGGCCGACCTGGTGGCCGAGGGTGTCCTGGCCGTGCTGCCCAAGAACCCGGCCAACTTCAACGTCGACAACATCCGCGTCGTCAAGATCATGGGCGGCAGCCTGGACCAGTCCCGCGTCGTCAAGGGCATGGTCTTCCCCAAGGAGCCCGAGGGCTCCGTCAAGAAGGCCACCAAGGCCAAGGTCGGTGTCTTCACCTGCCCCATCGACAACAGCCAGACCGAGACCAAGGGCACCGTGCTGCTGCACAACGCCAAGGAGATGGTCGACTTCACAAAGGGCGAGGAGTCCCAGCTGGAAGCCTCCATCAAGGAGCTCTACGACTCGGGCCTGCGCGTCGTCATTGTCGGCGAGCGCATCGGCGACGTCGCCCTCCACTACCTCAACCGCTACGGCATCCTGGCCATCCGCATCCTGTCCAAGTTTGAGCTCCGCCGCGTCTGCCGCGTCGTCGGCGCCACCCCCCTGGCCCGCCTGGGCGCCCCCATGCCCGACGAGATGGGCTCCATCGACGTCGTCGAGACCCTCGAGATTGGCGGCGACCGCGTCACCGTCTTCCGCCAGGAGACGGACGTCACCCGCACCGCCACCCTCGTCCTCCGCGGCGCCACCCAGAACCACCTCGACGACGTCGAGCGCGCCGTCGACGACGGTGTCAACGTCGTCAAGGCCATCACCCGCGACCCGCGACTCGTCCCCGGCGCCGGTGCCACCGAGACCCAGCTCGTCGAGAGGATACAGGACTTTGGCGACAAGACCCCCGGAATCGCCCAGTACGCCATCAAGAAGTACGCCGAGGCGTTCGAGGTCGTCCCCCGCACCATTGCCGAGAGCTGCGGTCTCGACGCCACCGAGGTTCTCAGCAGGTTATACGCTGCTCACCACAAGAGCGAAGACTGGGACACTGGTGTTGATATCGACGTATGTTTTTCCACCCTTCTTTTTTTTCCACCAGCCTTCCTTTTTGTCCACCTTGCTAACTAAGCTCCAGAACGACGATGAGACTGGCACTCTCGACGCCAAGGAGGAGGGTATCCTCGACCTCCTCGTCTCCAAGCACTGGGCCATCAAGCTCGCCACCGAGGCTGCCCGCACGATTCTCTCTGTTGATCAGATCATCGTCGCTAGGCAGGCCGGTGGTCCCAAGCCTCCTGGTCCCAACCCTGTATGTTTTCTCCTCGACGCCACCTCCTTTCCCTTTCTCATCTCATCCTCTACTCTGATCCATTCACTAACAACCTTTTCTAGAACTGGGATGAGGACTAATTGTCTCGCTATAACTCTTTTTATCTCTACACTTTATTTTTTTTTCTTTTTCTTTCTTCTATCCTACCATAGAATTTGTGTCATACGGATTTGGGAATAGGAAGAAGAAAGAAAGAAAAGGAGATGTTCAAAAAAAGTATATTTTCTTTATAAGGGATATGGGAAAAAAAGCCAGGCAGAAGCTTGTCCTAATACAAAAAAATGTAAAAGCAGACGTTTCTGTGACGTGTGAATGTGGAATTGTGTATCTTGAAGTGCAGTATCTTGTCAACTTGGTATGAAACCATGTATCTCGAGATACCACATCTTGGGTGGTACAGACCAGTATCAGTATCAATGTAATCACTCACATCTTTTAGTAACGCAGATACAAGGCAAAGCACAAAGTACTCAAGGCAAGGCAAGGCAAGATATAAAAATAAAAAAAAGACATGTCATAACTTGATTCATATAAAATTTGTTATAAAACGAGAACAGGAAAAAAACACTTTCCACCCTGACTATCCATTGATTGGCCATAAAGAAACCCATTTTGTCCACCCACCCAATATACACGAAGGGGATATCCAACCGAAGTAACGCAACAAATCAGACCTTGGAAAAGAAGAAAAAGTACCTAAGAAGAAAAGGAAGTAAAAAAAAAGGTATATACATGACTTGGGGGGGAATGTGTACTCAGTCATATCTTTCTCTCCATCTTCTGCATGAACTGACAATAGAATCAAAACAGATACAAAAAAAGGCAAGTTGGTATATGAAACATTTGAATCAACCAAAGACAAGAAGAACCAAGAGTACAAGACCCCAAAATAAATGAACAAGAGAAGAAAAGAGGTATCATGGGCTTTTTTAAAAAGACCTCCCAAAGAAAAGGAAAAAAGAAGAGGAAGAGGAAACGAAAAGTCCCATGACGATAACGCTGACTTGCTTTATCCTCCGACAAGAATTTTTTTTTTTGATAGGATGGAAAGAATATAAAAACATGTGGAAAAGGAACGCCGTCGTCGCCATAAAAGTAATGATGTGATGGATGATTTCGTCATATAAGACTGCAAAGAAATATCATAAGGAAAAGAGAGATCAGAAGAGACCAAGAAAGGACAAGAAGGGTAAAAAAGGACTATGCCTCTTCAACAATGCCAACGGCATCGGCCCCTTCCTCACGCCACTCCCTACTCTTCTCCGTCAACCGCTTGACACCATTGATCCTCTCGGACCAGATACCCTCGACGGGAGTGCGGAAGGTAAACGCCCTCTGCGAGCTGATGACCCCAATCGCCTGGAGGACTGCCTTGCGGCTGTCACGGCTGAAGACGGCAGGGTGGTTGATCCACTCCAGACTGCTCTCCAGCTCCTGGTCCAGCGCCGACACCGTGTTGGCGTCGATGCCCGAGCTCAGGCCTAGTGTTGCAGGGCCGCCGGCGTCAGAGCGTCCTGATGGTGCCGATGATGACGTAGGCGGCGACGGGCTGCGCTTACGGTCCGGTGTGCCCGTTGCAATCGGCGAGCCGTCATTGTGCGACGATGCACCGGGAGGCTTGCCGGCCAGAGGAGGCACCGGAGGCAGACCGCCCTTGCCCAGGCCCTTGAGAATGGACCGCGTCTCCGTCAGCAGAGTGTGGGCACGCTCGTGCTGGCCGCGGCTGACAAGAGTCAGAGCCCTCGTCAGCATGTCCGAGGTGAGAAGCTCCATGCGGCGCTGCACGATGCTGGGATGAGGCGGGATAGGGGGTGTAGCCTGCCACGACTTCTTCTGGCCGATGGTCAGGGGCAGCATGGTGATGGCCAGGAGTGACGGACGCGGCATCTGCATGGCTGTACCCTCGCGGAGGATGTCTCCCCATGTGAGGTCAGCCTGGATAAGGGGCACCTCCTCGACCGAGACGGTGCGCTCGTTGTCATTCTCCATGGATCCACCCAGCGCCTCCAGGCCCGAGACGATGTTATCCCACGGGTCCTGGGGCAGCTGGTCCTGGTTGACATTGTCCGGAAGGATGACAAGCTGTACGAGGATATCCCTCTTGTCGCCAAAGCGGAGGTCGCCCAGGGCGGCCTCAGCGTCGCGACCGGTGGCGCGCTTGGTGATTTGCAGAGCGCCGCTGATCTTGTGGAACTTGGCCGGGGAGCCCTCGGGCAGCTTGAGTTTGAGTTTGACGTTCTGGTGCGACAGGGTCTGCATGGAACCAAGGCAGCCTGCCAGGCACTCCCTCAGCATCATCCAGTCCTTGACGTAGGTGTACGAAGCCTTTGTCCGCGTCGACAGTTCAATCATGGTGTCGGGCTTGTGGGTCATGCCCAAGCCAAACGAGTGGATGGTGATCTTGGCAGCCTCAGCCCTGGAGACAACAAAGTCGACGCTGTCGGCGTCCGACATGGAGGCGTCGCTGATGAGCATGATGGTAGCGATGGGGTTGTTGTGCTTGCGCTGCATCAGGAGGTCCATGGCGACGTTGGCACCCTCAACCACATCGGCACGGTGGCTCTTCTGGCCAACGGGCTTGATTGAGGCCAGGATGTTGGACCAGCCGGGCCATGCCTTGGTGGTCATGCCAACGATGGGGACACCGCCGCCGCCGGAGCCAAAGGTCACGAGACCCATGCGATCCCGCTCGCCAAGGGTGTTAACCATGAAGCGGAGGGCATCGCGAACCAGGTTGATCTTGACGCCCTGCATGGATGACGAGATGGGGACGACAACGACCACGTCGATGGGGACATGGATGGAGCTGGGCAGCGGGGCCGCCTTGGAGAGGTTGTTGCTGGTGTACTCTGTGGGCGCTGTGGTGGCCGACTTGGCAGGGCCCCAGGACGAGGCGACGGACGAGACCCTCTGGGGGCGCGAGCGCTGCCACTCGGCTTCCTCGTCTGTCTCGGAGGCGTCGCGGTCGTAGTCGGGACTACGCAGGGGCAAGGTGTCGATGGCGTTGAGATCGAGGAGGGCCTGCTGCCACAGCTTGAGCTGGTTGCGGTTCTCGAAGCGCAGGTGGAACTTGGGCAGCTCCTCGACCGACAGGCCGAGGGTCAGCACATTCTCGTCTATGCTGCCCGTCTCGGTGACCTCCTTGAGATGCTTCTTAATGAGGATAGAGCCCTTGAGCGTGCAGCGAGGCTTGCGAGGGATGCCGTTATCATCCCACTGCTGGGGTGCCTTCTTCTCCTTGACGCAAATGAGCATCTCACCGAAGAGGAAACACTCGAGCTCTTGCCAATTGATCTTGTCCTTGCCGACGCGGAGGGTGCCGTACAGACGCAGCTTGCCGAATCTGCTGAAGTCAAGGCCGTGCCAGTTGTCGACGCGTGCGCGGAGGCTCTCGGTCATGTCGTCGAGGACCTCTGGCGACTCATAGGGCAGGAAGTTGGAGCCGCTGCGAGCAGGCGATGCGGACCTCGCAATATCGTCGATGCGAGCCGCATCCTGGTAGCCGGAGGCGACGGACTGGTGTGCCTGAGAAGCACCGGCGCCCAGATCCTCGGGGTCGGGCCTCCACTTGTTGTCTGGGACCTCGACAGTGACAAGGCAGGTCAGAGTTTGCTGCTGGCGAGAGCGGTTGAGTGTGGGGAACTCGGAGCGGACGGTGACACTCGGAGCCGGGATGGGATTGCGGGTGATGGGACGCGGGCTGCCGGGCGTCGTCTCCATAGCCTGGACGTCGTAGTCGTGGCGGCGATGGGGGCCGCTCTGGGTCGTCTCGGGGTAGCTAGCGCTGGCGGACGACGTCATTCCGGTGACGCCCGTCATTCCAGTGGCCTCGCTATCACTGCGGGCGTGGCGCGAACCCTGGATGTCCGAGGGCGCGTAGTTGTCCCGGTCACGAACGCTGCCACGTGCGGCACTCTCCCTGCCGCTGACGGACGGCTGCATCCGACTATGCGAGCTAGGATGAGCATAGTGGTGAGGGTACTGCTGCTGCTGCTGCTGCTGTTGCTGATATTGCTGCTGTTGATATTGTTGCTGTTGTTGCTGGTACTGTTGCTGCTGGGAGACGGCCTGCGGCTGCGGCTGCCTTCTTGGGCCGCTCTCTAGACTAGGTGCTCGCACAGTCTGGGCGTCCCAGGTGGGTGTGGGTGGTACGGCAGCAGGTGTAGGCGTAGGGCTGTTGATGGACCTGGAATCGCCCTGCGACCTTACCATGCTTGTGATTTTCTCTGTGCCCGTGTTAGTCCTCATGGTCCTCGTCTCCGCAGGATAGCGGCTTCTGGTGTAATAACAAACCTAGGTCAATGACATTACCGCCTCTGCTCGTGTCGAGGTGCAGGGGCGAATCGCATGTGGGGCAGAACTGCGAGTCAACCTCGCGAATGAACTCGTAGAAGCATGCCTCGTGACAGACGTGGGCGCAGGAGAACTGAAGCACGCGCTCTCCGCGGAGGGTGTGCTCCAGGGGTTCCTCACATACGGCGCATTCACTACCGATAAAGGTGCGCTCGCGCCGCGTGCGGCTTCGGTCGGCTGAGGTAGCCATGACGTTGTTGTCTACGGCGGTACCTCTGAGTGAGACGTTTGACCTCACAGAACCGGCTCTCGATTGCGAGCGTGGTGCCCTTTGAATAAGGCTGGAGGATGAGTTGCTGGCGAATGTTGTGTTGCCAGCGTAGACTGAAATGGAAGCAGAGGAGCGCGGTGTTAGCCAGACAAGTCACGGTCACAGATATTCCGGTGCGAACACAGGGCACCAGCTAGGGGGGGTTCAACGTACTCTTTTCGGAAGAGGCTAGTTGCCTGATGCCGTTGGCGAGGGGAGCGGCGCGGCGAGAGAAGGACCTTCCGGGGCGGGATGAGCTGGAGTTTGAGTATTCGGAGGGATCGTGAAAGACGGGATATCCCTGGGAGTTGGAAGCGGACTCGTAGGCTGAATCGGCGTTGTTGAAGCGTGGGGAGCCGGAGCCTGAGCCTTGACCGTAGTCGCGATTCTTGCTAAAGCGATTGAACATGGGGGAAGGGGGTCGAGGCTCAACCGGCTGGGGGGGAGACGAGGAGGAGCGGAGAAGAGGAGAACGGCTCGCCGCTTTGGGCGGGCGTACAAGACGAAAGGACGAGAGAACAGCGGTTAAACGGCCTTCAAGTCCAGCTTGGGATTAGGCGGGAAGAAGCAGAAGGTAATATGAGAGAGAGCAAGAGAGACTTGTGTGCGCCGTCGCAGGGATGTCGGTAGCCGTTGGGCTCCTACTGGTGCGGTTTGGTCGGGTTGTCGTGGCTTTCGGAAGCACGCAGGGCTGAGTGAATTTGGCTATTGCCGGGAGATTTTTGGTGTCGCGTAATAAACGGGAAGCGAAATTTGCATGCTCGACTGCTGGATGCTTGTGCGCGCGCTTGGTGGACAAAGAAAGAACAAGGAGAAAAATAGCGTGAGAGATGGAGAAGAAGAACAAGAGAAAATGTCGTAAAAAAAGGCGAGTTGTACTGATGATTATCCCGATTGGGCAAGTCGATCGAGTCGGGCGTAAGAATGTCGCACAGGAAGGTTTGTCGCGGCCTTGACGGGACGGCGCGAAGACAGGTGGGTTGAATGGGGGGGGGTGGGTGAGAGTGAGACAGAAGAAGAGAAAAGTCCCCGAGTCGTGGCGTTGAAATGCGTGTCTCTGCTCCACAGAGTTTCTCTTGTTTCTTTCTTTCTTTCTTTCCTTTTACTTCGGTTCGTTGCAGAAAACAGGTACTATTCGGCAGGGTCGGATCCAGCTCTCGTACACACAAAACAAAAACAAAAAAAGTGGTTGTTGAAGCTGGTGGTGATGAATAAAATGGGCGGCGTAAATGCCGTTTGAGGCGGAGAAAGGAAGGCGCGCGCGCTGGGACTGACAAAGGAAGGAGTGGGAGGGTAGAGAAGAAGGAAGGCGCGACTTCCCACACTGACGTAGAAGAGGAAGGAACGAAGGAGGAGAAGGATCGGAGGAGGGAAAGAGAGATGATACCAAGATTGAGGAGGAGGATGAGGATGGATGCCTTTCTCGGAGAGTAAGAGAGAAGCAATCGACGACAGAAGCCAGGGGCGGGGCGGGGGAGCCGAAAAAGGAGCAAAGAGAAAAAAAAAAGTATTAATTAATACGACGTAGAGAAGTGAAAAAAAGGGAAAAAAAGAAAGAGGAGGCGATTGCCGATGTAATTCACACACACAAACAGCGGCGTAGTACAGTCGTAGCGTGTGAGTGGGCTGCAACAGGGGGTGTGTGAGAGAGAAGGACTCAGAAAGAGAGAGAGAGAGAGAGAGTCACAGTATTACAGGTAGACAGTAAAAGTACAGACGGTACGAGTACAAAGTTGGAGAGAGAAAAGAAGCTGCAGGAACAAGTAGAAAAGAAAGAAAAGAAAAAAAAAAAGCGTTCCATGGCAGTGTGATGAAAGGGGGGCCTGGTTCATCCACATGGTCGCGGCCGGGGGGGTCATGGCACCGTTTCCTGTCTTTTCTTGGGCTTCTTTCCTTTGGTTCTCTTGCCGGATCGCAGACCAGGGGTGCGCTGTACTATCAATGAACAGAAGCAATTGAGCGCTGCTGCAAGTAATATCATACTACTAGTAGTGGAGGGTACATTGCTCCTAGTAATAATGTTCCTAGGTAGCAATAGTACTACTAGTAGTAGTACTCCGTAGTAGTAGTACTACTTCTAGTACATGCACTATCACGACGTTGAGGTACACACCTAAAGGTACACATCTACGTACTCGTACACGGCCATAACAAAGACGGCCTAGTCTGACATGGATGTTCCAACGTTGGACCCATCAAGACCCCTGCCCGGTCTTTTTGCTTCACCATCCGGGCTCACTGGCTTATCCCCTTTCCACTTTCCAAGAGTCTGTCTGTCTGTCTGTCTGTCTGCCTGCTGCAGTGCGGTACAGTGCAGTGCAGTGCAGTGCTGGGCTGGGTCCCACGTCCTGTCGTCGTCGTCGTCGTCCCACACACACAATTCCCCTCCTCCTCCCCACCCCCCCTGTCAAATCTGCCCTGGCTGTACCTTGCGCCGGACCGGTGGAGGGCAGACAGACAGACGCCTGTAGCTGTCCTTTCTTCAATAGGAGGGCAATAGAAGAAGAAGAAAGTGCAGAAAGAAAGAAAAAAAAATAGTCGCGTGGTCTGTTTTTGTTTTGTGCCCCGCGCCGCCGCGCGCGCTGAGTTCTAAGGTCGTACAGCATCATCATGGAACTGTGCCGCTCTCCAGGTCTCTCTGGACGGCGACGTCTTGTGACGGGGACCAACAGATGATTACCATTATTATATGAAATCATCGTCTTTTTTTTTCTTTGTGTCACGTAAGACTGCGAGTAGTAATACATGTATGACTAGATGCACGCACTCACATACTCGTACTCAATAGAACGACTATATCGCCATGGTCGACAACCCGATGCGTCATAGTCGTACGGTGTCTCCTTCTTCATTGCGTCGGCGCATATATGCGCATGCAGTACGGAGTAGTATTACATATGAATGACTTTTTATTACTAGCAACACTCCGTACCCCTTATTGCGATACTCGTCAGACTGCTTGACAGCGTCTTCTTCAAGGTGATACTCCCCTAGAGGCTAGTAGTACTAGTACTAGTAGCAACCGGACGCAGCTCCAAGCCTCTAGCAAGAAAAAAACGGCGAAACGTCAGGACAAGAACTGCTAGACTCTGGTAGTCATAGTTTCAACTGGTAGCTGCATCACTAGCATCATCGTACTTTGTACTCATAGTACTGTTCGTAACAGGTACTCCAGTCTACGCCATAATCCCCCCGATGAACCATGCCAATATACAAGTCACTGGTACAATGCACGTGGTGGTCCACCAACTCCACGCTCATACCGCGTACACGATGCTAGTTCTGGGTAGTTCTTGGTAGGTACAGGATTGATGGAAATGATTGTTGAAATCGACCCATTTCCTTTGTACTGTTCCGGTTTAGCTGTGACCAAGTAGGGAATAACACACCGACTGATTCTGCAGCTATCACTAGTACTATTATTCAATATGGAACTAACAGAAAAGGAGAGAGGGGGGGAGGGCCAAAGAAGAAGAAGAGGAATAACAAAAGCCATTGCCGTTGAAGAAGACTGTTCTTGACTGTCAGAATCGGCACTTGAATATCTCTCCTCTGCCAAGTGACAACTAGTACTGCATAGTACTCGTGCTCCGTACTGGTACCAACATGAACGACATGCAATTACTCTTACGAGTGAATACAACCCCAATACGACGTATGCACGACGTGATCCATGTCCGAGTTAGTCGTACTATTAGTCTATTACACGTCTCATACATGTACCGAGTCGTTGTAATTACTACCCTCTTTCACGGGTCAAATAGTACCGTACCTACCTGCGTCCTCCGTATGTGAGCATGTCGAGCACACAAGCAGGTCGTTGCAGATGCTCTACAAGTACGAGAAGTAATAACAGTGGTTACCACATGTACCTACTCATAATATTGAATCATCCCCGTTACTACTTGTAATAGTCCGGACGTGCATATGATAGAATACGACTCTGCACCCGTGACTTCAATTGAACCAAACACATCCGAACTTCGGGTCCGCAGGGAGAGATGAAGAAGAGAGCAGCCGAACAGGTTCAGGAAACGAGCCAGACAATAAAACTCTGTACGAGTACGATAGGGAGCACGTACCTACATGCAGACCTAGTTTCCCGGGATCAATTTGGTTGGACAGATGCACAGGACAGAACACTGGCAGAACGCAGGACGCAGGACGCAGGACGCAAAAGGTATCACGTCGTATTATATACGTCGTTACGCCGTAATACTCCGCTGCACAGAATTCACTCATTTTTTTAACCCGTAATAGTAGTACGACTACGACTGCAAGTTAGCTGTGCAGTCTACGAGTATACTCCGTACAGGCGCGAGTACATGTACGGACACTTTGAGCATAGAGATCCCTGCAACAAGCAAATGGGGCAAAACGAAAAAGACATCATCTTCCCCAGCCACACACGTGTTGTCAAAGGACATTGAAAGACAAGAGCCCGACAAAAGATCCGCTCTCTGGTTACGACTACGAGTCACTACGAGTACTACCCAAAGGTCAAAGCCCAAAGGCCAAGGCCCGTGTGTCATTAAACTAGTTACCCTACTTGGTAATAGTGCCGTACTAGCAAGCTCATGGCAAAAGCATGGCAATCATCTAGAAAAAAGCAAGCAAACACACTAGAAGGGGGTAAGGGGGGGATGAAGAACATTGAAGAATAAGGGAAGAGTTCTGTGTTGTCATCAATGATACTCGTACGACGACCTCACTCTCACCATTTGATCTTACCAACCTTCCATCACCAATACCAAGGTCCAACACAATACTCCGAAACTATCAAGAATTGAAAGTACAGTACCCGTACAGTACCAAGTAATAGCAGCTACAACCATGTATGAATACTACATATTATTATTTTAGTTTGTACTTTGCTTCCGTAACTTGTACCTTGCAACAAGTACCCTGGCCATGTCCCTAGTAGTGCACCCCCGTACCCCTGCTCGCTCAATGGACCAGTGTCTCATCATTCATTCTTCTTCATCTCTTGCTATTATCAGATGCCGAACCCTTTGTTTTGCCTTGTTCCTTTCTTAGTGGTCTGTTAATAGTCGTATGCGTAAACCCTCTTCACTTCCTACCCTGCTCATGCCGGGAGATGCTGACACTTGACAGAACACAGAACGGTCAATGCAACCCTCATGGCCTCATGGCACTACGGAGTATTTTCAAGTCTCACCAGAGTGGCGTTCAATGTAACGACTGGAGTACGGAGTAGCTACGAGTAATTGAAGATGCGAGGAGGTCAAAACACTCACAAGTACGACATAGTATTGCCCCCTAAAAAAGAAAAAAGCAATGTCATGATGGTGGGAATATATTTACCTATGGAGTATGATGACTCGTATCAAAGGGAGAGAGAACAAAAGAAAGGAGAAAAAGAAACGAGTTTGTCGCCTCCTCAACTACTCCGTACTCCGTACAACTTGATGGAGATAACAAGTCACTTCTGGGGATATTGCGTAGCATCTTGGCAATGTCCAAGGAAGGATTCATCCATGTACATCATCAACTTGGGTATAACACAGCCCAGGTATACCCGTGAACGTTGCCATACTGATACTACTACGAGTACTACATGTACTATCGGTACTCATACACCTAAACTCCGAGAATCACAGTTTTGCAATAGACGAGTACATCGAAACACCTGCAAACCACAGCTATAAGCATGCCCTCTCTTGAACATTGTACTCGTATCAACACTTGAAGTCAAGCGCTCGCGAGTAATTCAATGGGAACCCCTCGCAGATCGGTGGGGTTCAAAACGGGAGGCAAACATCAGTCAAGGGGATCGGGTACGCCCGCGAGCCTGAGCCTGGCGAGAGAGAGAGAGAGAGAGAGCACGTCTTATGTGTATGACTCGTATACATGTATCAATGGAGAAGAATGTTGTCATTACCTTTTAGAGGAGAGTTTACGAGACCTGTATCTCTACGAGTAATCCACGAGCACCGCTGGACGTCAAGTGAGCAAGTCTGCATGTGTCTCACTAATATGCCGATATCATATACTACTCGTTGATATGACCATGTACGTCGTACTGGCTGTTTTAACCGAGGCCATGGTAACAGTTGCGGGCTGCCAAGTTCAATGTTGTCACCCTACACCCTGGAAGTATTGCCAGGTTTCTGGTCTTCAATGTTCTTACGGAGTATTACTGCTCTTACCTTTGGCTCTTCTATTACGGTGGTATCTACGAGTGAATAGTAGTACGAGTAATACATGTCAAGAAACGTCAACGGGTAAGTCATACCCATGTAGCCGCGCTACCGATAGAGTGCTTGTCAGGTTCACTTGGCAGCTTAGCAGCCTAGTTGCAAGGTGAAGTTGCAAGGTCCAAGGTAGCAATAGAACATACAGATACGAGTACGGTTACGGGGTAATACAATGTCAAACTACGTTATTACGACTCTACAAGTTCAATGCTCAAGGTTGTCAAGTAGGTCAAGTACAGTATTATCAATACTACTACTTCGTACATGTATCGACAACATCTACAACTACGGAGTACTCCCACACAAATTTTAAACAGATACCGAGACATATTACACCATGTGGGCTAGTACAAGTGTTGCCAAGCAAATAATAGGGCCATCGACTCCTCCATACGTTTATCTTCTCTAGTACTACTAGTTTTAGTTGGGAAGCGGGTTTTTTTCTTCTTCGAATGTGTGCGACTGTGTGTGCACGTTTACATTGGAGACTAAACTGGAGTCCCTTTTTAAAATGTTTTCAATGTCTTGATATGAACCAATATCGTCAGAGTTGAGCAATTTGATGCTTCAATTTCAATCCTTCCTTCAATAACCAAAAAGAGGAAAATGTCCTGGTTGACAAGACAAAGACAAGAAATGGAATACGGAGTACAGTCAGCGCATACAATCAAGGCGAGTACTCGTACACACATGTAGCTCTGCTGGTACCTTGACCCTTGACATATAAATTCATGCGAACCGCTTTTTCTTGAATGCATAATGCATGCCTCTTATAGGTACATGCAGTTTATTGCGAGTAATACCAACCCGTACTCCGTACTCGTAGGTGTATACTCGTACTCATGGTCCCCCTCTTCCCCGCCGCCGACCAGCCTTCTTTTCTTTCTCCTACTGTACGAGTATACCGTACTCTGTACACGATCGAGGCATTGCAGTTGCTGGTACTACGACATAGTACGTACTCTTTGTATCAAGGCTACAGAGTACAGAAACCAGTAGTACATGCACATGTATGCACCTACCGCGGACCCGGCAGGGTGGCCCGGCATATCCCAAGAGATGCATCCCACTGTCCTGGCCGTTGGAAAGAAGAAGAAGAAAAAAAAAGCAAAGAAGAGAAGGAGAGGGAAACAATCCTTCTCTTGGGAGTACTCTTGAAAGTACTCGTACCTACTCGTACTCTGCAAGTTGTAACACACCGTAGATCTCGGTGTACCAAAAACCTCCGTTCACTTGCCTGCCGCTTTTTCTCATCACACATCGGCATCACCGTGCTCATGTCCCCCCTCATTTTCCCTTTTTTCCTTTTTTTTTTTTGTCCCGTTCTTCTTTCTTTTTTTCCCAATCTCTTCAAACCTTGTTTTTGGTTTATCCTCTTGTCTCTTTACTCTGCCAAGTATGAGGGAAAGAGGGAGGCGGCCCGAGCAATGATCTGTGCAGCATTATCACACTGGAACTATTAAAGTCTACGAGTACGAGCCCTCCGAGTATCACGTACGAGTACACCTACAGCTAAGAGTACGAGTGCTACAAATACCTACTACTACTGTTAGTAGTATTAGTCGCAGTGCTCCGTGCATGACAAGTACCACTTAACACCCCGGACAGGAACAGTTTCACCTTGTATCGCAGATTCCACAACCTAGGCGATGCAGTAGTACAGGCAAGGGCCGGCAGGTATAATGTCCTTTGCCTTGCTAGGTGACAAGAAGAAACATCGCTCTGGATCTCTCTCTTTCTCTCTCTCTCTCTCGCTCTGGGCCTGCTCTCTCTCAACGTCTGGTACCTAAGCACTCAAGTGGGGGAACACAACCATCGGGGCAGACTTCCGAGTTTCATATGTTCCCACACCCCCGGAACCCCTGTCCGGGTCTCCGCCTCTTGGGGCCTTTTCCCCCTCCTTGAGTATCTTTCTCATGTCCACATGTCAAAAGTATCATCTCTGATCTCTTGGTCTTGTTCTTTAACTGCAAAGTGACAATAAAAAAAGGTATAAGAAGAGAAAGAAGAAGAAGAATCCCAACGTAGTATTGCCCAGTGACCACAAAATGTAACGGAAAAGACACGGGAAAGTCGTGCCGATTATCCCATCCAACTTCACCGAAGCGAAGTAGTATTTCATCCTCACATCGAGGGCCTGGACTCGAGTCTACCCTACCTGTACTCCGTAGTTGTATTAATAGTCTGTATGTTTGGCCCTATCTGTGCAGCGTCCGGGTCTCGCTACTAGAGGTATGCCCGTCGGAGAATTGCATGAATTGAATGTATAGCACACATCCTTTATGTCTCTCAATGACCACTTCCCCCCCCAACAACGTGCAAGTACTCGTACAACTACTCGCGCTCGTACATGACGAATACATGGCCGGGACTGCAGGGACCGTTATTACCCCTCATTGATCAGATTCACGGGCAGGTACGAGTGTACGATGCAGATACGGCCTTTGGATCGTCAACAAGAGGGGGTGAAGTGAAGCAGCCAGCCAGCCAGCTCCCCAGCATGGAGGACTTGTCAATCTATCCTGCATGGTTTCCTGCAAAGCATGCAAAGCCAGTGGCAAGATCAAAGTTTCATAATAAGTCATGTGAAATGCATAGTATATAGATATATATGAGAATGCATATATGATCTTCCCAACTGTGCAGAGAGGCACGCACGGCACCAGGGCACCAGGGCACGTAACAAGACATAGGTACCCAAAAGAAAAAGAGTAGCAACAAGAAAACGCCGTGATGAAATATTAACATGTATCTACTCCGTAGATGTGAATCCCCATGCATTGCATACAGATACGTCTGCAGCCATTTAACAGAAAAGAAAGAAAGAAAAAAAACCTCCACCCGTTGACCCCCGCTTCTCGTCTGGGCCAAGTTTCACGTCTTCCCACCCATTGCTTCCCATTCCTTGTTTTTGCTATATTGTCTCTTGGGTTCCTTTGCCGACGCACACATACGCACACAGGTATATTACGTCTTCCGGTGCCATGGTAGTGGGTGACCCGAGTGCCGGGACGTTGAAAGGTTGATGGTGGGATTGCGCGGCTGTCGGTAGAATGTTGTTGGTTGGCGGAGGGGGCGAGGGAAGGTTGGTTTCAATATGCATGACCGTTTTTTTTTCCCCTTCTTTTTTTTTTTTTTCCTTTTGTTGTCTCTCGTTTCTTTTTCTATTTGCTCGTCTCTCTTTTCCTCTTTTGACCCCTTTAATGTCACGTTGCAAGAGGGGGAGAGTACAGACAGAGGAAACCAGAGAAGAAAAGAAAAGAAAAGGAAAGGAAAGAGAAGACAAGAGAAAAGGTGGGTGGGAAAAGAAAAAAATCACTTCCTCAGAAACCCAGACCTAGGCTTGATAGCAGTCCTGTTCCTCCTAAGAAGAACATTCTTGCCACTCTGCGCAAACTTCCTCGACTTGGGAGCCAGCCTATCATCCGACTTCTTCGCCACGCTGTAGACTGTCGATCCGACCCTCTGATCGCGGACAGGACGATCGAGACGCTTGAGCTGGCGCTCGACCGTGGCCACCTTTCTGCGCTTGGGACGCGAGCCGTCGCCGTCGTCGTCCGAGCCGTAGCCCAGACGCATGCCGTCATCGTCCTCATCCTCGCTGGACGGGTCCGTCAGGAACTCTGCCGGTAGGAGGTTGGGCACGGGGGGCTTCCTCTTCGACGACGAAGTGAGGGAACGCTTCTTGCCATTCTTCTGCTCATCATCCTCGGAAGACTCATCGTCGTCCTCGTTGGCTGCTGCCGCGGCTAGGACTTCTGCCAGCTTGGCCTTCTCGGCCTCCTCTGCTACCTTGCGCTCCTCGGCTTGCTGCTTGAAGAGTGCGTCGCGCTGTTGCCTCTTGCGCTTCTGTGTTGCAGCTTGTCTGGCGGCACATTAGCAACATGTCTTTGTCATGTTTTAAAGTGAATGACGCTATGAATGAAGGGGTGAGGGCTGAATGGGAGATAAAAGGTGAAACTCACTCTTGAGCTGCCTTTTGTGCTGCTGCCGTAGACTCCTTGACGCTGGAAGCTGCCTTTGTAGTCGACACGGCCTCTGGTGCCGCATCGTCATCTGAATCCTCCTCCTCTGACTCCTCCTTTTGCACCGGCTTCTTGGCTTTGGGCGCAACCACGGGGGTCACATCGTCATCGTCGTCGCCAAACACCTTGAGCGTGCCCTGTGCCGCCGCCTTGGGGGCTGCTGCTGCTGCCGATGCGGGAGGTTCTACTGAGGGCTCGTTGCTCTTGGCCCTCACGGGGAGGTTGGTAGCGTCATGAGAGACCTTGTCGGACGACTTTCTCTTTGTTCCCTTCTTTGCCATTTTGATATCTGTGCCGGATTTTATGATGTTGAGATGATGTCAAAAATTGGAAGTGATTGATGTCTGTCTTCCGGATTAGGCAGAATTCCTTGATCTGCTACCGTAGTTCAAATGACGGTAGATTAGACTCGCAAGTCAAGAGATGAGTATTGTCGTTGAAATAAGTTGGTTGTATGTAGATGCAGTTCAAAGTATTGAGAAATCTTTACCGTCCGTCGGATGGACGTTGAAAAAAAAAAAAATCCAGCAAATCTTTAAGGTGAGAAGGGTCCACGCCACACATGATTGGCCAGAGTGTCAAATGACCCACAAAGGGTCCTCTCACCACCCAAACTACGCGTTTGGCCTTTTTTGGTTTGCATGAAATTGAATGCGAAAAGGGAGAGGACATGAAATAATTCACCTCAACATACGCTCTTTCCCCCAGTTCAATTGAGAAGAGAAATTAATTTTATATATACCTACGCTATAATGGAGGCGTCGAAACTTTTACGTCCGCTTCGGTGCTCTTGCAGGACAGCGACAGCCATTGTGAGAACATCATCAACACCACCTCGGATATGCACACGCAGCTACGCTACGTCGCCTAGGCCAGGCGCAAGAGTCGGCAACGACATCTGGGGCGAGGTGCACGTCTCCGCCATCACGGCTGAGTCCCTGGGTAAAGTCAAAGCGTCTCGTCCGTCTTTTCTCCGTCACGAGCCAGACGAGTACGTCGACGTGCTGCGTAACTTTTCCGCTATATCCACTAGATCTGGTGCCGACTGGCCGCTTGTTCTAAAGGGGGGTGAGTTTCCTCCTTTCTTCTTTCGCTCTCTCTCACATTTCTCCTTTATTTTTCTCCTATATGGCCGTCATGTAATTCATACTGACAACTTAAAGATGCCCGCCCCTCCAAGGAGATCCTCAACGATCTAGGCTGCTACACCAGCGAGCTCACCCTGCTAGGCAGCCCGGCATCGCGCCAACCGAGCGCCAACCCCATAAGGGGACCCATCACGTACGCCATGTTCTCAGGCGCCAGCATGCTAGGCTGCGAAGCGTCGTGCGTCTCGCTGGTGCGTCTCATCATGGCGGACCAGCGCGGCGTGGCTTTCCGTCCCCTCTTCCGCCCCAACGTCGTGCGCTTCAGGGCCATCGTCCGCGCGGGCAGGAACCCCTTCGCCCTCGCCACAGAGGGGTTCTGGCTCCTCGCGCAGGACAAGCCCAACGCCTCCATCAGGCTGGTCGGGCGCGCGCTGCAGCTAGGCGGAGGGGACGAGTTCGCCTGGGCGCCCCAGTGCAAGTTGGCGCTGGGACAGGCGAGGCATGCCCTCGGTGAGAGCGATGCGGCGCGCGACCTGCTCACCCAGGCTGCCGAGGCTGGTCAGCGGGATGCGTGGCAGTGGATTGGACGGTTGGCCAACGATGAGGAGGCCAGACGGGATGCGTGGTTCAAGGGCGGCATAGCGGGTGATGTCAAGTCGTTTGGACTGTTGGGTGATGAGTATGCTGCGCGCGCGTGCGACGAGTCTCTCGATCAGAAGGCGCAGGATGAGCTGCTTGCGTGGTCGTCGGAGTTTAAGCAGATGGCTTCCCGGGGGATGTAAGAGAAAGGGTATTCGCTTGCATTGGATATATATATATTTTTTGACTCATATGTACTTTTTGTTTGGTTTCTGTTATACCTATACCAATGTATTTCTACGCTATTTCAAAGCTCTCATAAGAAAATAGAAACGCTGTTTTTTTTTTTTCTTCTTCTTCCCTTCTCCCCTGTTCCGCTCCGGCAATGTGTTGTCCCCAGACATAGTGCTATTGGTACAACGCAAATAACCTACGCAGGCCTCCTCTTGACAAACTCCTCGAGATCCGAAACGGTAGCAACGCCCAAGACGAACCTCCTATTCTCATCAGTGACGACAGCAAAGTCCTGGCTCCACGGTGCCGGAACATCAGGGTCGGCCTTGCTGGTGTTGTCCCCCCCGCGGAAGAAGGCCTCGAGGTCCTCGAGCGTCGTGCCCGTCGTGATGACCTGGTACTTCTTGCCCTTACGCTGGAAGCGCATCATGGCCGAGGAGAGAGGGTCGGATGGTTGGACGGTCCCCGCGTCCAGGAGGGACTGCAGGCGCGGGATGGAGATGTAGCCCAGCAGGGAGCGCGTCTCGCCATCGACAACGGTCAGGTGGGTGTAGTCGCGCTCAAAGGCGGAGAGGAGGGCGAGGGAGATGGAGTCGGTGGGGTTGAGGGACAGAGCGGCAGGAGGGTCGAGGTCTTCGACTGTGGCCTGTTTTGTTTTTATCAGTTAGTCAGTCATTGTCAATGGCATTTCATCAACAGTATGGATTTGAAGCTGTTGGCAGAAGCAAAAGAAAAGAAACAAAGCTGGGAGAGGTGATGGCATCATTTACCCCGCGGTATCGTAATGACCACTCAGACACTGGCGGCGACTTTTGTTCTTCTGGAGCCATTTTCGTTTGACGTCTGTTCTCTTGAGAGAGAAGGAACTTTTCGGGAATGAAGTGAGACAGTAGTAATGACTCCTCGTATGATATCAGACAAGGCAAATTGCACAGAATAGTAAAACCAGAGCTTCGTGGATGGTAGACTAGTCCTGGGTTCTAGGGTTGGTGGTGATCAACTTTTGGTGGGGCAGCCCAGCACGGGTTGGAAATGGTGCTTACAGGCGGCTCCACTTCGGCACCGGCACCTGAGGCGTCCTGGGACTTGACCCGACTGCAGTCCGTGGATCATCACCATCCAACATCGACTTAGACCTTTCGTCGCCAAGGGGGGGGGGGAATAGAACCAGCACAAGTGAGGTGTCAAAATGACCCCAAGGACAACAGAACATGACGTGAAGTGGAAGAACTCGAAAAGAATGAGAATTGCTACAACGAATGTCCCGTAAATAAATAACAATGCGTCGGCACGGGAGCTCTCTGACATGCGTCAAATCGGGGAGCACCGGGAAAGAGAGGTGATGTCACACGTTGTTGGTTGCCTTGCTTGCAGACAGTCAGACGGCACACTGATTCCGCGATCCCTCCCTTTTGCTTATCTATTTTAGAAGGACTCTGTTCCTGAGTTTTTTTTAACCCTCTCCCTTTCTTCTTTTTTTCTTACTCTCCAGCATCATTCAAGACATCCGTCAACACTCTTGATTTGACCTTCTTCGAGGTGAGCTCTCATTCCGTTTATATGCAACCCGACCCTTCCGAACGAATACGAGGATAATGCCTCTCCCCCCCCGCGCGCGCTCGTATTGACACGTCCAATAGCAGGATCACGAAAGAAACACCATGTCGCAACTCGAAAAGGCGGGCATCAAGAAGCCGGGTATCGAGCTCTACTCGGGCGAGTACTATGCCGCCTGTACATTCGGAGGACTTCTAGCCTGCGTAAGTTGAATCAATATCCTCAGTTCCCTCCCCATAATACATACCTCTCTCTTTGACTGACAAAACACACAGGGCCTCACCCACACGGCCGTCACACCTCTCGACCTGGTCAAGACCCGCCGACAGGTCGACTCCAAGCTATACACGGGCAACTTCCAAGCGTGGGGCAAGATCTACCGAGGTGAGGGGCTCCGGGGCATCTTCACGGGGTGGAGCCCGACCTTCTTCGGTTACTCGGCCCAGGGCGCCTTCAAGTACGGATGGTACGAGTACTTCAAGAAGACGTACTCTGACGCGGCGGGTCCCGAGGCGGCGGCCAAGTACAAGACGGGTCTATACCTGGCTGCCTCCGCGTCGGCCGAGTTCCTAGCCGACATCGCCCTGTGCCCCTTCGAGGCCGTCAAGGTGCGCTCGCAGGGGAGCATCCCGAGCCCGTACACCGGCACGCTGCACGGCATCAGGTCCATCGCCGCCGCCGAGGGATGGGGTGGTCTGTACAAGGGTATCGCGCCGCTGTGGGGCCGCCAGATCCCCTACACCATGATGAAGTTCGCCTCGTTCGAGACCATTGTCGAGAACATCTATGCTGGCCTTCCCGGGACAAAGGACGACTACTCCAAGCTGCAGCAGACGGGCGTCTCGTTCACGGGTGGATACCTCGCTGGTATCCTGTGCGCTATCGTCTCACACCCCGCCGATGTCATGGTCAGCAAGCTCAACTCTAACCGCGGCGCTGGCGAGTCGTTTGGCGGTGCTGTCGGGAGGATATACAAGGATATCGGGTTCGGTGGGCTGTGGAACGGTCTGCCTGTCCGTATTGTCATGATTGGTACCCTTACTGGTCTGCAGTGGATGATTTACGTACGTTCCGTGCTCTCTTTCCCTCCTGGACTCTTCTTTGACCATACACTGACACGCGCACGCGTTATAGGACTACTTCAAGATCTTTATGGGCTTCCCTACAACTGGAGGTGCTCCCCCGCCAGAGGAGAAGAAATAGACCAAGGCTATATGCTGTTTTCTTTGTTATTTTGTTTGCTTTTGTGTTATATGTCGGACTATCGGGCTGATATGACTCCCTTTACGTCAAAGGGAGAAGGGGGCATTAGCTACATGTAGTTTGATACCATGTGTGTTGCTTTCGACGGTTGTATATGCAGTTTTCAAGAGTGTGGCGTGTACGGTATGGTAACACAAGATCCGTCGTATGCACGCACATACTATTAAGTCGTGGTAGCCAAAGTCGAGCAGAGTGCATGTAGTCAATATGACAGTTGAGTACTATTACTCGTACTATCGAGGAGGCAATGAGCGGTGTCTCTGCTCTAGCGGTATCACCTACACCATTGTTGATTAGACAAGATTCAATAATACTAGGATTGAGACCACTAGAAAGACCAACAGAAAGTAAGAAGAGAAGAATGGAGAAATCGAAAGAAGAAAAAGAGATCAAGTTTTGTTCCCGTCGGTTATACCGTCATCCATCACCAACTAACAGCCAACCCCATACAGACACCCTACACCCTCTTTCCCAAGTGATCGGGGAGAGCGACAAAGAAAAGAAAGAAAAAAAGTGGACGACGTGATGTGGTGCACCACATGCAGAATCACTTTTATTGCTAGTTCACTTGTAGGAGTACTACCCGTAATACTATGTACTAGCAGAGCTGATATTAATATACTGTACAAGGCCGCATATTCCAGGCCTGGCTGGGACAAAGGGTGGAAAAGAAGAGAAGGTCAGATCCGGACCGATTACTGCCTGTATATACACATGCACGCATGATGGGGGATCCTTTGTCTGCATGGAGGCTTGTTTGACCTGCGTGTGTCGATGGAAGAATTAGTAGGACTTACAAAGTACTCTCTCTACGGCCTACCACAGGCAGCAGCCATCATAGTCATTTGCCAGATTGATCTTGTCCCGTGAGCAAGCATCATCTCGTACGAGTTATTACAGACGTCATGGTGCCACCCGTAACATTCAGCGCATTGAGGGTGTAACATGAGGTGTATAATCTCCCTCTCTCGCCTGATCAGCCCAGCTGGATGGTGCTGCCACTTGGATGTACGACCCTCCTACTCGTAGATCTTCAATGACCAATGACCAAAGCCAAGATGGATAAAAGATGGGAAACAATGCAGTCGAGCAAAACAAGAAAGAAGAAGTCATACATGTAATATCAGATGGGTCACGACCCCTCTCGTCCTGCGGGGAAGGAACAAGCTCATCTCACGTGGTTGTGCCTTCCCCAGGATAATCTGTCGTACATTCTGGAAGGAGCGCGGCAAGCGATGGTGGTAGTGCAGGTTTGCAGCAAGCCCCAGGGGACTTGGGGGACATTGTACGGAGTATTACGTACATGGGACATGGGGGATGGGGGGGGG
>FYEV01001600.1:108314-131373 GCA_900188565.1 Geosmithia flava | reverse complement strand
GGGGGGGAGGGGAGGATGGAGAATGGAGACACATATCCGTAGAGACTGAATGAGGGAGTCCAATGTTGAATAGAAGTCTTTCGGGTTCGGTCTTTCTTTTTCCTTCTTGCCGTCTTCCCTGGTTTCTTGGCGATAATAGTCGGGGCCGTTTTCGATGGATAGACGGATGGCATTAGTAATTGATAGCCCACTACTTCGCGGACATTGTAGGCAACCAAACGAACTATCCAAGGGAGGGAGGGATAGTCCCTCATGGATAGAGTCATGGAAGATGAGTGGTGAGTTGGTAGGAGAGGGACCACAAAACAAAGACGGCACTGGTTTCAGAGAGAAACAAAAGAAGCATTGATGGAAGGGTATCACCAGGCAGGCAAAGGGCGCCCTCTCAACCTCTGACCTTCTCAACTTGCGTGATTTGACTGCGCGACTACTGCGCAACGACTCGTGCTATTACCTTCATCAATGCGTATGATCTATCTGATGCAAGTCGACAGTTATTAGCGCGCGACACACGCAACTCGGTCGTATCTAGCGCGAGTGGCCGGGGTTAATATAGCATTGCTTGCACAGGTAGATGGAGCACGGAGCACGGAGTTAGGTGCAGCTCGTAGTAGTACCTACATATCTGTACCGTACCTTGCCTTTGGGGTTTGTATAAGTATTAGTAGACGATGTGTGATGACAGATTGAAATATAGCTCGTTGAGTCTACGGACATGTTCCGTTTCTTTCTTTCCCTCTCTCTCTCTCTCTCTCTCTCTGTCTGTGCTTCGGACTTGTCTTCTAGTATCCGTAACCTATCATCGGTCCTCGGAGTCCGGAGAGGGGGTGGCTTTTCCTTGGCAGGCCCACTGATTGCGTGCGGTTGCCAGTTGAGAGAAAGTAGACGACGAGTACTATCTACGATTGCGCAGTATTATCATCTACCGTATTCTGTATGTGAACGGAGTATGGAGTACGAGTACAGCTACAGATAATACTGGATTCGACGGGCTCCATAGGTATGTACGTCGTAATAATAGTGGCCCTGTGGCCCTGTAGCGGCGTGGGCTGGGGGCTTGGCCTGCCCGCTCCGGGGCCTGCATGGGGCTTGAGCCTGGGGCCCTGCTGTAGAACCACCGGGGGACACTGAACCGTCTTACTTGTAGGCGTCCACCAGCCTTCCATGCTGCCCGTGTCGGGCATACTATTGCGGGAGTTTTGCAGGGGTCAAAGGGTGGGGGAGATGGAAAGCCAAGAAGTCCATACCATGTACACAAGACTCAAAGTCCATACGAGTAATAGTGCAATTGCCTGAGTGGAGGCCTACAGACTACAAGTATAGGATACAAGATATTACGAGTATTACCCACTACAGGTAGAGGAACCAGGACCTCTAATCGGTTAGTTCAATGTTGCCTCCGCCGCCATTATCCGGCGGTGATGGGCATCGAGTTCATTGGCCCTCCTATGGACGGTTCCCCGGAGCGTCATACCTCTTTAACGTGGGACATTCATTTACAGAGTGTACAATGCACAAAGACCCAGACTCTATTACTCGTACCGCGATCCCATCAATCAACGGCGGCGCACATCAGTACAAAAAAAAAAGAACATTAGACTCTAAAAAGTGTATTATATATTAATACGAACATCATCATCATCATCATCAGGAAAGAGTATTACTACGAGACCTACTACTACTTGCTAGTATCATCCCCCGCCTTTCATTTAATCCGTAGTCCCCCACCCATTTCTCCGCCATCCCATGTCCGTAACGGAGAGTCCGTAATACTCTTTAGTCCTACCCGTACGGAGTACTGCTAGCAGTGATACGGTACAACAACTTGTACCCGTACTACTGCAGATGCACTTCCCACTCCTTCTACTGCTTCTACCGTTCTACGACTACGGAGTACCTAGCCTACTAGCACTTGACCTAGTACTACTCGTACTTCTCCGTAATACTGCGGCTGCTGTCGTTCCCTTGCAGCTGCGTACTACAGTTTACAGGCACTTGTTCCGTACTACTGCCAACACCTACACACCACCACCATCCCACCTTCCTCAACTTTCCCACCACTTCCTTCCACTTTCCAACCAACCCACCCGTTCCTATCCTTTGCACCTCGAGTGCCAGCGCCCATCGTCCTCTCGCTTCCTCTCCAATCCATCATCACCTCATCCGCCCGCCCTCTATTTTTTCCTCCGTCTTTTTTTGTCCCGAATTGCGCTCGGTGACTTCCTATCCCGTCTACGCTCTCCAACTCCGCACCCCGACCGATTGACCACCACCAATCACCACCACCCGACGCCATCTCTTCTCTCCTCGGCTCTGAGATCGCCTCCCCCGCCGGCTTCAATCGAGTCGACACCTCGTCTTCTTCCCGGTTCCGTTCTCACGCATGGGCTCCGTGTATTTACCACGTGCGCAGTTCGTCGTGGACCCCAAGTGTTGCGCAGCGTAAGGCTGTCGCTCACCCACGGCCGCGACACACACACACACCCACACAACTACCCTCGCTTTGGCTCTCAATTGACCCGCCGCTGCATCGCCGGCGCAACACCTCTCCTCCCACGCCAGCATGGCTGGCCTCTTGGCTAAGATACGCGGTGGCGGCACGGTACGAAGCTCTCCCGACATCATCCTCCATCTCTCTCCCCGCATGCGTCCTTTTCGTCCTCGGCACCTGCGCGCCAAGAATTCCCGAGCCCACTCTCCCTCTCTTTCTCTCCCTCTGCTGACAAAACATCACCTTTCGATTCTAGGGCTCTACGAACCCATCCACCAAAGATGCTCCCCCCAAGAAGAAAGATGACAGCCACTCTACCGAAGTGACTCCGCTGGAGAAGATGCTGCAGAATGCCGGTCCACTTCGTCAAGATGGTAGCGACCGCTTCTACGGCTTCGAAAACGTATGTTGTTATGCGCAATTCTCCCTGCAATTCTCCATCCCCTCGCCTTTTCGTCAGGATTGGATCCCCGTGTGCCTTAAAAGATAAGAGCTAACCCGATAGTCACCGCAGTTTGGAAATACTTGGTAGCTCGGTCCCCTCCCCCGGCTCGATTCACGATATACATGTACATGACCCCACTAACAAGATGCCTTCTCACAGCTACTGCAACTCAATAGTCCAGGCCCTCTTCTACAACGACCTTTTCCGTGAACATGTCATCAACTACCCGTCCCCGCCTTCAGACGAACAACTCGACGGCGAGCGTCAAAGGGTCGGCGTCACCATCCGCTCCCCCGTCGATCCCACCCCGCCGACCCCCCAGCAAAAGAATACCGGCATGGCCCATAGCATGAAGCAGAGGCAGGGCCTCAATGTCGGAGGAGGACAGAACAACCCCGCCCCGGTCGGTATCCGTCCCGATGAGAAGCCCGATACACCAGAATACAAGAAGAAGCAGGCCATGCTCAAGGGCCCCATTCTCCAGCTCGCCAAGCCCCACGCCGAGGCCTACGGCATGGACGAGTGCACATTTACCGGCCTCAAGGACATTTTCCTCGCGCTCATCGAGAGCCAGAGCCGTACCGGCGTCCTGAGCCCCCAGCGATTTCTCGAGATATTCAAGCGGGACAACGAAATGTTTCGCAACTCCATGCACCAAGACGCCCACGAGTTCTACGGCCTTGTCCTTAACAAAGTCATCGCCAGTGTCGAGGCGAACGCCCTCAAGGTTCAAGCGACGCAGGCGGCAACGCTCGAGAACAACCACGACGGCTTGTCCAAGTCGGTGGGCAATGCGCTGGGGCTAGCGAACCACATGAACGGCGACGCGAGACCACCAGGTACCGGGTGGGTGCACGACATATTCGAGGGTCTTCTGACGTCAGAGACGCAATGTTTGTCGTGCGGAACAGCGTCACGGCGTGACGAGACGTTCCTGGACCTCTCGATTGACCTGGAGGAGCATTCGTCAGTGACGTCATGCCTGCGCAAGTTCTCGGACGACGAGATGCTCTGCGAGCGCAACAAGTTCCACTGCGATGCGTGTGGCGGTCTGCAGGAAGCTGAGAAGCGCATGAAGGTGAAGCGGCTACCCAAGGTCCTGACGCTGCACCTCAAGCGCTTCAAGTACACCGAAGACTACAGTCGGCTCCAGAAGTTGTTCCACCGTGTTGTGTACCCATACCACCTGCGCATGTTCAACACGACGGACGAGGCCGAGGATCCGGACCGCCTGTACGAGCTGTACGCCGTCGTTGTTCACATTGGCGGCAACGCCTACCACGGCCATTACGTGTCGATAATCAAGACCAAGGACCGCGGTTGGGTCTTGTTTGACGACGAAATGGTGGAGCCCGTCGACAAGCACTTTGTCCGCAACTTCTTCGGAGACAAGCCCGGGATGGCCACGGCCTACGTCCTATTCTATCAGGAGACGACGTTTGAAAAGGTCAGGGAGGAGCATGTCAAGGAAGGCATGGAGGAGGTGAAGCTGGCCAACGAGGCAGCCGACCTCGCTACAGGGGATGACGATAGGCACGAGAAGCTTCACCCGCAACCGCGACCGACACAGCCTGTCAGCACCAATGGCAACAGAAACAGCAACGACGCGGCGGAACCGATGCCGGCGAACGCCAAGAGCTCAATAGACCTGGCATCACCATCAACGAACCATGCTGCCATGGAAACGCCATTATCATCCGGGACGATCGTCGAAGAGCCAGAGCAGCCGCAGGCCAAGGACGAGACGACCAAGTCCCCGAGACTGACCAAGGAGGACAAGAAACGCGAGAAGAAGGAACGTGAGGCAGCCGAAAAAGCAGAGAAGCAGGCCGAGAAGGAGCGCAAAGAACAGGTCAAGCAGGACGAGAAGCGCCGACAGGAAGATCGCCTAAAACACCTGGCAGCACGACGCAACGAAGAGGACGAACTCCAGAAGGCCATGGCGGCGAGTAAGAGGTCAGCAGCCAAGGAGGGGACTTCCCGGAACAGCAGCAGCAACAAGGACCCTGGAAACCCCAACGGCAACGGCGCTGCGGCGGGAAGCGATTCGAGTAGCAGCCCCTTTGGGTTCCTGGACCGGTCAAAACGCGGCTCCAAGTCCATGGCCAGGAGGAGTGTCAGCTTCCTCAAGCGAGACAGGGGGGCGAGCAGTAATGGGGAGGTACCACCGCCGCTACCAGAGACACCGACGACGACCGAGGGGTCGTCGACACCTACCTCTGCAAGTAATGGGGCGCCACCGGAGAGTAATGGCACCCAGGGGAGAAGGAGGGGATTAAGCACTCTTGGTAGGAAGAAGAGTACAAATATTTTGGCCTAATGTTAGGACCGAGCCAGATAGGGACAGGTCAAGAGACTTGGGTATTTTTTTTTGGTTATAAAAAAAAGGAGACACATAATTGTACAATTTAGGAAATAAACTGGGCACACATGTCATTTGAGCGTATCATGTCGAATTCGGGCAAGATGTGGTGATACTGAAGCTGATGGTATTGAACTGGTGATGTGATATTGACTCGTAAGTGATGAACTCCTATGTGTCGACCGTCGACACCTTTTTTTTTGTTCTTTTTGTAATCCCTTTTTCCTTTTTTTTTCTTTCTCGCGTCGCGTATCCTAACCGAGGACCAGCTCGTAGAGTATAATGACAGTGTTGACGAATATCAAAGGCACTAAGTATTGTTAGTATGCAGGTATCGTTTCTCCTTGTTTTCGCTCCTTTTCTTCTTTTTATATTCGAGGGGGGGAATCTGGGTTCGGAGGACAGCATACTTCGCATCAACGTCCTCGTGCTGGCAATCAGATTAATGACCTTGGCCTTGACACTGGCATCTGTACCGGTTCCGAAAGCAGGATCGTATGAAGAAGGGGAGAAGTTTACTGTTGCAGAAGAGTCAGTTAGAGACGTTTTATCCTTGTAGGCGGTTCGATTCGGTTCGAGAGAGGGCTAGCTAGAAAAGACATACTGCGTGCGAGGAATCGGTCCTCGGATAGGATGGCGACGGCATTGATGAGGAGGACAATGACTTTGGGGAGTTGGAAGTTAGCGGGGGATGTGCTCCTTGTATGCGGGCCTAGACTGAGGAGAGAAGGGGAGAGGAAAACATACTGTATAGTAGATTACCAAAGTAGAGCATCTTGAATACACGTCTTGCGCTATGGTTTGCGCTGCTCTGCTATGCGATGCGATGCGATGCGATGGGGTTTGGGCAATAGAAGACAGATGGACATGTGTGTGGGGGGTGGTGGGTGATGGAGCGTGGGTGGTGATGGCGTAGCTTGAAGCTCAGTGGGCGGGGGATGGTTGTGCCGATCCGGGCTGGTACGTGTCTCACTTCACCTTGACCTCAGTTCACCCTCAGATACAATCTTGACCTCATCTCATCCTCGTTTCAGCTTGTACATTCTCTTTTTTTTCTTCTATAAGGGGATGAGGTGATTATAATTTTACACGCATTCATCTTTGTCATTCTCGTTTAAAACTCGTCAAGATGAAGTCACTTATAGGTATGTAACACCCCTAGCAGAGAACAAAGCAAAGCTACGTGTTATACACCAACCTCAACCTCGAATCTCATGATATCTAACTGCTATTATATGAGGGAACAGATCCAATCCTCTCATCCCTCCTTTTCATCATCCCCCTCATCCACCTCCTAGTGGCACCACACACCAAGGTCGAGGAATCTTTCAACCTCCAGGCCACGCACGACCTTCTCATCTATGGCACGCCCACCAGCGGCATCCACGACCGTCTAGCAACCGCCTATGACCACATGACCTTTTCCGGGGCCGTCCCCCGCACCTTCATCGGCGCCGTCCTCCTCTCTGGTGTGAGCCAGCCGTTCATCGCCCTGACGGGGTTCCAGCATGCCCAACTCGTGGTGCGTGGTGTGCTGGGCGCCTTCAACGCGGGCTGCCTGCTCGTCATGAAGACGTCTCTCACCAGGGCATTTGGCAACGGCGTGGCCCGGTGGTGGACCGTCCTCATCATCAGCCAGTTTCACCTCATGTTTTATCTGTCTAGGACTCTACCCAACATGTTTGCCTTTGGTCTCAGTAAGTCTCTTTATCTCACCTCACCTCTTATCTTCTCTTATACCAGAACAAGAAGAACAAAGAAAAAAAAAAAAGTGCTGACGCGCCCTGTAGCAACTCTATCATTTGCCTTCATCCTCCCAACAAACGACAAGGCCTCATCCCGTCGCACACAGCAGGCCATCATCCTCATGACAATGGCAGCCGCCGTCTTCCGCGCCGAGATCGCCATCCTCCTCGCCTCCCTGGGCGGCTACCTCCTCCTCTCGGGGCGCACCACCCTGGGAGCCCTGACGCCCGTCTTCCTCGGCGCATTCATCCTGTCGCTCGCCATCTCCGTGCCCATAGACTCGTACTTCTGGCAGGAGCCGCTGTGGCCCGAGCTGTGGGGCTTCTACTTCAACACGATCCAGGGCTCGTCTGCGGAATGGGGCGTGTCCTCATGGCACTGGTACTTCACCTCCGCCCTGCCGCGCCTGCTCATGAACCCCCTCTCACCGGGACTGATCGCCTTCTCACTCTGGCACCCTGCCACGTTTCGTCCTGCCCGACTCCTCTCTTTTCCTTCCCTGCTCTTCGTGGCCATCTACTCCATCCAGCCGCACAAGGAGGCCCGCTTCATATTCTACGTCGTGCCCGCGCTGACCGCCACGGCCGCCCTGGGCGCCAACCTGCTCACCACGCGGGCCTCCCGCTCGTTGCCCAGCCGTCTCGCCGTCGTGACGACGGGCCTCATGGTGCCCGTGTGCCTCGCCGCCTCGGCAGCCATGCTCCTCATCTCGGCCCTCAACTACCCCGGCGGCGACGCCCTGTCCCAGCTCCGCAGACTGGTCGCCTCCGACGTCGCCCTCGTGGCATCCACCTCCCCCCACCCGGACGTCAAGGTGCCCATGCCGCCGCACATCAACGCCCACGCCGACGTCCTGACCTGCATGACCGGCCTGACCCTCTTCGGCCAGAACCCCCATGGTCTGCCGCTGGCCCTGTACACCGCCGCCAACGACGACCCTGCCATCGAGGCGAACATGGTCATCGACCCGGAGCTCACCCCGCTCCTCATGTTCGACAGGACAGAGCAGGCCGCCACCCTCGCCTGGCCGCACTACTGGTCTCGTCTGGCCTACGCTCTGGAGGAGGATGCCAACCGCCCCATTGGCGCGTGGGACGTCGTCGGCGTCGTGCATGCTTTCGGGGGAATCGAGCTCCTCCAGCCTGGCGATGCTGACCCTGTCCCTGAGTCCGATCACTCCCAGAGTCAGGAGGAGTACGGCGAGGACAATGTCCTTGGCCTGGGCGCTCATGTCGCTCGTGTCAGACAGTGGGTCAGGCAGCGCACTGGTGGATGGTGGGTTGGTCCTCGTATGGTTCCCAAGATTCGTTTATTGAGGCGCTATCACGAGGCGTAGTTGGGTGTTTTGTCGTATCTTGGTTTTTGTTATATAATAATCTCCATCAAGTGTATTTTCCTTTAGTACTATAGACGGTGTTTTGCAGTTTAAACAGGTTCTTTGTTTCTTCTTCTTCTTTGTTTCTTCTTTGTTTCGGTTCTTACATCTCATTTCTGTTCTCGCACCTCATTTCTTTAAAAGTCCTCTTAAAAAGACAACGCCTCAATTAAAGTGCCTGCCAAAAAAGCAAAACAAGACTATATACATCCACCTTTCAGCGCCCTCCCTCCCCAAAATCAGAATTCAAAACAAAGTCATCTTGTTGAAATATATGCGTTAATCATAGTATGCAGGTAAAATGAAATATACCGCTCCTTTTACCCCCATCCCTTTCCTTTCCCTTGCCATTTCCATTTCCTTAACCTTTCCAAAGAAGCAATCAATCCCCCTTGACCCCTTCATCCTCTCATATTATAAACAACTCTTCATCCCGTATTAAAAAGCTCTCAATCACTATCCTCTTCCTCATCATCATCATCATCATCATCTTCCTCATCTTCGTCGTCATCTTCGTCATCTGCCTCGACAGCGACTTCTTCCTCTTCTTCCTCTTCCTCTTCCTCTTCATATTCTTCCGCGGTATTGTTGGTGGCAGTGGTATCAGGTGGCAATTCACCGTATGTTTTTCGGTAACGATCCAACTCATTCTTTTGTTGGACAAAGAAGTCCAGGATGGAAGCCATCGGGCCTCGGAGCTGGTTCAGTTCGCGGAGGGGACCGTCGACTCTTGCTAGGTGACGGACAGTCAGGGTTGTGACGCAGGTCTGCAAGTTCAATGTTAGTTAAATGTCAATGTGTAGGGATGTGTAATATGTAGCTGCTGAGAAAGGAAGGAAGGGGAAAGAATGGAGAAAAGGCATACCTCGATCCTGCTAATTTGATGCTCCATGAAATTCACCAAGAAGCCCTCAGTGACCTCACCACCCCTCGACGTCAACCTATCCACCAACTCCGTCTCAGGCGGCTGCAGTCCCGGGCCACGCACCTCCTCAAGCGTACTGCACAGCATCTCGAGCCGCAGGCTGACCTTCCACAGATCCCAAATCATATCAGGCTCCATGTCGAGCTTGGCACCGGGTCGCAGCGTAGCAGGCTTGTCGCCGTGCGCGGCAGCAGGGTCCTCGTCGCGCCGCTCCACCTGCTGGTGGTACTCTATGCGGCCGGCCAGGGCGTGCGGGTAGATGGAGTAGACGACCTCTGGGTTCTCGAGGCCCTTGAGCTTCTTCTCGCCCATCTCCTTGACCTCGAAGCCCTGCGACGTGAGGGACCGGAGGTCCTTGCGGATCGAGTTGCCAAATGACTCCTCCTCGAAGGCGGCGGCGGCGGCCACGTCGTCCGACGCGCTCGACCCGCTGCGGTCGCGACGCTCGCGGTCCCGGTCCGTGTCCTGGTACGTCTCCAGGCACCGCTGGATCTCGGATATGAAGTCTGACGAGACCGTGATCTGGCCACCGTCGGCCACGGCCGAGATACGCGATGCCTTGTTCACCATGGGACCGAAGTAGTCCATGCGCCGCGTGACGGGATCCGTCTCGCTCACGCAGTCGCCGTAGTGGATGCCCATGCGCACCGATAGCCCCTTGAAGATGAGCGCGTCGTCCTTGTCCGTCAGCATCTCGGCAGACGACGCCGACAGTACCTCGGCCGGCCAGTCCACCGTCAGCAGGCTCAGCTGCACCGCGAAGCACCACAGCAGCGCGGACGTAGCCGTCGGGAACGACACCATGAAGGCGTCGCCTTCCGTCTTGACCTCGTACCCTCCGATGCGCCGCAACTGCCGCCTCATGACGTCGTTGTGCAGCTTGATGGCCGACCGCATCGCGTTGGGGTACATCTCCCACAGCATCGTCGAGTTCTTGATGTCGGTGAAGACGATCGAGATGTTGCCCGTCGGCGCGGGAATCTCGGCCTCGAGCCGGTTCAGCGACGAGTCCAGCACGTCTCCGCCCTTGCCCTTGCGTGCCCTGCGCGTCGTCGTCGCCGCCAGCAGCACCTGCGCGTCGTCGGGGATGCCCGATGGGTACAGGGACATGCTAGGTCCGCGCGAGCCTCCCATCTTGGACCGCTCCACGCGTCTCTTGAGGTCCGACACGCTGATCATCATCACCATGATCTTGCCTGATGCGCCGTAGGCGATGGCCAGGTCGCGCAGCTTCTGCGCCGCGCACATCAGATCCTGCCGCTCCGCGCGGGCAATGTCCGACACCAGCCCCGGCGAGAGGTACTCCCAGAACTCCTTGGTCGCCAGCACGATCGACTCGTCCTGCTGCCGGATCGACATGTTGCTCACGTGCGGCGCAGCCTGCACCGTGGGCATCATGTCGCTGTACCCAAACGCCCGCGACACGTCCAGCGCGTCGTTGAGCCGACCGTTGCGCGATACCCAGCCTCCCGCCTCGCGGATGCGGGACCGCTCAGACGGCTCCGCCGGGTCGTGCTTGCGCGTCAGGATGTTGTAGCCGTCGTTCTGCACCACCATAGCCTGCGCGTCGCCCACGTTGGCAATGTACAGCTCCGTGCCCTTGAGGTACGCCACCGTGGCAACGCCTCCCGACGCGAGGTCCTCCTTGCTCAGGACCAGCGACTGGCCCGAGCCCCGGTGCGTCGTCCGGGGCCGGTCCTCGGTGTGGTGCACTGTGATGGTGGCCAGGTCCTTGTTTACGGCCAAGAACGCCCGTCGCAGCGCGTCGGCGGGCGTCTCGTCCTCGCCCCCGCTGCCCTCGGCGGCCTTCCTGAGCCCCTTGAGCTCCTGGGCGAAGACGTTGCCAAAGTTCTCGTGCAGGTACTTGGCAATCTTGGACCCGCCGCTCGACAGGGCCTGCCCGTCAAACAGACCGAGCAGCATCTCCGACTCGGACGAGTTGAAGCGCGGCACCACCAGATCCACCGTCGACAGGTGCTCGTTCCTGCCCAGCGTGTCGGCCATGCCGTACGGCAGGTGGCCCGCCAGCGAGCCCGACGTACGCACTCGGCGATCCTCGCTCTGGTCGGGGATGCTCGGCTGCGTGAGCGTCACGTCCATCAGACCGAGGACCCGTAGGTTCATCAGCCGGCTGAAGTCGGCATACTGCTCCCTCTCCCCCATGCCGGGGATCGCCGCCGCCCCGTTCCAAGAGCTCTGCTTGATCTCCAGCTTCTTGTTGCCCGACAGGTTGAGGTATCGCAGGTTCGGATTGAGATTCCAGTTCCAGTCGTACGGCACGTTGGAGATGTTGTACTTGAGGTAGTTGTTTCCGCAGTCCAGCACGGCCAGCTTCTTGGCCCTCGAGATGTCGGCGGGGAGGTTGGTGAACTTGTTGCCGTTGATGTAGAGGGCCTGTAGCAGACTCGACTCCTCCAGGTCCTCGGCGGGTAGCGTCGTCAGTCCGTTACCGGACAGGTACAGCTCGACAAGCTGCGGCCAGCTCTTGATGGACCGCTGGGGCATGTCGCTGATCTCGTCGTTGTACGAGAGGTTGAGGATGCGCAACTCCACCAGCAGAGTGATCTGGTCAAACACGTCGTCGTCCAGGCTGTTGTCCGCCAGGGACAGGTTCCGGAGCGACCCGGCAAAGGTGTTGAGAAGCCTGGCGTTCAGGCTCGAGTCCTTCCTGCCGCCCAGGGGCGTCTGCGTTGCGCTCGACGACGGCGGCGGCCCAGTGTTCCCTGTCGTGGACCCGGATTTTCTCGAGATGACCGACGTCTGGCGCCCGCCCTTTCCGTACACCGAGACGATGGAGCTCTTCCTGTCAGGTGCCGGCGACGGCCCCACACTAAGGAGCGTGCTGGAGCCCTGACTGGGACGCCTGTCCTCGGAGAGCTCATCGGAGCTGGGCGCGGACGAGAGGGAGCCCAGGGCGGATCTGCCATTCTGCATCGGCGGCCCCGGCTGGTCCTCGCCCGGCACCCGGGGAGGTCGCGACGCCGGCTTGGGGAAGTGGTCGAGAACGTTGGAGGAGGCGTTGAGGACCTCGAGCTTCTTGGCCCACCAGATCTCCATGGGGAGGCGGTTGAGGTTGTTGTTGCGCACGTTGAGGACGCGCAGCTCCGTCAGGCAGCCGATCTGCGGGGGCAGCTCGCCGACTAAGTTGTTTGCTATGCTAAAGTGCTCCAGCTTGAGCAGGGTGCCAATCTGCGCTGGTAGCGAGACAAAGTAGTTCTTGTCCAGGATGAGGTTCTCCAGGTTGGGCATGTGGGCAAAGGCCGAGTCGATACTGGCCAGCTGAGCGTTGGACAAGTTGAGCGACTTGAGCGTGGGGATGGGCTCCTCGATCTCGAACCTGTTGAGCGGGTTGGAGTTGAGCTTGAGCTGCCTGAGGCGCTCAAACCTGCCCGTGAAGGCCGAGATGCCGTTGTGGTCGGCGTATAAGATCTCGAGCTTGGGCAGCTCCGAGATGATGTCGATGGACGTGATGCCGTTGTACTTGATGTCGAGCTCGCGCAGGCTGATGAGGTCGACAAAGGAGCGGGGCACCGCGTGCGACAGCCTGTTGTTGGTGACGAGGAGCTTCTCGAGGTTCTTGAGGTTGCCGATCTCGTCGGGCAGCTGGTCAATGGTGTTGAAGCTGAGGTCCAGGTCGACAAGGCTCTGCAGGTTGCAGAGGAAGCGCGGGAACTCGTCGAGGAAGTTGGAGGAGATGTTGAGCGACCGCAGGGCCTGGTAGGCGCCAAAGTAGGACGGCAGGCTCTTGAGGCGGTTGTTGGCCAGGTTCATCTTGAGCACGCCCGATAACGTGTCGAGCTCGGCGTGCTCGAGCTGGTCCACGCGATTGTTGGAGACGTCGAGGTATGTGAGCTTGCCGGCGCGCGACAGGCTCGGTGGCAGCCTCCGGGCCTCGTTGTTGTTGAACTTGATGTCGCGCAGGTTCTTGCAGGACTGGATGAAGTCGCGGGGCACGTCGAGCGACAGGTTGCGGGAGAGGTTGAGGGAGATGATGTCGGCCGCCCTCGAGTACAGCGAGATGGGTATGGTGATGAGGTTGCGGGCCGACAGGTCGACGTAGTTGAGCTTCTGGTTCCTGGGCACGGCCAGGTCGGCCGTCTTGGAGTGGAAGTCGCTCTCCTTGGCCGAGAGGAACATGAAGCGGCACAGGTAGCTGTTGTCCTCGCGGCCCAGATCGCCTATGCGATCCCTCTCCTCGTAGCCGACCTGCTGCAGCAGGCGCTTCTGGATGAGCAGGGGCAGCTCGTTGGGGCCCAGGACCCGTATCAACGATTGCTTCTTCAGTATGATGTGGTAGTTCTCGAGGCCGTCGACGACGTACGTCTTCTTGATGACCTGGGAGATGACCTCTGTCACGCTGGCGTTGAGCGGCATGGAATGTGTGGAGAAGGTTCCGTCGGAGCGGAATATGCGGATGCAAAAGGCCGTCAGCTTCTCGTCGTCGCGCGGAGGTGTCTGGGTATCGTCGATGTCGAGGGTCTGGTACGACGTGTCGTCGGTGCCGCGTCGCACAGCCCAACTGTCGGGCGCATCCCACCGTCCCTTTGGGGGCGGCGAGACGACGGATTCGCGCCGTTCCGGAGCGTTGATGAAGGAAAGGTCTATGGGAGCCAGGGCCGGCGGCCTCGACAAGATGCCCTCCATGTCGTTCAGGTTGGTATCGAGGTGGTACATGTGGCCGGGATCGGTGCGGTCGGTAGGGCCAATGTGTTCGTCTTCATCCTCGGTGGGCCTGCTGGTCGGCTTCTTCTTGGTGGTTGAGAAGGGGAACCTGTTGTTGAAGGTTGCGCCGCGGCGCGCCTGGGCAGCGGACTCGTTACCATCCTGCTCGGGGGCGGGGGTGCTGGCGCCGGCGGCGCCAGAGAATGCAGATGGGGGGATGGCAGACGGCGAGAGCTCGGGTGGGCCAGCGGCTTGACTGGTCTGAAGCGACCGGGTCGACTGAGGCAAGCTTTTGAGCCTCGACGAGCTAGCGTCATCCTTGTCCTTGTGATGTTTGCGGAAGCGGCCGAGGATGCCAAACTTGCTGTGGTGGGTTGGCGGTGAGTTGTTGCTGTCCATGGTCGAGCCTCGGGAGGCGGAGCCAGGGACCGGTATGCTGCTGGCGCTGGGGGTCGGGCTATCCGCACCGGAGCGTATGCTCGGCGCGGGGGCTCGCTTCCCCTTATCTCTAGCCATTGTGGTCTGGGAAGCATTCGCGGATTCGTCTCGGCTCGGGGCTGGTGTCCTCATGTTTCGCTGGTCGTCATGGCTTCGATTGTGACGGTGATGGTGGCCCGGGAAGTGGAAGTTGGAATGGCCGGAGCGGGTCGACGATGATGTCTGGGGCGGATTCGGTGGCTGATTCTGCTCTGCCCTGTAACGATCGCGATCGAGTCCTGCAAGGCTATTGCGCACGGGTGCTTCACCATAGAGTGCAATGTCCTGGAAGCAAGCAAGAGAATGCCGCGTGTCAGCGCACACAGTAATACGTCAATTAAGGTATTAATTAATTAATACCACGTAGAGCAGAGGTGTGGAAACGGTTGTTGGGGCAGACGCTAGTCCTTTTTTTGGTGGGCCGCGCGGGCTTGGCTCGGAGGGGGGAGGGGGCAGAGTAGAGAAGAGAGAGGAGAGAGGGGGAAAGAAGGGGACAAAAGGCGAGGTACCAAGCTTGTTATGTGCTTGTATTATTTATTGGGGAGGAGGGGGAGATTGTAATTGGAATTGGAATTAGAGATGGAGATGAGCAAAAAACGTACCGAGTTATCCTGGTATAGAAATGGAACCACCTCTGGGGCCGGGACGGGGGACCTTGGCCTCGACGAGGTGGGGGAGACGTCCCTGGTCTGATCGGTCGAGGTGGCGTTGGAAGGCTTGCGGTCGCGCTGGGACTGGTGGCTGTAGGAGCGTGAGCAGCGGTCCCTGCCGCCGGTAATTGACGTGGCCAGGCTGTTATCCGAGCTGTCACGTCCGGGGAACTCCTCTCCAAAGAAGCCCTGGAGCTTGCGCAGGCCACCGCGGTTCATGCTTGTCTTGGAGCCCTGACTGCTGGCGGTGGCGATGCTGACGAGCGAAGGGCGGCGGTCGTCACGGTCGTCGAAGCCCAAGAAGGACTCGGGTGAATCCCTGTAGCCATCGTAGTTGACGTTGTTGTTGTTGTGGTTATCATTATTGTGGTCGGTGTGCGAGGAGGACGAGGCAGCAGCGGCAGCAGCAGCAGAAGCGGACGGATGTGTGGGGGAGGCCTGCGACGGTGTCGATTGCGTGTCGCTCGAGTCGTGGTAGAAGCTGGCGCCGGCCTGCTGGGAGGGGGTGGAGGGGCGATTGGCGTCGTTGTTGTCGGATGCCATCCAAGGAGCTACTTGAGGTGGTACATCGGAGGCAGGAGCATGGCGATGCTTCGTATGGTCTCGATCACGGCGTCGGCGCGAGGACGAGCGATGGCGGCCATGTCGCCGTTTGGACGAATGCGATGATCCATGCATAATGGGCAATGCAGAATCGTCGTGGGGTGTTCTGCCAACATGGAAGCCATGCGATTAGAATTGCTGAACAAGCCTATAATGGGAAGAGAGGGGTGGGATATGAGGAAGGGTAGAGGGAGGGGTGAGATGAGCTTATTAGAAGCGACAGGCGGGGGAAAAAAAAGGCAGCTCTTGGTGTGTCTCACTTTTTCTTGTTTATTGCAGATTCCTTGTCCTGTTGGTCGTGGTCATCGTGGTCGACATGGTCACCACGGATGTGATGGTCGGGACGGAGATGTCTCGAAGAAGAAGAGTACTCGGGACCAGGACGGCGCGACGATGATGACGTATAGGGTTTCGCGGTGGCAGAGGAGCGGGTGCTGTTTGTGTCGGTGGTGGTGAAGATGCTGGCGCTGGTGCTCATGCGCTTGCTGGCGGCTGCGTCATTCTTGGACATTGTCACCGAGAGGGCGTGTGGGACACGTTGGGGCCATCAGGGGACGGGCGGGGGTGGTCGCGCGATGCGATGGGACCGAGGACTTGGGTATGCTGCTATTCTGTGCTTTGTGCTGTGCTGGTGTTGCCGTGTCGTATTGCGTTGTGGTTGTTTCAGTTTTCGCGCGTTGTCGTCGTCGTCGTCGTCCTCATGGCCATGAAAGGCCTAGAGGGAGCAGCAGCTGGATGACGAGAGAAGGGTTGGACCAGACGGAAAGCAGAGAAGAGTAAAGGAAGAAAAGTCGCTGATGACGGTGGAGAAGGAAGCGGTTCGTGTTGAGAGCGTCAAGAAGGTCAAGAGCGTCAGGAGCGCAAAGAGGGGTTTGTATCGATGGGAAAACTCTAAACGGCGATCAAAAGGTGCGGGAGGAGGCGGGAGGAGGCGGGAGTAGGCGAGCTGCGCGTTGGTGGAGAGTATGACTTTAGTATGGCTCTGATGGATAATGAGCTGGAGCAGGTGCGGAGTAAATTGATACTACATGGTACACTAGTATAATTACGATTAGTACAGAGAGTGTTACTACTACTATTGCTGCTAATACTCTGCTACTCTGCTATCTTGCTACTACATGAATTGATTATGAGAAGGTGGAAGGGTGAGAGTACAGGTAGTACGGATTACGGAGTAGAGAGGTAATGGTAAATGAATGGATGCCTATACCAACTACCAGTTCCAGAGAATGCGCCGTAGTAATAAGAACGACCATGTCTGTAGTGCACTACTACGTATCACTATTGATACTCTCCGTACGTACGGAGTACATACGACTAGGTCCAGGTCATCATTGGTGACACGGAAATACCCAAAACGGTTCCTAAGCTAAGACCCCCAAGAAAGAGAGAGAGAGAGACTGTCAGACAATCCCAATCAATCCTAACGTCTACGTACTCAGTGCTCACTGCTCACTACGGAGTACTAACGCCGTAACGGAGGTCTCGTGTGTCAGCTTCCCATCACCTCAGTTTTAGCCGCACACATTAAAGGAGCAATGTCGTAGGTAGCAGTTTGACACTTAATAACAAGACTAGGAGGGGGATATATTAATACATGTATACCTGTACTCGTACTCCGTAATAGCACACCAATATCCAATACCACTCTAGTATTATTACTTTTATTCCGTAGCTCGTACATTTCTTTTAATAACGATACTCGCTGCTATTACTTTTTCACTATGGAGTCAATACTACCATGTACAAGCCCTGTACACATCTTTGGGTCAGGATGACGCCCGCCAATTAGCCGCCCAACATGGGGGGGAGGGATAGTCAACATCCGTGACCTTGGCCTTGTAAACCCCCCCTCTCCTCAACCCCCTGCTTCTTTTCCCTGCACTACTACCGCGTACCCGAAGCCCCGAGGCGGAGAGGTGGGACTGTTGGGACTTGTCCTTGTGTGTGAGAGAGGAGGAGGGGGGGATGGTGCACACATTACGTACGTCGTACGGAGTTCATACTACAAAGTGTGCTATTCGTACGTGTACGAGGAGGAGTCTCGGAAGATTTCTCAAAGAGGTAACAAGATTCTCGATTTACAGTCTCTGTCATTCGTAGTATTCTGTCTGATTGTTTATTTTTCTCTCTAACAGTCATTCATCAATTTCTCACACAGAGATACAAAATAGGTCGAAGCAAGTATGGACATGATAAATGCGCCACTATTACACCAACACTGCCAACCCCTCAACAGGACCAAGCGTAATAGACCCAGAAGCCACATCCTCCAACTTCTTACCCCCCGGCGTCACGAGAATCTCCTTGACACCCACGCCAGCATCCCACTTGACCTCCTTGTCGGTAAAGTTGCACGCAATCAGCGCCGTCTTGCCGTCCGCCCCGATGCGCTTGTACGCAAAGACGGACTCGTTGGGCTCGTCCACGAGCGCCCAGTCTCCGTAGACAAACACCTCCTGGTGGGCCTTGCGCGCCTCCAGAACCTGTCGGTAACAGTGGTACACCGAGTTGGGGTCGTCAACCTGCGATCCCGCGTTGACCGTCTTGTAGTTGTCGTTGACCCGCATCCACGGCTTGTCGCCCGTCGTGAAACCCGCCTGCGCGCTGTCGTCCCACTGCATCGGCGTGCGCGCGTTGTCGCGGGACTTCTTCTGGTAGTTGATCTTGTACTCTGCCTTGGTCTTGGCGTCGGCCGTGTCCTTGTGGAGGCTGGGCATGTTGTCAGTCTACGTCATCTTTATTGCCCTTGTCGACATGCAAGCTGAGAGAACCAGAGAAAGGAAAGGGNGGGAAAAAAAAAAAAAAAAAAAAAAAAACACGTACTTCCAGTGGTTCAGACAATCAATGTCCTTGTACTCTTCAATAGGCCAATCCTTGGGAACGTTGGTCATGCCAATCTCCTGACCCTGATACACAAACGGCGTACCAGACTGAAGACCCAAAAAGATGGCAATCATCTTGGCACTGCGCTCACGCAGCTCCGGCGAATCGTAGGCGAAGCGGCTGGGCGCGCGGGGCTGATCGTGGTTCTCCAGGTACAGGGCATTCCAGCCGTTGTTGTCAATCATGAATCTCTGCCACTTGGACGTCGTCTTCTTGAGCCTGGCCAGATCCCATTTACCCTCGGAGAATTTACCCTGGGGGCCATGATCAATGTCCATTCTACACCAGCAGTTAGTTTTGTAAACACTACAAGACAAGGCAAGAGTAAAAAGAAAAAGAAAGAAGAAAAGAAACTCACAGCTCAAAGTGGAAAATCATACTGAGCTCTCCACGATCAGCACCGACAGCCTTGACGAGCTCATTCGGATCCGTCACGCATGGCATCTCGCCGACGCTGAAAGCATCATACTCCTTGAGTATAGCACCGATACCCTGGAGGAACTCGTGGCACCGGGGACCGCAGGCGTAGTACTCGTGGCCGCGGAGGACCGTCTCGTTGGAGTCCGGGAACCTCTGGTCCTTGCTGATGAAGTTGATGACGTCGATGCGGAAGCCGTCGCATCCCTTGTCCAGCCAGAAGCGCATGATCTCGTGCACCGTCTCGCGCACCTTGGGGTTCTCCCAGTTGAGGTCCGGCTGCTCCTTGGCGTACAGGTGGAGGTAGTATTCGTCTGTGGCCTCGTCGTACGTCCAAGCATTACCTGCAAGGGATTAGTATCTCTCTCCAAAAATTGTACCATTCATCCCATCTGTCCAACTGTGGTCGTGCATACCCTGGAAATGAGAGTCCCAGTTGTTGGGAGGCTGACGGTTCCCCTGGGCGTCGTACTTGGGCGGCTTCCAGATGTACCAGTCACGGAAGGGGTTGTCCTTGGACTTGCGAGACTCCTTGAACCAGTGGTGCTGGTCGCTGGTGTGGTTGGTGACCAGGTCGAGGACCAGCTTCATGCCTCGCTCGTGGAGCTTGTCCTTGAGAACCTCGACATCGCTGACGTCTCCGTAGGGAGGGTCAATCTTTTTGTAGTTGCTGATATCGTAGCCCTGCATCCCATCAGTCAGTAACCAATTCTCCCCAAAAAAGAAATGCCAATGTCTTCATAATCTCTGCTCCCAGATGTGTATATTTACCATGTCAACCTGGGGACTCTCAAAGATGGGCGACAGCCAGACGATGTCGACACCCAGATTCTTGAGGTAGTCGACCCGCGAGATGATGCCCTTGAGATCACCCAGTCCATCTCCATTGGAATCCTGGAATGAGGCCGGGTAGACCTGGTAGACGGAGCTCTCCTTCCACCAGGCCCGATGGAGCTTCTTTACAGCAGCGCTAGCCATGACGTATGTTTTGGTGGGTTGCTCAGGTACACAACAAAGCTTTTGGGGTGGGATCACGAGCTATGAAATAGTATGATGGAATCTTGAGGGAAATTTTACAAAGAGAGAGATTTAATAATAAGAAGAAGGAACCAGAATTGAGAAACAAAGACACAATTGCGTGACAAAAGGCAATGGCCCATCTTTATGACCTCGAGGGGTCGGAGGGAGGGAGGGGGACTTACTCCGTACTTGCACACAGCCCAGCCCAGGGACACACCCGGACTGGTCGCTGCGGGGTTGACGATCGTGGGGCATCAATGCTTGCTGCTGGTGCTGCTGTGCTAGCCTTTGAGACGGCGTTGGCTTTCTCGTACCTGTACTCTGTACACGAATCGATTGTTACATGTACGAGTATGTACGAGTATATGTACGCTGTGAGCTTATGCGTACATTGTCAAAAGTGACCCATTTCTTCTCATGCTTCTTGGGCTTCCGATTGATTGAACCACTAGTATTCATCAGCTCTTGCAGAACTGTCAAGAGGGGGGGACATCTTTGTATTACGCTTTGTAGTCCTGGTACTACTAATGTTGTTGTTCGGGCCGAAATTCAGTCTGTTTTATTTGAATGTCTGGTGCTAATTACCAATCGTCGCATTCAAGGAAGAAAGGAGAGCCTCTTACCGGGTAGCTGCTGTCTATGAAACATCATGAGGTTGATTCTACCTTTCTACCATTATACTTACCACCACTACTAGTACCATTCTGCCACTCTCTGTACGATTGTAATACTTCTTCAATACCTATAATACGGTCCCTTGGAGCTGGCATTGCGAGTAGCGCAAATACTGCATGCAACGCTGCCACTGTTTGTGAACCAGATTCACTCTCCTGCAGCTTGGCAAGCAATTGAACGTCGATGCGCTCACCAGAGCCCAACATCATTAACAATATCATCCAACAGTGTCACTACCTGTCATCGTTTCACAGACGATGCTGCAACTGAAAGTCATGACAAAGAACAATTGGGTATACCACTTCTGCCCATGCATCTGAATATGTTGATAACTGGTGATACGAGTTGACAACGACGAAAGAGGGGAAGAACCCTGGAGTACTACTGGTAATAGAGCCTCATCCCTCCGTCCGTGTAGCTCGACCATGACAACGTCCGTGTTCCCATCGTCAAGGGATGAGAAATATGAAATACTAACAGTACAAACCTATGATGACAATAATGTATACATGTGCCATGCAAACAAGATTACTGGTAGGCGTTGAAAAAAACCCTCGGAACTACCCCCTCGCATTCCTCCGTCCAGTATCGGACCCCCTCAGAGTCCCTCAGTAGATAGCATTGGAATAGCTGTCCTGCATAATCATCGAATCGAGTCATGTAAGAGTCGATAAGAAAAAGGAGCAGCGTCTTGCCATCGTCCGTCACACACTCAACCCTGGAGCCTTCCTTCTTCCCGGTGGTTACGTGGATGTCGGTGCCCCTGCAGATGGTCCCCCTCTTGTCTGCTAAAGAGAGCAAGTGCTGGACCGTCAATCTGCTCGGCCGCCGCAGTCGTCTTATTGATTTGAAGTGCCACAGGAAATCGGATTCGTTCACTCTGATATCCATGTACTGGCCCGCTACACCCCGCATAAAAGTCCGTGGGAATACGGGATCCAGAATTTCCTTGTCGCGGCGGCACATCCAAAGCCGCGCGCGCACGCCCCAAGTGGTCATGACCCAGGCTGCATAGCTGCCATCCGAAAAAAGGAATGATCTGGCTTGCGAATGCGCCTTGATCTCTTTCCCCAAGGTCGAAGTTGCATCGCCGTGTACCAGACTCAATGGTCCTGTATTGTTTGGGCTCCCGGCCGAGGAGACAAACAAGACTACATGTACCTGCCCGGTTGCCTTGTTTTTCACGAGCAGATCTATACGTGGCATTATCCTTTCGATACTATCATGCGTTATTTCCACAGCTTCCGGTCCTGGGACCACCTGCCACACATCTGGGTTGCTGAACGCGATAAACTGGAGATAGTGCTGCCAGAAATTTATCGCGTGTACCTCGTTCATATTTACCCCGTTTTGGTAGAGAGAGAACACGGTACTTCCGGCGGTGATAGCCATGATCCTGGACCGTAGTTTGATTTGTCTGTGTGAGCTTTCTCTTGGTCAGCTGTCCGATGTGGCTTTGTGGGGAGGCTAGCCTATCCATGTCGAGGATGCCACAGAGAAGGCTGTCGTGATACGTTTGATGTACACGGTAGTCAAACGTACCTGGTTTTGGAACTCAGCTGGCAACGGTTTCCAGAATGAGACAGTATATATGCCGCGGAAAATAGGGCTGAGAGATTTCCTTGATAATTCTCTCTAAGACTGTTCCGGGGTGTTTATAGTCTGAGACGTCGAGCAAACGTGAACTTGTGACGTGATGATGGAGCATCCACTCGGGTGGTTGTTTTTTTTTTTGGCTCCAAAGGGTCGATGACTGGGAGAGAGGAGACACTGATACTGTAATGATTTTCTGTGTATCTTTGTCCAGATGTGCGAATGATACTATGTGTCTTGTCAATATCCGAGTATAGTAAAGTAGTGGTATGTGTGGTGGTAGATTCTGGATAAGAGGGGGACGCTCCACGCATGTAGAGGTAAAAGGTCGAAGAATACAAGCAGTCACTTCGCTCTTGGAGTCTTCCTTCCGGAGAAGCGATTTTTCCGCATATTTCACAAGTGGACAGCAAGAGTATGATGAATCTAGGGCAAGTACGTTCTGCAGTGTTGCCGGTGAGCTCATTCCGAAGTTTTAGCTGACCACTGGGCCGGGCCTGCCCAGGGCCACCTCTGAGCCATTGTTCAGAAATTTCCTCCGTTTCATGTTCATATGTTCTCTCGCCAGCTATGTCCTTTTTCTTTTCTCTTCTCTTTCTTTTTCTTACTCCTTTTCACGTCACAAGCTGAGGGCCTACTCAGGCCATTTATACAGCCATACATGCCAATGGACTGACAACGTTACGCACCAACATGTCAGTACATGTGTCCAAACTCTCCACCCCCCCCCCC
>FYEV01001600.1:46550-108268 GCA_900188565.1 Geosmithia flava | reverse complement strand
CCCCCCAGAACTCAACGGTTAACAATCCCACTCTTAGGTCCTACTCTAAGCAGAATGTTTCTCAGGTTCAGAGCCATCGACCGGCCAATGGGGACAAATTGCCAGCTACCCCTTCTCCTAATGGGTCAACTTCCGCAAAGGGGAAGCTGGCGTGTGTGCATCCCGTCTTCAGGTAAGTATTGCCCATGGGAAGTGACACCAACCTTGGGACATCATGAGATGTTGACCCGTTGATAAATCACAGGCGATCCTTCCCCTGCCGCCGCTGCCTTGATCGCCTGATTTCCTTTGCGCCGGCACGTGGTTGGCGCTCCAAAAACTGCATCGACGATTCCTGTAAGGCGCACTGCACTACCTACGTACAATCGATGATGTACCAAGCCTTATCTATTATTAACTCGGGGGTTTTTCACAGCTGAGACTACCAAATGCTGGAACTGTCTTTGTGACAACGAGGAGTGCATCCCTCTAGACTGGGACGTTGCTCGCGACTACGTCAAGGCTCTCAACGACAACCCGCAGGATACGGTGCGGTACATACCCCCCTTGAAGACTTAGATTCCCTACTGACATCTCATACTCCATGCTTCATGCAGAGAAAAATATCACTTCTTCAAGCCCATGTCAAAACACTTCTCCGCGAGGTAGCTATGCACACGCTCCTTGCCCCAAACATGTCCATCGATCAACTGACAGGTTCCAGGATATGAACACGACCAAGGATTCGGATACAAGAACCCCGATACAGAAGCAGTCCAAGTGGGACCGGCAAGCCTTTAAGGACACCCCCAAGAAAGACAATACCAAATCGACAGGGAATACCCCCAAACGGGGTCGAGAGATTGTCAAAAATACGTTACAGTACGAGAACAGCAGGGGATTAATGCAGCGACAGCCCAAGCGAGACCGAAGCACCCTCGAGCTCAGAGTACAGATGGATATTGCCAACTCGCAGAGAGCCCTGGCTGAGGCCTTCACTGCTGCCTCAAAGGTAAATCTTGCACCTACTGTCAAATGCGAAGCTCATCAAAGAATCTCAAACTGATCTTGTCCCCTTTCATAGACTGGCGTTGTCGTCCCTCCTCGACTCTTTGACAATGACGAATTGGACGACTACTAGATACCATGGAGGCTAGGTCATTGCTCATGATTGAAGTGACCTACAAACATCGTGCTGGATACTGAAACAGGACATGGAAGATGCGTTAAGAAGTGGCAGGCTTCAAGAGAGGGGATCACAAGACATGTATCTAGATAACCAATGTGAAAATGTGGTTCTATTCTAGTAATTGTCTTTTATAAGGATTTCAAAAGAATGAAGAAGTTCATACTCATGCCCCATCACGACATGCTTTGAATTCTTCCCTGGGAAAGCAACAAAACGGCTGAGTTGTGACCAGCCACTGTGGCATCTGTCGTCATCCCAGATGGAACCCTATGCGTAATGGAAATAACAGTATGCCCACGACCAACAAACTCCTCACGAATAACAGTCCTCACAACATCTTCCTTGGCCGAATCAAGAGAAGAAGTAGCCTCGTCAAGAAGCAAGATGGGCATGACGCGAGGAAGCGAATCGGTTAGCTGGTCTCGACTCCAGAGCTGCAGGATGGCGCGGGTCAGTGCAAAGAGCTGCGATTGGCCGGCCGACATGTGTGGCAATGACGAGACAGGTCTGTCTAGGGTCTCGGTCGGGTCGGGGGCAGGTTGATCAGATGTGAAGTGAGACCAGAGGGTGGTTTTCTCGAGAGCCGAAATGATGGATTTGTCCGGGAGGCTTCCAGAGGGCTGTGTGATTTCCCTTGTTAATTCTACGTGTTCGATTGACAGTGCAAGTGGGAGGATGGGATCGTTGGACTTACAACGAGGTTGAAGCGAAGACTGGCTTGGCCAAGAATAAAGGGGTCCTGGGGTACGGTGATAAAGCATCTCTTACGAACCACAGACTTTGGAACAAGACTGAGATCGACGCCATCTACTTTGATACTTCCAGACTGGAGGACCAAGAGCCGTAGCAGGGTCAACATTAGTGTGCTCTTACCGCTATGTCCCCCCGTCACTAGTTAGCTGTGTCCTGTGACTTTTATAGTAGATTGCTTGGTATCATACCTTCCTGTGCGGCCAGCCACGGTCAACTGTTGTCCTGGGGATATAGTCATACTGATATCCTGGAGGGCGTATGCATCGGGCCTTGAAAAGAGTTAGCTTGTCAGGCGCACCACGGGGAACACTCCTTACCCGTATGCCACCGTAACATCCGCCAATTCTACAGCCCCAGCCGAGGGCCAAGACATGTCAGGTTCATGTCCCTCATGGGGAATTTCCTCCTTTGGGGTATCTGATTCGAAGGTCTTGATTCGAGAGCTAGCACTGTGTTAGAACAATGACTACCATGTCGAATTTAGAGAGATTGGTGTAAACATACATTGCTCCGAGAGAAATCTCTAGATTCGTCCAAGACGTCACTAGGCCCAGCAGAGTCGTATTGGTGACAAGGACAATATTGAGGGCCATTCCGATCTGACCAGCAGTTGTCCCCTTGAGCAGCACAGAGACGGCGATGAGGCCAGTTGCCATAAAAGCAACCATGAGGTCCAGCACAACACCGAGCCATTGCTGAAGACAAAGGAGCGTGTATGCCGGTCTTTGTGCCCTATCGAGGTGATGGATATTCAGCTGCTCCGCCTGTGTTTCCCAGCTGAATGCGCGGACGGAAACAATACCCTCAACCTGATGCAAGTATTAGACACGTGATTCAGAAAAGGGGGCAAATGTGTAGGTATTTTCGAATGAATATGTCTGTGTATATGTTGTGATAGGGTAAGGGAGGGTTGCCGGCATACCGATTCGAGAAAGCTGGTGTATACTGCCGACTGGGACTCCAAGTCTAGCAGCCGAAGCTGTCGTGAAGTACGCAGGTACAACTTCTGGATGCCGTACACTACTGCAACGCAAGGGAGCAGTGCCAATGCGAGAACCTTTTGCACACTGAGAAGAAGCACGATCTGCACTGTGAGTTTGAAGATCTCTAGAAATATTTAATGTCAGGCGTGTTCCAGAAGGGAGAGCAAAACACCATGACATACGGGTGCAGAGGGATAGAATCGCGGGCGGTAGCTGTCTATCGACGAACTGGATGTCTTGACTGAATCTGTTTACGAGTTAGCATATGCTACTACGACTGAGTCTGCAAGGAGCTTCCAGCGATCGGTGCCTCGTATGGCATAATAACTCACCGGTTGAGTATGATTCCAGTATCAGTCACGGAGAAATAAGACAGCGGTGCACTATGTTGGCGTTAGTATTGTAGGGAAAATTTACATTTAGTCTAGAATTGACGAACCTGATGACTGTAGAAAGGAGCCGGGAGTGCAACTTGGTTCCCGAAGTTGGTGCAATACGTATTTGAGTCGTCCTGTGCGGATAAGTATTAGCAAGAGTATTAGTTAGCGGTGAATGGGATCTGTGAACAACGTACCACATAGAACCATTTGTAAAACACCACGCTAGGAGAGACGAAGCGGCGTAGGCACCAAGGTAGAACATTGTCCCGGAAGGCGGCGCTTCAGTCCATCTCTGCAAAAGATACTGGGGGATGGTGATGAAGAAGGAGTATAGCGCAGTAAACATCAAAAGAAGCAGGAAGTTACCACGGCCCATGGCCCCAATATAGTAATCTATAAAACCAAAGACCGGTTAGATCGAGACTACGCACGTTATAATGTGACACTCCAGCTCAGCTCTTACCGTAAAGTGACGAATCCCCGGTTGCTCTGATGAAGTCGGATATAGCCTCGGCCATTTTCAAGTATTGTAGCTGAGACGTATTGCTTACCCGAGCGTCTTGGTCGCTAGACGCCTCATTTATATCGATCTTGGGTGCAAAGTCAGGCTCTTCTCCTAGGCCGGACCATTTCCCTTGGTACGTAATCGATCCATTTCCCAGAATGACAAGCCAGTCTGAAAGAGGGAAGTGTGAAGCTGCAGACAAGTTAGTCAAGAGTCTCACGTTCACAATGGAGGGTAGCGTGGGGAGAAGGGGGACAGGCGCGAGAAATAGGAAGACATTGTGTCTGAACTCACCAGAGTGTGTGAAAAGTAGGACAGTGGTGCCATGCTTTTTGAAAAACCCACTCGCGCCGAAGAGGTTTTCTACAATACGTCGTTCAGTGGTGCCGTCGAGCGCGCTGAAGCAATCATCCAGAAGTAGGATGTCACTTCGGGCATACAAGGCGCGGGCGAGTGCCTGTGGTAGACATGGATGTTAGCGCCTTGCTAATAGAAATAACGCGGCCAGTTAAAGGGGAAAATTTGTGTGTCTAAACATACCACTCGTTGTTTCTGTCCCCCTGAGAGGTTGGACCCGCGACTGCCGATTATCGTCTCGTCTGCGGTGGGTAGAGAGGAAATATCTTGATCGAGACAGCACAGCCGGAGAACTTCTCCATACCATGCTGCATCTTCTGAAAGCGAGCCACACACAGCTTCTTTCAATGTCCCGTTTGGAAGCCAGGGGGACTGTTGACAGTAACCAATTCGTTTGGTGGATAGAGTTATCGTTCCGCTGTTGATAGGGGCCTCGCCGAGAATGGCTTTCACCAGAGATGACTTTCCGCTGCCTACTGGCCCAGAGCAGATGACGGTAGACCCCTTTGTGACGACCAGATCAACTCCTTGAAGGATGGGGCTCGTTGCTGGCGACGGCAAAATCGAAACCTTTTGCAGGTTAATGGCGAGTGAGTCCGGGTCTCCCGCTACCGATCTCTGATCCTGCCTGTCTGGCTGTGATAGGTACTGTCTGATCCTCTCGAATGCAGCCAGAGACCCTACCGCCTGCGGCACAATAGTCATAATCATATTGGCTGGATGCGTCACCAACCCAAGAAGTGCAGTCGTTGTGAAGGCTGTCTCAGCGTCCAGAGTCAGGCCTCTCGAGCGGGCGATGAGAACGTAGATTATAAGAGTGACAATGGGAGAGAATATCCCCAATGCATTGGCTAATATTGGTCAGAGACAGTATGTCGGAGCTATAAGATAGGAGACTTACCGCTTGCGTTGTAAGCCACCATCATCCAACGAACCAATTTGGCCGTGTCCAATTCTTGTTTCCTTAGAGAGAATATAAAAGACTCCATATCAGAACTGAGACCCAACATTTTTATGCTCCTTGGGGAGTTGAGCATGGACGTTGTCGCCGCAAGGCGTTGCTGGGTGCCCATATTCCAGGCGGCTTGCCTTCCTTGAAGGTTCTTAGCAAGATACCTGCTCATCCGTGAGCAGCCTAAATGGGTGAAGAGTCAGAACATGTGTAAATCACGAGGGTTCTCGTGGCCGATGGTAACTAACAGAAGATTATGGCAAGCGGCACGGGAAAAATCCATCCCACTTGGCGGGCTAACATGACCATACCGACTGTCACCTCGATAACCTGAGCCCACGTCTCATGGAACATCTGTGCGCTCTGGCTGACATTTTCTGCATCAGTGCTCATTAGAGTCACGGCTCTCCCATCTTCGTACGCACTTGAAGGCAGACAGAAAGACTTGTGGTTGACGAGTCCCACGACAGCCCCTTTGATAGCTATACGTAGCTGATTCAGAGTGCGTTGGTAGGCAGCTTTTGATACCTATTCATTCGGAAGCTAGCTTAGCAAACAATTTGATCGGAATTGAATGTATTCCGCGACTTACTGCTAGCCCGGTATAAACAATCACAGACAAGAAGATGATACCGTGTGCCCATTGGGAGTCTTGTTCATCTGCATTTTTTATATATCGAATTGCTTGGCCAATGATGAGCGGTTGAAGGTAACGGAAAAGTATAAGAAGCAACCGTGGAACCACGGGACCGAAAAACAGTTGCGGCATGGTTCGGATAATGGCATTTGGAAGTGTCATCTTTGTCTCTTGTTTACCTATACTGACGTTAGACATGGGCCGACTTGCTCTTCTAATTTCCTTGTCGAGGTAAAGTAAAAACGTACCCCTTTGGTTCCAGGCTCTCAAGGCCCTTTGTCGCAGGGCGTTCGACATCAGCTTCTGTTCCATCGGTGGAAGACTGTCCATCGTGAGAACCTCGGACCACCCCTGGCATAGTAACTCGCCTATCCAGAAGAAGAGGGTCCGGTCCAGAATCCCACCAAGCTTCTCAGGAGACTCTCGTGCATATGGCTCCAGAAGAAAAGTTCTCTTGGAGAAACTCTCCGTCAATATCAAGATCACCATGGGGACAACCTGGCTCCACCTCGGGGCCAAATCCCCAGCTTCGGGGGCAGCAAAGATCCGCATGGCAGAATCGCCTGTTAGCTTCACAAGTAGGTATACGACACCCATATCGGACGGCCTGATGGACGACATATACTCTTCCCATACAATCGCACATAGGGCGACATAGGAGATCAACGTGAGAAAGGCAGGCGCAAGATACAAGTTGTATCGGGGGTCAAGCCCGAATTGGTGCGTGACGTGAATACATTTCTCATACTGGGATAGCAACAGAAGACAACAGAATATCTAGAAATACAACCACAGTCAGCCAGCTAGTACCAGGTCTTGGGCTGATGTATTTGGTCGGATTGGGTTGATAGTGTATATTCACATACCGCTTTGTGGTGTACAATGGCGCGTGTTTTGTCTATCTTGGCTGGCTGATTCCACCGTTTGGGAATTCGAACCAGAGCAGCGCCGATGATGAATAAACTGGTTCCTGCTAGAAACCAGAGATATGGTATCGAAAGGCCTTCCATTGTTGGATTTCTGACAGCAGGTGACTAGATGGTGATGATGGCAAGAGAGAGAGAGGTGTGTCGGTCGAGAAAGCACGCGAGGAGGTAAACAAAAGATTAACTGTAGTTGGTAGTTTAAAGAGGGAAGGTGCTTATGGGAGCGCACTTGCATCAATATGCATCTCGTATAATCCAGCCAGATTAATGTCAAGGACCAACAGCCAACATCAAACACCAAACACCCGGTATAGCAACAATTGAGAGTAGTATTGATGAGCCTAGCTAACGTAATTGTGGTATAAATGTAGCAGAAAGTATCGACACCTAGCAGATTCTATACTTATTATTTTAATTATTGCGTCAATATCTGGCATTTGGCTCGCGACGCAAATGATTTAAAATGTTCCTATCATACCTGCCATACGGAAATCGAGGGCGGAATTGATGCGCATCACACCATACGTCTGTTGGCTCTGTTATCGTGGCCAAAAATAGCATCGTCCTCAATGTAACATGATACTCCGTATAAAACAAGCTATGGTGATTTAAGTTTCCCCGTTCTATAGATTCGATAATAGCGAATACCGTCCTCTTCAAGCACAAATGTCGTGCCATGTAATATTAAACACCTCCCAATAATCGGGCAAGGAAGAACAAAACTACACCTTGATGAAGTATTATTACATCACTGTTCCTCATGAATCATCTCTCCAATAGCCTTGCTCTCCTCCAATATCCTCTTGGCCTCACTAGAAGACACACTCATATCCTCTTTGATAAGCTGGACACCCAACTCAGCCACCAGCACAGACTGGATGAAAGCAGCCGACCCTCGTCCGGATATGACGCGGTCGTGCACAGCCCTCTGTTTGAGCATATCGCCGAAACGATCAACCAGCTTGTCGCACATGAGATTGAACCCTCGAGGACCGTAATACCCCGGGTTGAGGTTCTCCTCCTTCTTGAGAGCCCTGTCGTGACCCGACTCGATCTTGGACGCCAGCACGTCGCGATAATGCGAAGGGGTAGATCCGTTAATCACGCCCAGCAGGAAGTCGTGGTGCCCCGCGATCCTGTCCCCCAGCGCATCCCAGTCGATGGTCGGGTATGACCGCGCGTTCCACGTGTCGGCCGCCTTCTGGTTCTTGTGCTTGCGGCAAAAGCGCGTCTGCTGCCGCACGTTGAGGCGCTTCTGACCTCGCGAGAAATCCTGCAGAAGCTGTGCATCCACCGCCTCGCCGCACCAGGGACATACTGTCGGTTTTGGGGCGGCGGCGGCGGCGGTGGCGGCGGCGGTGGCGGCGGGCTCATCGTGGTCCGACAAGATGTCTGACATGGCCGTCTCCGAGTCACTGCCAGGCGCCTCCCGTATTGGGAAGTCGTCGTCGTCGTCGAAGGTCTTGAAAACGGGTGGTGGGCGTTTTGGTTCTGCCAGCTCCTTTTTCTTGGGCTTACCCTTTTTACGTGTTGTCGGTGTGGATGAGTCGCTGTCATTGGCCCCGGTGCTTACCTTGAACTTGGCATCGGGGCTATTTGGCGCTGAAGAGTCCGCCAGCCCGGCAAGCGACTTGAACCCTCCTGATTTCCCAGCCTCGGGTGGTGGAGGCGAGCCAATGTCGCTTGGCGATGGCGGAATGAAGCTTCTGGGGGGAGCTGCTCACAATAAAAGTCAGCACTGAGTTAGAAGGGTCGAAACTGGATTCTGGCACAGCTAGTCGCATGAATGTATTTGTTACCTTTTGCGGGTTTCGGCTTGCTCTTTTGACTGGAAGGTGTTCCAATCTGACCAAATTTCCTCGCCAACCCCTTGGCCCCCTTGGTCCCAAACGTTGCCTTGACATTTGTCTTCTTAGTGAAGCCAAGTGAGTCCACCATGTGCTCCCCGGAGCTTGTAGGTGCCCGCGACGATGACGAGTCTTGTGAGCTCTTCGGTTGTGAATTCTTCAGTTGTGACGACTTTGGCGTCGCGGCCTTCGGGCTCGGAGAAGCCTTCATATTAGTGCCCAACTTCCTCCGTTTGGCGCCGTCGGCATTACTCTTTGCGCCCTCGCTTAGTTTAGTAGCCCCAAGTGAAGAAGAGGCTACCTTCTTGCTGGCACCGAAACTTGTAGGCGCTATGCTTCCGCGTGGTATCCCATCATCATCTTCGTCCGATGAGTCGTCAAAGCTCTGAAACTGAGACAGTGTCCTGCGCTCGCCGACCTTCTTCTTGGTACTCCCATTGCCACCTCCATCTGAGCTGGGGCTGTGGTCTGCCTTCTTTGCCGACTTGGAAGGAGTGGAATCACGGCCAGTATCAGTCGCCGAGCCTGAGGGAGAAGCCTTGTTGTCGCGTACAGCCCTCGATTTCCCGCCCACCATGCTCAAGAGGGGTTTTGGCCGGTTGCCATATGATAGGCCCGTGCGGATGGGCGTAGGCATGATGAGACAAAGAACGTGCAAGTGAGCTTAGCTATCAAGTGAGGGAAGTGGAGGAGAGTAATGAAATGAGGTGAGACGGTAGCATTGCTCTGTGGCCAAAAGGCCGTCGCTACATATGCAAACGCTTAACCTCAGTCGTTCGTGACGAAATCCGCGGGGATGAACAAATTCGCTGAACCCCCTTCCAAAGGGGAACGCGATTTTAGAGTCAGACGTCCCTGGTCGCGATGCCGGATCGGAGCATGGCGTGAATAATGAGGCCTGCTTGCGTGGAGCTCAATATTGCTTGAACAAAACGGCGCGGTGCACAGTGACCTCACGCGTCGTCGAAACGTAATTCCGCAAGTCGCAGCTGACAGTTGCGCTGTAGCATGTACAACGGTTTACGCCCCGCTTTATTGCATCTCGCGATGGCTCGCACCAACAAACGTGCATGTGCGTTAGCAGGACACCCACTCGCGACTGACATGGACCCTGCCGACCCCGTTTCTACCAACAAGGCTGTTCATGTCATCCTTGCATTGATGATAATAAACACGAAGATTTCACAGTGAACGAGAGAGTCATGAAGGGGTACGAAAAGCATCGCGGACCGCCTTATGACATCTTGGACACTGCTTGCTTAACGTTATTCACTGCAGTCCATCTAGTGAACGAATCTTCAAATCCTTGAGAGACGAGGGATGTGGCGCGGAGACCATTTTTTTTCTCACCAGGGTCGGGGGACTTACCCGCCCTCTTGTTGCAGAAATGCAACACTCAAGTCTGCATGGATCACCATGCGTACGAGTACAGAAGTGCAAAAGAGGGGCTTCGCTGGACCCTCTATACTCTACGAGTATATTACCCTCGTGCCCGCGGCCCCTTCTCCTCTTCTCAGTGCTGTTCTTGAACTCGCAGTTCTCTTGACCTCCTCCGAGTTGAATAGCTACTAGTTGCATCTCTTTCAACTTTATATATATACAAAAACGATCCACTATAGTCACAATGGCGCCCAAGATCGATATCACGGTAAGTACATGTACTCACACTCGTATACATGCAAATATCATAAGATACGAGCAATAATACTAACACCGATCAACCCAAAGTCCTACCCAGGTAACATCATCAACAACCAATTCTCACCAACGCCCAAAACCAGGCACTCCATCGACCCTTCGACAGGCAAGCCACTGTACGAGGTGCCTCTTGCCCGAAAGGAAGATCTCGACTCGGCCGTGCAGCACGCTCGCACCGCCTTCAAGTCATGGTCCTCCACTCCCTTTGAAGAGCGTGCGAAGCTCCTGCTAGCTTACGCGGATGCCATCGAAGAGAACCGCAGTGACATTGAGCGTCTGCAGACCATGGAGCAGGGCAAACCACTAGCCCTTTCTCACACGGAAGTGTCAATGACGCTGCAATGGCTGCGCACCTTCGCCACCATGGAGGTGAAGAGCGAGGTTCTTGAGGACGACGACGAGAAGACAGTTCACTCGACATTCCCTCCTCTCGGAGTCTGCGCCGCCATTGTGCCCTGGAACTGGCCCATCCTTCTCGGTCTCGGAAAGGTGGGCCCCGCGCTCATGACGGGAAACGCCGTCATCGTCAAACCCTCGCCCTACACGCCCTACTGCGACCTTAAGCTCGTAGAGCTGGCGATGGACATCTTCCCGCCAGGTGTCGTGCAGGCTCTCAGCGGCGACGACGATCTGGGGCCCTGGGTCACGGAGCACCCGGGTATCGACATGGTGGCCTTTACGGGGTCCATTGCCACAGGCAAACTTGTGGCTGCGAGCTGCGCACGCACGCTCAAGAGATGCCTACTCGAGCTGGGGGGAAACGACGCGGCCATCGTGTGTGAGGACGTCGACATCGCAAAGTGTCTTCCCAAGATCACCACGCTCGCATTCCTCAACTCGGGTCAAATCTGCATGCTTCCCAAGCGCATCTACGTCCACGAGAAGATCTATGATGAGTATAAAAAGGCCATGGTGGACTTTACGAAAGAGAATATCAAGACTGGTGGTGGCATGGAGGAGGGCATCGTGGTTGGGCCCATCCAGAACAGCATGCAGTTTGTTATCCCCTGCTAACAACATCCAATCTTGAGCACTTTTGACTAATTGAAATTCCCGGACAGGTTTGATCTCGTCAAGGAAATGTACTCACAGATTGAGAAATGCGGCTGGCAGACGGCCCTCGAGGGCAAGACGCGCGACGGCGCAGACGGCTACCTCATCGAGCCCGCCATCATCGACAACCCTCCCGATGATGCGTCCATCGTGACGGAGGAACCATTTGGGCCCATCGTACCGATTATGAAATGGTCTTCCGATGCGGATGTGGTTGCGCGGGCCAACGATTCCAAGACCGGACTCGGCGCCTCGGTGTGGAGCAAGGATCTCGTCCGTGCCGAAAAGATGGCTCGTCAGCTTCAGGCTGGGAGTGTCTGGGTCAACTCGCATTTCGATGTTGCGCCCAATGTGCCTTTCGGGGGCCACAAGGAGAGCGGGCTGGGGATGGAGTGGGGAATCGAGGGCTTCAAGAAGTTTACCAACTCGCGCAGCATCTGGGTCTGGAAGAAGGTGTTTGATTAGATGTACTGACGACGGTACTAATAAACACCAAGAAAATGGCATTGGCAATATGATCGTCCCCGTCGCGCCAACACTCGTGATGAACTATCCTCACTGATTCAAGCCGATGATCTCAAAGAAGGTTGCTCCTCTGAAACTCGGCATCCACCGACCCAAGTCAACATAGCGGTGTGTCTCCTTGCTAGCCATGATGTAGTACATACGACGAGCACGTACATTTTTGGTATTCGGAGAATATCTGGTTGAAAGAAAACACAGGACAGCTCTCTCCCGTGTATCACCATCATGGCACATGCTCATTTCGCCTTCGTATTAGTTGTAGTGCTTGTAAGTGTACAGAAACTTATACCTTAAAAATCCCGTGTGCAAGAGGTACTAATTATAGCGCATGAGTAAATTATTGATTCTTATATAAGAATGCATTTCTTCTTCTCTTTCCTCTTAAGCCCGTTTCCTGTTATGTTGATTGCTCATTGTAAGCCGTTAAGTGCCGTTTAAGTCGTTGGTATTAGTAGTGGGCTTTAGAAATAGTGGGGTTGGTGGGAGCTCTGGTGCAGAGGTCCTAAGGTTCCAGCGTCGCTTCTCAGGAGCCCCTTTGAACTCCGACATCAACCCCGACAAACAACGCGACCACAACAGCTTCCAAGGCGGGAATTGCACGTTTCTCCCACTTACAGAATCCGCGCGGCGAGACGAGGATTCATTCCTAATATCGAGAGTGGCGCATCGCCAAAACACCACAAACCATGGCTCGCGAACGCAAATACGCTGGCCTTCCAGACATGGTCCGTCCAAGCCCACACAACCACCACCACCACCACAAGACACTCCCGCAATCCAATGTACAACGGCTAATACTGCACAGGATGATGCCCCAGACATTTACGAGACTCCAGAACTGACCGACGACACATCTACCGTCCCGGTATGACAATTGCCCCTCTCCTCTTCTTCTTACGCGCCTGCTACTACAGGTACTTCGAGCCATGCAATCAAACTGACTCTAGTCCCCGCCCCCAGACTGCCACCCTCGCCCAATCCGAAGACGATTTCTACGAAGTCGAAGACGATACACAGCTCATTTCCAAGTCACGCCTACGCATCGACGAGGCCCGTTCCCGATTCCTCCCCGCCCACGTCAACTCCGATGGCGTCGACTTCTCGGAGCGCGTCGACGGCAAGCGCAAGTCGTACAAGGCCTCGAGCCGTCGGCAGAGGATCCTACAGGACGGCACCCAGGAGCTCGGCGACCTATCCGACGATGACGACGACGAGAGCCTCGAGCGGAAGATTGCCCGTCTGAAGCGCGAGGTCGAGGAGGCCAAAGAGGAGTACGCCCGACGGAAAGACGCACCACCCGCCGCGGCATCAGAGACCCAGGGTGACGAGGGCGGCGGTGTGGACAGGCTGCAGTCCCTCTCCCACGTGCTCGATGAGATTTCGAAACCCATAGGGACGACTCTCGCAGCGCCTGCTGCCACCCCAGTACCTGCACCTTCATCCGGGGAGGAGCAGGATGCGGCACCGGCCGTGCCCACGAACGGCGAAGCTACATACACCGTCACCTACGCACCCACATACGACAAGTCCCACGCGCTAGCCCGTGCGGCCGACTTCGACCGACGACTCCTAATGCTAGAAAAGGGGCTCGGCATCAACGAGAGTCTCGTCCCCGAGGTCGGGTCCGAGGGTCTCGGCCGCGCCATACTCCCCACGCTCGACTCTCTGGAGAAGCAAATCTCCACTCTGGCGCAGGCCTCGACAGCCAACCTCGACACCATCAGCCGACGCGTGCGCAGCCTAGCAACAGAGCAGGACAAGCTCAACGACGCGCGCGAGAAGGCCAAGACGCTGCGCGAGGAGCTCGGTCACTCCGGCGGCGGTAGCTTCATCGGCGGCGCCGCGGGATCAGACGGCGGTGTCAGTGGCGAGGAACCAGAGCAGGAGGCCAAGGTCAAGGCCCTGTACGGCATCATGCCCACCATCGAGAGCCTCACGCCCATCCTGCCGCCCCTGCTGGACCGTCTGCGCTCCCTCAGGGTCATCCACGCTGATGCTGCTGCGGCCAGTGAACGGCTTGACCGCATCGACAGCGATCAGGCTGGCCTGGCTGAGGAGCTCAAGCAGTGGCGTACTGGACTGGAGAAGATGGAGGGGTCCATCAGGGATGGGGACGGCACGTCAAAGGAGAATCTCAAGGTTATGGAGGGGTGGGTCAAGGATCTGGAGGGTAGAGTGGCTGGGTTGCAGTAGTCTTATGTCTATACTACCCTCTTCGGAAGAGGAAGTTCGAATTTTGTAACGATACCCCTTAATGGTAGCCGACTTTTTTTTATCTGTACAGATGTACAAGTTTGTACGTTGGGTGCTAAGCGGTCGATCTAAGTTACGATGGATGTTAAGCTGTATGATGCTGGCGTGGTTGGCATGGCGTTCAATGAGGCTATCGTCTATACTTCCAAGATCACATATTTCCTCTTACAGCACATGCACATCATGGTATTGAAGCAATTTACTATAAAGAGCCTATTTCGAAGATTTTGAAAAGTAAATTGACTTCCTTTTAAGCCAGCTCTGATATTGCCTGTAGCTTGATATCATATGGAAATCATCACACAGACATATAGGGTAGGAGACAATCACGTGACAGACTTGAAAGTAGCCAAGAAAAAGCAGGAAAAAAAAAGAATAAAAACGTCTAGCTTCAGAAGCTGGGACTGAACTTTTCTCCCCTCTTCACCACTCCATTACGCCCTCAACAATCGGGCCTGGAGTCCATTCAAGTCGTCTGGTAAGTCAAAATCCTCCTGCTGCACCTATCTGCATACAACACCCTCACATACCCCCCATTTGGAATGATGCTTTTTAGCATGTATTACCTGACAACTTCCATGATGTCAAAATTTATCACCAAGATCTCTGATCCAAAAACCCGTCACACTCTTTCTCACCAGATTCGTCTTTTGAAAAGAACCTTTGTGCTGACCAAAGAAATAAGACCATATTCAGATAAAAAGTCATGTCGTCGAAACCTCCTAAGGGTCACTTCAAGGTGCTCTACTTTGCCAGCGCGAGCTCCTACACAGGCAAGGATGCCGAGTCGATAGCCGCACCGCTGTCGCTGGGTGCACTCTTTACCGAGTTGGAGTCGCGGTATCCCGGGATTGGGGCCAAGATTCTCGCGTCTTGCCTTGTGACGGTCAACCTCGAATATGTAGATGTGCCGCTGGAAGGGGGAGGCGAAGAGGGCCATACGCTCAACGAGTTTGACGAGGTGGCCATAATCCCTCCTGTCAGTTCTGGCTGAGGACGGGGGGAAACGTGCATTTGTTCATATGTGTCTGCGTGTCTGTGTTTTGCGTAAGATGGCCATTGTCATCGTTGTCTTCGTGCGTGTTAGAACAAAAAAAGGAAGGTCGGCCCCGCCTCATCGACGGTGAAGTAGAGGGTCCGTCTCCCCACTCTGTCGATCCTGGGGATCCCACTCCGGCCACCACGACTGCCCCCTCTCCCTCCTATCTCGCAAATGTCTTCGTACGCGCGCCGTAGCCAGGACCGTCAGCCCGATGAGCGCCACGACAACAAGGGTAGACGCGACGGACACGAGGACTGAGATGGTGTTGACGCTAGAGACGTTGCATCCTAGTGGTCGTGTGCGCAGCTCCCACTGCTCCGTTGATGCCGGGCATATGCCCTTTTGGTAGGCTGGTGCGAGGAACGGAATCACATGTGGGTTGGGTACGCAGGACCAGGTCTTTTTCACAGGGTTCTATGAGCACATGGCGATGTAATATGTTGAAAGTGGGTTGTGGGAACTCACGTATGGACACCAACTGCACTTGGAGATTTCGAGGCAGCTGTCGCACGAGGTGTGGCCCCAGCATCGGAGGAGCTCGTCGCGTTGATTGTCAGACACGGTGAAGTTGTCGCGGATTGCGTCGTCCATTGGGATTGAGGTTCAAGATGTAGGTAGAATGGTATTTTGGTGATACAGGTATTCACGCATTCAGATAATGGGATTGTTCTATTTGTTTCTGATGGTCGGATGCTTTGCTGTTGCTGCTCTTGTTCAAGCAAGGTTGGAGTACGTCACGACGAGGAGCCTCCCCCGCATCCGGATATGTACTCGTATCAGTGTGACAGGCACGTGCAGCTTGTTCATGTTCACAGCCACGATGGTTCGTTGTCAGACTCAATGTCACATGTAACCCCATGATGTTTTTATTTTTATTTTTAATGAAAACAATAATACAGACATTTCTCTTTATACGTATACATGGAGACCTTAAATGGGAAAAGAACATTAAATAGAGGCAACAGAAAATCATCCACAAGATGAAAAAGAAGAGAAGATACAAGCCACCTCTGGAAACAACAGCAAAGTCCTAGTTCCCCTCAACAGTGTCCTGAGACTTCTCGAGGAGGTTACCGATGACAGGGACCTCATCAGTGACACCCCTCTTACCCGCAGACTCCCTGTCCTGCTCAGCGACCCTGGGGCCCAGAACACCAGTGAGCTGCGTGAGCGACTCGGTGAGCTGAGAGATGGGAACAGCCAGGACATCGTCGTCACGCTCTTGAATGCCACTCGCATCCCTCTTGTCCAGCCTCTCGATGAGCTTGCCAACGACGTCGGTGATCTGGTCCAGCTGACGGGGCAGCTGATCACGGGCAGCAAGCCCGGGAGCCTTGGGGGCGTCCTTCTCATCGCCGTAGTTCTTGTTGTCCGTGGCGTCGGTGTAGACCTTGCTGACGGTGGAGCCGAAGTCGACGGCTGTAAAGTCGTACTGGGTCGACTTGACGTTGTTGATGTTGCGGCCGTCGCAGCCCGCGGTGGCAGGGGCGGGGGCGGGGGCAGGCTTGCCACCTCGGACCTCGTGGGTGTGAGAGGGGGCGGCTACGGCACTGCCGGCCAGGAAGGTGAAGAGGATGGTGATGGTGTTGAGACGCATTTTGAGGGTATTATATGGTCGATGTTATGATATATATATCAGGAAGTACAAACGAGTGTATAGAGTTGGTGAGTGGTAAGGCTGAGAAAGGAATGGACACAGGCCTTTTAGAAATGAATGAGAAGATGAAGATGGAGACTACGAAGAAAGAAGAAAGAATGGGCGTCCTACTGCTCTTATTATACTCGTGGGTTGAACTCCTGAATTGCGAGGGATGGACCAAGACGTTGCGCTCCCTTTCACCCTTTCAAAGGGTCAATAACAGTTCTGTCTCGGGCAAAGCCTCATGGCTGGCTAGGTTGGAAATTTACACACGAGACATATTTGGTCTAAACGGTTGTACTACGAGCACTAGTAGAAGGGGGAGATTCGCTTTCGCGGGGTAGGGGAGGATACAAAACAAGGTCAGAGGGAGAGAAGTTGAGTGTTGCAAGACATTTCCAGATGCAGGATTCATAGTCGTGGTGTTGTGTATGGTTGGGCATATGCAAGGGAAGGGGGCATTAAGAGTGGAATGGTTCAGTTCGGCAGATGGGGCCAATGGCGTGGAAAAGGGAAGAGAGGGAAGAAAAAGAAAGGAAAGGATGGAGGAGGTGGTTCGGGGGAGGTGGTCTGCTTTACATGAGTTTGCTAGAGAGAGAGAGAGAGAAGTTGATGTTGATGGGGTTCGTGATGTGTAAAAGAGCATCTCAAGCATCTATACTCTATGCTGTGTGTGGTATTAGTGGAAGGCGACCGGGGAATTAATAGGATTGACAGGCAAACAGGTAGAGTAAAAAAGTCATGGCATGCATAGTGGAGGCCGCGGTAGCCATTGGCCAATTGGCAATTGACAGTGGAAAGGGTCCTGCAAGAAATAGAGAGGGAACGGGTGAGGTGAGGCTCACCGCTTGCAGGTAAAAAAAAAAAAAAAGGATCAAAACTCGTGATAATACGGCCTGTGGTACTGAGTGTGAATAGAGGCAGATTCAGTCATCGGTCCAAGGCATTTCCGTCTACTTCCGATTTCGCCCAATGGACCAGTCATTTGTCCGCGATTGATACACGTATTACCTCATGCAGGCAATTGCCAATTCCAATTCCCCAGAGTTGAAGACCGAGTAAAAACATGTCCTATGGTCATACTACCGTAGTGACAGTAGTAGTACTACTGTCAGAGTAGCAGAGAACCTATGAACGGGACTGCTAATACGTAATGAGCTACTAATATAAATACGAAAAAATAATAGTCGAGGATCCATCTTGGTGCGCTAACTGATAAGCTTCTGGGTAAAGGAGCACAAGCCAGGATGAAGTTGTGAATATGCGAGTATTAGTTAAGTATAAAGTAGCATTGCAGTATAACACTGAGAATAGTATGTAGGAAACTGCCCCTAGTAGAGCATCAATTCATGATATTGCCAATAGAGAAACTGTTGAATTGGTCATGTCTACGCCGTAGCAATACGACTGACTCCTAGGATCCCAGTCTATGAATACCGCATCTACCCGGAGGATAAAAGCCGCTTAATAGTGCTCCGTAATGGGCAAGACCCCACGGCAGTAAATGACGGTAACGGGGAATGGACCTGAGCTGGTGCGGTGTCGGGGGTTGTGGGCTGCCACTATGACTACAGGTGACTACAGGTGCCTACCTATTCAACTATTCCACGCTCTTTAATGGACTCTGACTCTACAAATTATAGTGGTGCTCCGATATCGATGCTTGAATTGAGGAGAGAGAAGAATTGAAGCATATGCTCGGGATACCAAATACTCATTGGAAAAAAGAAAAGAAATTTATTGAAGAGCATTGAAGAGAGTTATAATATAGAACAACGAAACCGGACTGTGACTGAGTGAAAAAAAAGATTGTTGAGAAGATTCTTATCGTTGATCAAAATTGTGCTTATCGTCAACGAGTCACTGGTTCGCTCCTTCCCTCTCCCCCCCCGACCCCGGAACTTGGCAAGTGCCTGCCTTTGTACTTACTAGCAGTATTTTGCACTATCTGTACTCGTAGTGTGACTTTTGTCAAACATTTTTTTTTTTTCTCTCGCGCCAGTCACAAAATCCTCCCCACCCTCTCTCACTTCCCTCTCTCCCACACAAAAACGAGTCACCGACTCCTCGACTCGGGTCAAAACATTTACACCACACAGATCCCTTCCTTCCCTCTCTCCCCCTTATCCTTCCTGGTGGTGTATTTTTGACCAGAAAACGAGTCAATTGGGACACACAAACACCGTCAAGGTTGTTCCCGTGACCTTGTTTTTGTCTCTCCTCCCTCTTTGTCACAATGCTCTCATCAGCCTCGGCCTCGCTTGCTGGACGAGCTCCGGCTCTCCTCCGATGCGGTCGCCGTGTTCCTACCTCCCTCTCCTCCGTTCGCTCCTTTTCCCGCACCACCTCGGCCAGGCCCTCGTCCAACATCCTCTCCTCCGTCAATGGCCCTTCTAAGCGTCTAGGCACAATCTCCATTGTCCGCCCCTACAGCTCCTCTACCTCCCAGTCCGCCCCGAATCCTCAGGCCTACCTTGACAGCGGTGTCATCAAGCCCCAGCAGAATGTCGACGTCAAGAAGGTCCTCGTCATTGGCAGCGGTGGTCTTGCCATTGGTCAGGCTGGAGAGTTTGACTACTCTGGTGAGTTCCGATCCTCTTATCGCTTTTGAAGTCTTACATATATATCTGACAACAATCCCCCATCATAGGCTCCCAAGCTCTCAAGGCCCTGAAGGAGGCTGGCGTCGCCTCGGTCCTCATCAACCCCAACATTGCCACTATCCAGACCAACCACTCCCTCGCCGACGAGGTCTACTACCTCCCCGTCACCTCCGAGTACGTCACCTACGTTATCGAGAAGGAGAGGCCCGATGGCATCTTCCTGTCCTTTGGTGGCCAGACCGCCCTGAACCTGGGTGTCCAGATGCAGCGCCAGGGTCTGTTTGAGAAGTACGGCGTCAAGGTCCTGGGAACCAGCGTCAAGACCCTCGAGACCTCCGAGGACCGTGACCTGTTTGCCCGCGCCCTCGACGAGATCGACATCCCCATTGCCAAGTCCATTGCCGTCAGCACCGTCGACGAGGCCCTCGAGGCCGCCGAGAAGGTCGGATACCCCATCATTGTCCGTGCCGCCTATGCCCTCGGTGGTCTTGGTTCCGGTTTCGCCAACAACGAGGAGGAGCTCCGCAACATGTCGGCCCGTTCCCTCACCCTGTCGCCACAGATCCTTGTCGAGAAGTCGCTCAAGGGCTGGAAGGAGCTCGAGTACGAGGTGGTCCGTGATGCCAACAACAACTGCATCACCGTCTGCAACATGGAGAACTTCGACCCTCTTGGAATCCACACCGGTGACTCTATCGTCGTGGCCCCCAGTCAGACCCTGAGCGACGAGGAGTACCACATGCTCCGGTCGGCCGCCATCAAGATTGTCCGCCACCTGGGCGTCGTCGGCGAGTGCAACGTGCAGTACGCCCTGCAGCCCGACGGTCTTGACTACCGTGTCATCGAGGTCAACGCGCGACTCTCCCGTTCGTCGGCACTGGCCTCCAAGGCCACCGGTTACCCCCTCGCCTACACAGCCGCCAAGATTGGTCTGGGCCACACCCTGCCCGAGCTCCCCAACGCCGTCACCAAGACGACGACGGCCAACTTTGAGCCGTCGCTCGACTACATCGTCACCAAGATGCCCCGCTGGGACTTGTCCAAGTTCCAGCACGTTAAGCGCGACATTGGCAGCGCCATGAAGTCGGTCGGTGAGGTCATGGCCATCGGCCGTACCTTCGAGGAGTCGTTCCAGAAGGCCATCCGCCAGGTCGACCCCGGCTTCCTCGGCTTCCAGGGCGACAAGTTCGACGACCTCGACTACGAGCTCCAGAACCCCTCGGACCGCCGCTGGCTCGCCGTCGGCCAGGCCATGCTCCACGAGAACTACACGGTCGACCGCGTCCACGATCTGACCAAGATTGACAAGTGGTTCCTGTACAAGCTCCAGAACCTCGTCGACATGAACCACGAGCTCAAGGCCGCCGGCTCCCTCGACGCCCTCAAGAAGGAGCAGCTCCTCCAGGCCAAGAAGATGGGCTTCTCTGACAAGCAGATTGCCCTGCTCGTCGGCAGCAACGAGGACGCCGTCCGCGCCCACCGTCTCTCCTTCAACATCCGCCCCTGGGTCAAGAAGATTGACACCCTCGCCGCCGAGTTCCCCGCCAACACAAACTACCTCTACACCACCTACAACGGCTCCTCGCACGACGTCGACTTCGAGGACAAGGGTACCCTCATCCTCGGCAGCGGTGTCTACCGTATCGGTAGCTCCGTCGAGTTCGATTGGTGCGCCGTCAGCGCTACCCAGGCTCTCCGCGAGATGGGCGAGAAGACTGTCATGATCAACGTGAGCTCTTTTCCTTTTCTATCAGCCCCCCACTGTCAAGTATCACTAACTAACCCTTTTGATAGTACAACCCCGAGACCTTCTCGACCGACTTCGACTGCGCCGAGAGGCTGTACTTCGAGGAGCTCAGCTACGAGCGTGTCATGGACATTTACGAGCTCGAGAGCGCCAAGGGTGTCGTCGTCTCTGTGGGTGGCCAGCTGCCGCAGAACATGGCCCTGAAGCTGCAGGAGTCTGGTGGCGCCAACGTCCTCGGAACCGACCCCAAGGACATTGACAAGGCCGAGGACCGTCAGAAGTTCTCCGAGATCCTGGACAGCATCGGCATCGACCAGCCCGCCTGGAAGGAGCTGACCTCTGTCGAGGAGGCTGAGAAGTTCGCCGCCGACGTCGGCTACCCCGTCCTCGTCCGTCCCAGCTACGTCCTGTCTGGCGCCGCCATGACTGTGATCCGCAGCCGCGAGGACCTCAAGGAGAAGCTCGAGGCTGCCAGCAACGTGTCGCCCGACCACCCCGTCGTCATCAGCAAGTTCATTGAGGGCGCCCAGGAGATTGACGTCGACGCCGTCGCGTCGCAGGGCGAGCTGGTGATCCACGCTGTCAGCGAGCACGTGGAGCAGGCTGGAGTTCACTCTGGCGACGCCACCCTCGTCCTCCCCCCCGCCAACCTGGAGAAGGAGATCATGGAGCGCGTCAAGGAGATTGCCCAGAAGGTGGCCAAGGCGTGGAGCATCACGGGTCCCTTCAACATGCAGATCATCAAGGCCGACTCGCCCGAGGGCGTTCAGCTCAAGGTCATCGAGTGCAACCTCCGCGCGTCCCGCTCGTTCCCCTTTGTCAGCAAGGTTCTCGGCCAGAACTTCATCGACGTGGCTACCAAGGCCCTCGTCGGCAAGAACGTCCCCGCCCCGACCGACCTGATGGCCGTCGAGCGCAACTACGTCGCCACCAAGGTGCCCCAGTTCTCGTGGACCCGTCTTGCGGGCGCCGACCCCTTCCTGGGCGTCGAGATGTCGTCCACCGGCGAGATCGCCTGCTTCGGAAAGGACCTCATCGACGCCTACTGGGCCTCTCTCCAGTCCACCATGAACTTCCGCATGCCCGAGCCCGGCGAGGGTATCCTCTTTGGCGGCAACGTCACCAAGCCCTGGCTCACAAAGGTCGCCGACAACCTCGCCCCCCTGGGATACAAGTTCTACGCCGCCGACAAGGAGGTCAAGGACTTCCTAGAGTCGTCGTGCGCCGACCCCTCCGTCTCCGTCGACGTCATCGAGTTCCCCAAGGAGGACAAGCGTGCCCTCCGCGAGGTCTTCCAGAAGTACGACGTCCGTGGTGTCTTCAACCTCGCTCAGGAGAGGGGTGCCACCACCCTCGACGTCGACTATGTCATGCGTCGTAACGCTGTCGACTTTGGTGTTCCTCTGTTTATGGAGCCTCAGGTATGTTCTCATTCTTCTCTCCCCACATTTTCTGTAATTATTTGCTAACCTGCATCTTCTAGACCGCCATCCTCTTTGCTCAGTGCATGAGCGAGAAGCTCCCTCGTCCCCAGGGTATTCCCTCCGAAGTCCGTACCTGGGCCGACTTCATCGGAGGAAAGCCTCTGTAAAGGAAGCCAAGTGACCACGGCTTCAAAGCCAGTTTCAAAACTTCAAGATGATCTAGATATTTTAAAAAGCGACCATCTAGACCTCTAAACAAACAAAAAAAGTCAGGATAAAAAAATAGTGTACGTGTGTGGTTGGTTGGTTGGTTGGAATAAAGTGATCCCCCCCCTTTTTTTATATAAAAAAAAAGAAAAGAAAAAGAAGAGAAAAAAGATGGAATGGCGTTAATTCATCAATTTAATTGTTATATATTTGTTGAAACTTGAAATCACCCTCATTGAATGTGTTGTTATTGTATTGGAGACAGAAACCTTGAAGAAAAACAATGCCGTCGGATTAAACATCTAGTCTACATGCCATGCCACCCACTTTGCTTCCCAACCACCAAAAAAATGCTAATCGTCCCCCTAACCCATTGCATGCATGCCCACTCATCCAGGTGTCTTTTTGTCGTCATTGTCCTCATCATTCTCCCCGTCCGGCGTCCGCCTTTTTGTTGTTGTTGGTCTTGTTGTCCGGTCATTTCCACCGAGTGTACGACGCTCATTCAGCCTGAAGGCAGCAAATCTTTTAGCAAGTGGCTCACCCGAGTCTCGTGGGACAGGGAGTTGGTTTTGGGAGTTGGAATTATTGGTGGAAGAAACAACAGCGCGAGGATCTTGTTGGTCACGCTCTCGCGGACGCTTGGGGATTCGCTCACCAGTCGTTTCGAGAATGGCCTGGAGGTTCTGCCATCCCTCGGTGGATCGGAGCTGGAACGATTCAGCCAGGTCGTGCTGGCTTGCTACGCGGCAGAGGAGAGAGGCCTCGTCCTGCGTGGGCGGGTGAAGACACGGGATTTTGTAAGTCATCTTGATCTAAACTTTGGTGGGAACACTGGCAACGGGTAGTTGGTGCTTACCTTGGATAGGATACCCATCTGGAGAATGGCACAGAGAAGGTGAAAGTTGGACGTTTCCTGAGCATCCTTGGACGTCTTGGCGCCGCCGAGGGCTTTGGCAATGGCTCGAGGCTCCTGGCTCTCGCCAATGTACTCGCGGTTCTCGATGGGGAAGCCTGTCTGGGTGAACATGGGTTTCGGCTGCGCTGGGAACCCGTGGGTTAGTGTGACAAAGAGGTACTCCACGGGGAACGCTGGCTTGGCATTCTCCTGGACGTTGGCCCCGTACTCGTTGACCTTGCGGTAGAAGACCTCGGGGATATATCGCGTGCGGCTGGAAGAACCGTCGTCCTCTTCCTCGTCGCGCACGAGCATGGCGTTGGGATCGGCTGACGGCTCGACAATATCGGCGCGCACCATCTCCACAGCGTCGTTGGACACCTGGTACGATGACACGGCAATCTGGCTCTCCTCGTCGCCCGTGATGATGCACGTCACGAAGCTGGATCCAAATCTGGCCGACTCGCTCCACTTGCACGCCTTGGGGTGCTGTGCCTGCAGCCTCGCCGAGAAGCACACTTCTAGCGACGACAGGAAGTATGAGTCGGCGTGGCGCTTGCAGAGCACGGATCCGTCTCCGCGACCAGAGTCTATCAGGTCAGTCCAGATGACGCCCACCGGCTCGAGCCCGCATAGCTTGGCCGCGCTGTCGACATCGGACTGATTCTCCCATGCGTTCTGGGTGATTCCATCGAGTTCGTCGACCTGGGGAGGCTCGTAAATAGCTTCAACGACAGCCTTGGTTCCTAGAGGCACTTCGGAGTACTCTGTGTAGTAGCCGTAGAGGTAGCCGAGACGCTGAGCGCCCGTCTTGCGCCACGCATCGAGGAAGTTGTCGATGATGGCGGGTGATGAGAACTCTACGTGGTCGACCATACGGAAGGGCTGAGGGTTCAGGGTGATAGCGCTCGGCTGGCACGTTGTGCAGATGCCCTCTGGCCACTGCGGGTGGCCGGTCGGGCAGTCATGTCGGACGCGGTAGAAGGGCTCTACCAGAGGCGGGATGTAGGAGGCGCCTAGCTCGGGCTTGTTCGTCTTGGCGTTGACCTTGCGCAGGTGCGAGTGAAACGATGTGTACTTGATCTTCTTCTCTTCGAGATACGTCGGGTCGAACGGGTCGAGGGGCTGGCAGTAGTCACACATGCCCTTGGGGCCGTGACGGCACATCCTGCCCTGTTTACGCGGGATCTTGCCATCCTGGCGATCTAAGCGGTCGTCGAGGGCCGACTGGCGGACGACCTCCCAGGGACGCGAGATGCGCTCGCTCTTGGGTTCGATGGGAGCGTCTTCGTTGGGTAGCACGGGCTTTCCGTTCAGGCGGGCTGTCGTCGTAGCTGGGCCGCCGTTTGCTGGTCCGGTATCTGCGCTGCCATGCTGGTAGTCGACGAAGACGAGGTCACCGTGCCTTGGGGAGCAGATATGTTAGTTTGCGGGGGAGGGAGGCTGAATAGAGTCTAAAGGAGAGTAACGTACTTGAGACCGACGGAGCCGACCTTGAACTGTGCCACCTCATTGATAGACTTCGCCGTCTCTTTATTAGGTGAGTTGGCGACAGTTACCGACTGGGGGTTCACGGTGGAGGGGAGCTGTGGCAATAGCTACACGGCACGCGAGGACTGGTTAGATAAAACGATGGCCCGGCAGGAGAGTCAGAGGAAGCTCACATCTTGAACAAGCTGTCCAAAGGTGGTTGTAGGCTCGACGGTGATCCGGAACGTGCCGTCGGGGCCACGGCATCGCAGCAACATGATCGTAATAGCTTGGACCTGCTGGCCGGCCGGTGTGGTATCGGGGCTTGGGAGCTTGAACCCGTCGAAATGGTAACGATGGTGGTGTCGATGGGATATGTATCAAGGAAGGGAGTGCAGATCCATTCACTGCGTATGCGTGTGGGTGCTTAGTGTTGTCCGATCCCAAAATAGGTCGTTGGTGGGATATGGGGTCTGTAGGTTGATGGTTGAGGTAGATGATGCTTGTGCCTTGGAGAAAGCTTCCGGTTGATCGTGGGGTTGTTTCCGCCGCCAGGGTCACGTCAGCCAGCGTCATTCTGTGGTGGCCTTGGGAACACTGCATGAGCCACGACGCCACAGGCTCACAGCGCCACAACATTGTGCCACATATTCACGCCACAGCGCCACAGATAGATTCGGGGGTTTCGGTGGCGTCACCGGCTATTGCCGGTCCTGCATGAGTCGGAAGGGCGTGTACGAGAGCTTTTTTGATGACTTTTGCGAGTATTTCTACTGGATTTGGCTTTAGACTGGCTAGTCCTATCTTATCGAATATGATGCAGATTGCATCAGTCCCCGCCTACTCCCGGTCCTCGTCTTTTCCCCTCCTTGTCCATTGCGCCCTCCGAACACATGCATGTATATAATTGTGTTAGTGCTGCTACTGCTGGTATTCAGACTCGTAAATTCAATGTTATAAGGTAGAAAAACCATCAGCTTGATTTCCAATCGTTTTCCACTGTGTGCGTACAAACCCACTGCCATCACATTGTCGCTTTAGTCGACTTTCGCATCATCATCATGTACATTCGCGACGTCCATGCCGAGACGGACATGCATGTCCTACGTCGTCTCGTCCGCGACAACCCTCTAGGCCTCCTCACAACTGCCATTTCTTCGCCCTCTTTCCCACTCCTCCAGTCAAGCCACATCCCTTTTGTCTTGGATGTTGAGGACGAGTCCGACACGACAAACCTTGGTCACCTCAAGGGCCATCTCGCGAGGCAGAACCCCCAGAGCAAGGCCATTATCGAGGAGGCCAATAACAAGAACACCCAGGTCCTAGAGAACGACGTACTGGTCATCTTCAGCCACGCAGCGCATCACTACGTTACTCCCAAGTTTTATACCGAGACGAAGCCGTCAACGGGCAAGGTGGTCCCCACGTGGGACTATGCCGCTGTTCAGGTATACGGCAAAGCTACCGTGTACGTCGATACCAAGTCGCAGGACACATCGGACTTCCTGAATGCGCAGATGGCCGCCCTCACCGAGCACAACGAGACCAAGACCATGGGATACGATGGCCAGGGAGACAACGCCACCCCCTGGAAAGTTACCGATGCGCCCGAGAAATACATTGACTTGCTGAAGAAGGCCATTATCGGCATCGATATCAAGATTGACCGCATGGAGGGCAAGTTCAAGATGAGTCAGGAAATGAAGGGTGGAGACTCAGAGGGTGTCATCAACGGATTTCAGAACCTGAAGACCGAGACGGGGCGAGATTTGGCTGAAATCGTGACCACGCGGAGGGACTTGAAAGTGGGAGGGAAGCAGTAAGATCCAAGGTGATATCCCTACACTTTTCGTGTAAGCCTTGATTGAGAAAGATATGGATATATTCAATAATTCCAGATCGGGTAATTGATACCCCTTTTCCATCATCTCCACTGGGCGAATGCTTAGCAACCGGTATCAGGCTTGTTTCGAAGAACGGAATTGAAGAGGCACAGTGGATACTTCATATCCGTCTAGCAATAGGTTATGAGGCGTTTCTCAATATGCAACCAACTTACATTTTGCCTTGCGGAAAGTCGATACTCTCAGCAATGCACGTGCTTGGCACATTGCCACGGCGTTGGCTACACTTCTGATATCTTCTCGCTTGATATGCGTAAACGTAACAGGGAACGCCGCTCCCAGTATCGCTCAACGAGGGACTCTAGCCATACCTTCTTACACTAAAAGGTTGGCTCTTATGCGTCAGATTTGGAATAGCATGGATCTACTTGCAACACTGTTGTCACATATATTCCCTGTCATCCTTTCCCTTACTAACGGCTTCGAGGACACAAACATCTTAGGAGTGGCTTAGCATCGATCAATCAAGTTGGACAACAGAAATAATGTTCCTGTTATTAATAGGTACTTCTCCACTCTCTGCTTGTGCATGACGATTCTTGTACCTTCACTACTCATTCTAAGCCCTACAGTACGCGGCCAAGAGCTTAGCTTCCCACACTTATTCGGCATATTCATGAAGTTCAGCGGGACTGCTGCTTCTGCCGCTTCTGCCGTCTTATCCCCGGACAAGTCGCATCTCCCTCGGGACGTGCGTGGATCTTCTGAGTAGCCGGGAGTTTCGTCCTCTCGGAGCTGGATGTGTTCCCTTCGTACCTGCAGCAAGGTGTCGATCTCGCGCTCGAGTCGTATTCACATGCACCATGGCCTCTGTTCAATTTTCAGTTCACAATGAGGATACAGGATGTTCAGTCTTCGTAACACTGCCTTGCGGCACTGACTTGAACACGCTACTAACCGCCTAGCCTGGTAAATGGTTCTGCGTACAGTTGAGATTGGAAGTTCTTTTTCCGCACGCCCAGCCAAAGATGAAGACATACAGCCGTGTCGAGATTACGACTGATACGGGGCAGTGCAAGACCATCTAGCCTGGAAAACTACGAACGGCGTGAACAGGGTGGTAAAAGAAAAAAGCGATACCGAAACCGAAAGAGAGGAATCAAATACCGGCGTCTTACCCCATTCAACAAGCATAGATCCCAAATTATACATATGAGGGTGGACTATGACCCATAGTTCAGAACCTTCAATCACAAAATCTACATTACGTCGTACCTGGCGATCCCGAACAAAAAGGGGAACCTAGCATTGACCGCAGCCTTACGCATTATTTCCGTAAAGAGGCCCCACACCGGGGGACTACCATCGTCCAATCGCGTGTTTTACGGGAATCAACCTCGAAAGGAGACACAGCCCGGCGGGTTTGTGACCACTTGACAGCTCTTAGAGAAGCAATCCACTTGGCCGCTTGGCAGACGTATATGGTTTCGTGTCTTTTACACGACGAAACAAACGCCTTGTCATGGAGAGGAACAATGACCGAAAAATTGCCCATGACGATTCAATTTACCATTGCGTAAAGATGCCGGGATTCAAGAAGTTGACTTGATGAAGATGTTTATATATCCATAGACGGACGCAATGCATAACAGCCTCTTTGGCATCACAGAAAAGGCAAATTGGTCTTTTCATTCCGCTCTTTACTTTCAATTCACTACGTTCCTTACCATACCGTTATCTTACGGGTCTTGAACATGCGGTAGGTCTAAGCCCCTTCTTCCGTGGAATTCATTTTATGCTAACTATCCTGTCTCATAGTTCCTCTACCTGGTTTGGGGCGCTATCCATGGCTCTAGGGGCCTCGGCCTTTGTCCCACGAGACGCTCCCGAATGCGCCACAGACGACGACGGAGCCATGATCGTGACGCCCAATTGTACCGACCCCGAGTACAATCTCCCCATTGTCGACAGCGAAGTCGACAAGACCAGTCCCACTCCCCACCGCCTAGTGTCCGGCCACTTCAACGGCACAGGAATCGACTTCAAGATCTACCTCACCCCCAAGGCGCAATTCGACGGCCGGTTCTTCCAAATTGTATACCCGTCCCAGACCTCCACAGCCGACGACAATGCCATCATGTTTGGCGCCGAGAGCGGCGGCTACACCATCCAGGCCTCCGGAACGACGGGGTACCGTCCTGATGCCGCCCTGGCCAAGTACTCCCGACAGGTAGCCCAGGAGTACTACAACGTCACCGACCACATCTACGGCTACGTGTACGGCGGCAGTGGCGGTTCACTCAAGACGATTGGCGCCGCCGAGAAGACATTCGGCGTCTGGGATGGATGCAACACTCTCATCCAGGGGACACCCGTCTCTATCCCCTACGACTGGGCTATCCGGCACTTTGGCGGGTTCATAATGGAGAACGTGACGGCCGAGGTGAATGAGACGATCCAGCCCGGCGGCAACGGCGACATCGAGACGGCTCTCAACCAGTTCCAGAGCACCATCTTCCAGGAGGTAGCGCAGCTTGGTGTCCCGACTCACGTGTGGGAGAACTGGAGCGGCGTCATGGGGAACCGTACCCAGGGGCTGCAGACGCTGAAGGACATTGCCATCCCCATGGTTCAGAGTATGGATGCCACTTATGCCGATGACTTCTGGTCCAAGGACGGGTACGCCGGTGTCGAGGACAGTGCTCTTGGAGACAAGTTCCGCAGTACGCTGTACCAGTTTAACAGCACCATTGAGACGGCCACAGCAGGCGAGGACGGCTCGACCTCCGAGTTCGTCTTGGACAATGTCCCCGCCAATGCCAGCGATGTCACCGGTCTCGGCTTCTCCGTCACGGTCAACGGGTCCAGCCAGTCCTTCTCCGGTATGCTCCACGCCGACACAAGAACCGTGTACATCCTGTCTGGGGCTACCGAAGCCGCGCTCGAGGGCCTCGTCAAGGGTGCCACAGTCCAGGTCAACAACCGCTGGTGGCTCGCCATGCACACCTACCATCGCCACCAGGTCCCCCCCTCTGAAGACGGATACTACGCCTACGACCATCTCCGCGATGCCAATGGAGACCCCCTGTACCCTCAGCGCGCCATGCTGATCGGCCCATCCATCACCAAGAGCAGCTCCGGCGGCAGCACGCACTCGGGCAACATCACCATGAAGACCATTGTCATGGACAACCTCCTCGACTACGACGCGTTCCCTTGGCAGGCAGACTGGTATAAGAACCAGGTTGAAAAGGCAAAGGGAAATCTCGATGACTACCGTCTGTACTACTCCGCCAACGCCGAACACAACATGGGTACTGTCGGTGTTCCCTATGGGGCTCGCGTCGTCGACTTCACTGGCATCTATCAGCAGCATCTGCGTGATCTTGCCGCCTGGGTCGAGAAGGGCGTTGAGCCACCCACGGTCACCAACTACACCATCGTTAATAACGCTCAGATCGAGGTCCCTGCCCAGGCATCGCAGCGTCATGGCATTCAGCCCGTGGTGGACCTTCGTGTTGGTGGAGCTAAGCGCATCCAGGCATCCGCGGGGGAGACGGTCAAGTTCGACATTGTGGGGCAGGTGCCTAATGGTGTCGGGAGCATCGTCAAGGTCGAGTTCGATCCTCTTGGTGTTGCTGATTTCGTCAACCAGAATATGCCTGTCGGGGGCGAGGTTCGCGCACAGGTTTCGCATGTGTACCCGGAGCCTGGAGTGTATTTTGCTAGTGCTCGTGTTGCTTCCGAGCGCGACGGGAACACGAAAACCGAGGTCGCGTTGGCTTTGAATGTCGACCGCGTCAAGGTGGTTGTTCAATAATTTTGCATGTAGCACTAGCATAGACATTCATTATCATTCGTTTTATACATCAATACATTTTCCAAAACGACTATCTATTTCTTTTTGTAGTTTGAATGACTTATACGAGAATGGCAACTGTGTTTGCATAGAGTTAGAGACCCCAATATTCTCTCATAGTAAGAGAGGAAAAACATCAACAGTGCAGGTATGCACCTAGAAGGGATCTCGGCTCATGGTGGATGCGAGAAGACTCACAGTCGCTTCGACCTGGTATTTTCCTTTTCCACCTAAGTGCCGTGAATGCTTTGTATATTATGTACAATTGACCATTTATAACTATTCCTATACCCGTTAACCATGTCTATAATACAGTTTCTACTGTGTAGTAACAAAAACAAGTCAACTATTCTAACAATCCCCCATAGTTGTCGTGGGAGTATCAGCTAATAATCCCGCCATACTATGTGGGGTACCCGTAGAGGAAGACTGATCGCGGGCTTCGATGTATCGTATAGGCCACGATGACCATTTACGACACGCAGGTGAAATTTGAAGAACCTCCCGCAGAATATGCGAGGCCCAGCCATCCAGGAACCAATATCTCTCCAATGTGCGTAGCAGCACAGCAAGGTGGACCAATATGAGCAGGGCGATGGGCTCATGGCGACTCACACAGTCGACAAACGCGTTCTGAATCTGGTACACCCACGAGAAGATGATCTCCATCCGCCCCTTTGTATCAAGAGGCGCATGGGAGTTTGAAGGAAACGTAGACTCGTACGACCTCCTCAACACCCCGAACTCATGCTTGTATATCCCCTGGAGAGTCTCATTGCCACACACGTCTATGAGATCAGACAGCTCATTCAGCGATGCCCTCCAGTCCTCAATCTCGCCCGGTAGAAGCTGAGGAAGCATCAGATGACTATCATTTAAGGAGTCATCCGTATCTCTAGGAACAGGCATGTATGGCGCCAGGATCCCCGAGAATATACACATCCAGCCTGTGGTTGTGACAACGAGCTTCACGCCGCGGATGAGAGACAGCCATGATACCTCGCCCTCGGGAGCAACCAGGAGCAAATTCCCCGGGCTGGGCCCCTTGGCAAAGGCTATAAAGCACACGAGCATGGCGGTGACGTATAATGCTGGTCCGTTCCTGCTGTCCAGACTCTGCAGGAGAACGGTGGCTGACTGCAAGGCGGCAGTCATGTGCTGCTCGGCGAGGGTGTTGAGCCTGTGAGCGTCGAGAGGATTGATCCGGGCGAGGTGGTATGAAGAAAGGGCGAATATCAGACTGAGGATTCCGGGATGCTGAAATCCAAGTTGCGGTATGCCCACTTTCCACAGGCCGTTTGTGTCCTCGAGAGTGGTTGTCGTCTTGGTCACGTAGTGGTGGAACAACTCCATGTCGCCGATGCTCAGCGCCCCCTCGGGAAATGGCCTCTGAGTCTCAAGGGAGGAGCTCACCCGTATCTGTTCAGCCCATGCTGCCCAGTCTGACCTTGGTCGGCCTCTGCGATTCGTGACTGATGAAGCAGGAGACGACGCTTGTTGTGATTGCTGCTGCTGGGATATGGGCGAGAAGTCACACGGCACGCCGAAGCGTATGCAGCTCATGCATTGTGGCTTTGTTTCGTCGCACTGAATGCGAATCCTAAGTTAGTAAAAAATAGGAGGACCACGTGTAACAGAAGGAGGGAAGAACCAACCTTGACTTTACGTCGTTTGCATGTCTGACATCCTAGCCGAGACTTCTTATGAGGTCTGGGCATCCCTGTTCAGTTTGAGGAAGAGGTGTATGTCTTGAACTGTGCGTCCTTTGTCTGAATGAGTAAGCCGTAATAGCCAAGCATGTAACAGAGTTGTATATTATTCGTTTTTTCTTTTTTCTTTTCTTTTTTTCGCATACGGATGCGGATGCGATGATATATGCGAGAGAAAGCACCGACTGTTGTTGTAAGAGTGATGAACGTTGAGTGGAGACGAGATTTTCCCGAAAGAAATGCGTAAAAGCTCTGACTCGTCGATGGCACCAGCAGAAAATAGAAATGTGGAGATTGTCGCACTTACAGCATAAGGACCACAATCCACAGCAAGTTCTCGGTCGAGATGCGTAAAAGACCCCATTCGACAGGAACGTTGAAAAGGTGGATCGTGGATACTCCGTAGGGCCGTATCCTTAGACCATGTGGGAACTCGTACGTGTTAGAGGGTGGGTGGACCATGTTCGTGGGCTTAGCTTCCACGTTGACGGGCACATGCCCGGGTTGGCCGTCCCGAAGGAGATAAAACGAGCCTCAGAAATGGTCTTGTATGGAGTTTTACTCCTTTATCGCATGTATATCCGCGACTCATGCGGGATTGTCCATTGTGGTATATAACTAGGAAATGTCTAACATGGGTATCCTGGGATTGAACCCGTATGGTCTCTCTCTCTAAAGCAAAGTCTTCTTTCTTGTATTCTTTCCTTGTTCTTCCAATTATCTATCCTTCATTTTCAATCAGGTTTCCTTATTTGTACATCTTACTTCCTCAAACACCTTCACTACTTGTACTTGGGACGACTCCCAATAAATCGCCAACATGACTAAGGGGTACGCGCCCTTTGATCTCTATCCCTACAATCCTTCGCAACCAGCAGCGTTCGCGTTCGTCGCTCTGTTTGGCATCGTGGCTGTCCTTCACATCGCAGCCATGATCCCTTACCGCTGCCTCTTCCCTATGCCTATGGTCATTGGGTGTGGACGTAAGTCAACCGAGCTACGACCCGTTCTTTGAAGCAAGAGCAAACAAGAACCATCTCATTCTAACAATTAATCCGCATATACAGTCGAAGCTGCCGGCTATTACTTCCGATCGCAATCCCACGACGACATACGAAAGACATTGCCGTTCATCATACAGAATCTCCTGGTCCTATCAGCGCCGCCGTTCCTAGCCGCCACGATATTCATGACACCTCGGCGAATCGCCCGCTTTCTAGGGTTCGAAGACTTAGTTGCCATGCCACGACTCGCATCGAAGCTGTTCGTCGTCGTGGATGTCGCCTGCCTGGGTACTCAGGTAACCGGTGCCATATTGTCGGGCAGCGAAGATGCCAACCAGGCAAAGAACGGCCAAACCACGATCCAAGTCGGTCTGATCATCCAAATTATATCTTTCACCCTTTTTGCTGCCCTCTGGACCGGTAGTCTTCACCTCCGCCTGCGCTCCGTGTCAACCACCTCCGGCCCGGGGCTTCTCGGACATCTCCATTGGCAGCGGTACTTCCTTGGCCTGTACGCCATCAGCACTCTGTTCATCATCCGAAGCATCACTCGTATCGTCGAGTACAACCAGGGAAGTGATGGAGAAATCTTGTCCACCGAGGTGTACTTGTACGTGCTTGATGCGACGGTTATGCTGGTCATAGTCGTTATCTTTCTAGCCCTGCACCCTGGCAGGGTAAAGTTCAATACTCGGAGGATGACCAAGAAGGGTTATGGGTACCCGGAGGAGGAGGAGGTGTACCTGCAGCGCAGGGGCACTCTTACACCTCAGTAGACGATGGCAAAGCATGAATGTCTTGGGGGCTGGGGGGTGACATAGTACCCTCGTTTGTTGTACAACAATCATTTTCTTTTCTTTTGTATTGAAGTTGGTTTTATATCCGAAGATTCCTGTAATAAGAGCAATGACGCGGGCCGTTGAAGTATATATAGCGAGTTTATAGACATCTTGAAAATCTTTCAAATACATCCTGGTATTCACCTCGACGCTGGTCTCAAAATAGCACTCTCAACAACGTCGTTCCATAGATACATGTAAGTGGAGAAACTTCACTCTCAAACGGTTATCTTAAAAAGGAGATGGTAGACGTATTTCTATATAGTTTAGATCTTGTAAGGCGGAGGAGAAATCCCCTCGCTCACAGCCTTGAGTCGCAGGGCCATAAGCCTAGAGGCATACCTCGTCATGGGAAGGAAACCGACCATAACCCACAGGTTGGGCACACCCGTCTCCCTGTAAGCCGTCTTGTACTCGCCCTCTTCATCAATGCCCCAAACCGGGCCAACCTTGCTAGCAATGCTCTCTCCTAGCGTTAGTCGGATAGAGTCGACCATGTTTGAGAATCCTGTGGCATAGACCACCAGATCAAAGTCTCGCTCACGGCCACCGTTGAGGACCACCTTGTCTGACGTAAACTTCTCAATGTACCCTGGCTCCACCTTGATCTTGCCGTTGATGATCTGCTCACAAGCACCGGCATCAAAGTAGAATCCACCGTTCCTGGTCTGACCGAGGGTGCCGTTTCCAGTGTTGCGCTGTCCACGCCAAGTACGCAGCCCACGTGAGTTGAGTGCCTCGAGCAGGGGCTTGTCGAGGTCCTCAAGGTCTTTGGCAGTGCGCTTTCCGAGCTCCTCACCGGGCCCGACCGGTGTAGAGAAGAACAAGCGGTCCTGCTCCTCGAGATCAGGGCGGTTACCATTGTCGTCAGGGGCGTAGGACCCAAGCATCCGCGGGACGGAGTGTGTCAGAGACATGACATAGGTGGGGGATCTCTGGAGAAGGGTGACGTCGATCCCAAGACGGGCACACTCATACGCTGTGTCGAAGCCGGATGACGAAGTCCCAACGACGCACACCTTCTTTCCGACGAATCCGCGGGAGCTGTCGTGCTGCGTAGAGTGGCGGATCACACCTTTGAAGTCGCTCATCCCCGGAGTCTCGGGGATATAGGGGAGGCCGCAGAGAGACGTGGCCATGACAACGTGCTTGGGGTGCAGCGTACGCGACTCTCCTTGCTTGCTGATGTTGACAGTCCACTTGCCCTCGGAGTCCTGCTCGGCCTTGGAGACAGTAGACTTGGTCCAGTAGTTGAGCTCCATGGCGGAGGCGTACCATTCCATGTACAGACCCTGCTTCTGGGCTGGGGTGTAGGTGGGCCAGTGCTCCGGGTACTTGAAGTACGGGAGGGCATCAGGCCAATGCGGGAAGTGCAGGGATAGGTACTCGTAGCGTTTCTTCCAGACGTCGCCGATCTGGTCACTCTTCTCAATGATCAGGGCGTCCATACCGAGACGCTTGCAGCGGGCTGCCATTGCGAGACCACTATTGATGTTTAGTATTTGGAATTGATAGTATCACAGAGAAACCGAGAGAGAAACTCACTTTTGGCCACCACCGATGATCAAGACTTCGGGATTGGCAGCGTCAATGGCCGCATCCCTCTGCGACTCCCAGCTTGTAACACCAGTCATGTGTCCGTCCGGAGCAGAGAGTTCAGGGAACTCCTTGAGACTCTCGGCAACGGTGTGCATCGTGTAGATTTTCCAGCCCTCCTTAGTGAGAATGGCGTTAATCACGGCAGATGCGACGACGATCTCCGTCTCAAATGACACGACAAACTGCAGCTGTGAGAAATCATCGTAGGGTCGAGCAATCTTGGGCGCAGGTGTAAGAAACTTGAAGTTCCTGGCCTTGGTCTGGGGAAGAAGGTCGGTAGCCGCTTTCAGGATGGCGTCCTTGAAGTTGAATGTGCGGAAGTCCCAGGTAAATGAAAGCTTGTCACGCCAAACACCTGCGCGTCATGTAAAGGTTAGCGAAATGTGTTCTCCAGGGTAGATTTGTTAGAAAATTACCAAAGTCGTAGAAAAGCTTCGTAAAAGCCTTCGCATCGGCAGCCTTGGTAGCCTCTGAGAGGCGAGCTACAATGCCCTCGGCCTCCTTCTGGGCATCACAGTCGGCCGGGACTTTGACACCAAGAACATCCGTCGTGGGTAGAGGATGGTTGTATTTGAAGTCGTACATGAAGTCATCGGCCACAGGCTTTGGGACATTGTCATGGTCAAGCTTAAAAGTTTTGAGCTTGGCCACACTGATGGCGTCGTCCACCACGCTGCTGTCTTGAACAAAGGGTGCCATTTTGGATGAATTGAGATGAAAGATGTTGATGATTCAATTCCATCGTGTTTGTCGCAGCCATTTCACCTATCCTTATAATAGTCAGGCAAGGAACCAAAAAAAAAGTATTGACGAGATACATCGCGCTTCGGGCATATGACAACATCGTGATATGCCCGTTTGGATGCCGAATTAGGCATATGCAGGATCGGGAATATTTCGCCGGGCCATCTAACCGGACATCGGACATCATCCGGTCGACGTGCGGGGTGCGGGGGAATATGCGGGGTTGCGTGTGGGGTGGCACGTGATCGGACATAACTCATTGCCCTCGTCTGATAGAGGCGGTATAGTTGGGACTTTGAGGACTGGATTGCTCAATCTCATGTTTATTGTTTCGACAATTGCCTGCTCTATTGACTACAAGTTCTGACAGTTCGTCCGACAGAGTTCCAGGGTAAATCCCTTGTACCAGACGCATCGGAACTATGAACGACATCAGGTTAGGCCACATGCAGTCGACCTCAGACCACCGGCCGGCTTCCCAGCGGGAGCGGGAGCCCGATGAGGCCGATCTGTCATCCCAGAGACCGGCGAAGAAGCAGCGGAAACAAAGGCCTTCATACAGTTGCCAAGGTGAGACACTGTACTCCTGCCTTCGCGAATCAGCCCGAATCAGTCACGCGGAGCTACTTACTTACTCTGGACATCCGACGGACAGAATGTCGCCGATTAAAGATGAAGTGTGACCGAGGAGGTTTGTGATTCCCCATATTTTACCCTCAACATGGGGAAAAGCAAAAACGCGTGGAGGTGAATACCTTTCACTACTGAGAATATCTCCGGCTTACACGACGATGGTGTTTAGTACCGTGCTCAAATTGTGTCCGTCGGCATAGGCCCGAGCATTGCCATGGAGCACCTAACCGGCATCATTCGCCCGGACCAACGTTCAAGTCCCGGAGAAGAGCTTCACGGAATACGGAGCCACCACAGTCACCCGTCCAACTACCTGAACAAGATCCTAGCTCGGAGCCACTTGGACCTCCACAGCCACAAATTGATGTGCATCCAATAGCATCACCCGAGGCATCCCAGTATAGTAATCACGGTCATCGGGATGGCTTTGATAGGCCTCCTGGTTTGGACCACTTTACCCATGTCCTCGACCCGGGCCCTGCCCCCAGAGTCTATTCACTCCGCCCAAACAGATCGCCCGTTGAAGTTCCAGGGCAGCAGGAAGCTTCCCAAAGAGGCACAAATGGCCGGAGCAACGAGCCTCAGGCCATCCAGCCTGATGGATCCGATGACCTCAACGGCTCCTATGGGACACTAATGTGCAGTGACGGTGGACGATCCAAGTACCTTGGCCCCACAGCAGGCAGCGAATGGCTCAAGGATGTAAGTGCACCCCTACCCAATAGAGGTATCCCAGAAGAAGCTGACACGTTCCTTCTAGTCAGAGACAAGAGAAATGTCGCTCACACCTGCCGCAACTCGTGCTACATCGCCAGAAGCAAGAGATGACCCAGACGGCGGCCCTCTAACCAGCAATACAGACAACACGGCCACGCCAATTGGTTTCCCGTTCAGCGCTACACCGGCTCGTATCAGCACGCGGGACCTCCTCTCGAAGCTTCCTTTGAGGGAAGAAGCATGGATACTTGTAGAAGCGTATTACCGCTACTGTGCATGGCAGTAAGTTCAGGTTCAATGCAAAAATGGATGGAACATGACCTACTAACCATTTTCAGTCACGATGTTGCCGCACAGCCGTCGTTCACAAAGACGTTCGATCGTGTATACGAGCTCCAAAAAGGGGAAGAAATGAGTCCTCCAGTCAATCCACAGGAAATTGCACTTGTTTACATGATCATGGCCCAAGGGACATTGTATAACGTTGAAATGTCATACAATGACCCGTCGGCGGAAGAATGGCTTCATTTATCACAGCGTGCTCTGGTCAAGGGAGATTTCCTTGCGGCGAACACGGTATCTGGTTTGCAAACACTAGTCAGTTGATACGCTGTCTTTCCAAAATAGTAAATAAGTCTAACATGATGAACAGTATTTGATGGCTCACTATCACCTGTAAGTTTCTTTCTTGGTGAGTTGATATATAAACATTTACTGATGTCAATGCCATCTGCAGAGAGTCGGATAAAGGCCGTCGAGGCGACACAGCTTGGACTCTCTGGGGCCTAGTCATGCGTCTGATACAAGCAGTATGTCACACATCTGTCATCCCACACCGACCAATATGGCTTACCGTATGTTTGTATAGATGGGAATGCACAGGGACGGCACACGATGGAAACTCCCTGAAAACGTCGTTGAGGAAAGGAGAAAGGTTTTCTGGGAGTGCAATTCTGCAGACGTCTTCCAAGCGCACTGCTTCTCCAGGCCGTAAGTTGATTCACATATCCTCAACTAAAATCCACACATGCTTATACCGAACAGCTATGCCATAAATCCCGATCACTATGATACGGAATTTCCCACCGAGATATCTAATCAAGGAGAGAGCTATTCAATGCTGAGGTTCAGACTCTCTCTATTATCTGCTGAGTATGCAATCTCATATGGTATTTACTGGCCTCCTATAACGCTAACTTCCAACATCAAAGAGCCCTGAATGTGGCTATGAAGGTCCGTCGTCCGCAGTACGATGTCATTGCCGATCTAGATGCCAGACTGTAAGAGCGGACGTTTCTAGGAGAATGTCTGTATAAAGCCGCTGACGATATCATCACAGGTGCGAGTTTGACCGGAATGTCCCGTTTTCACTACGGTGTCGCGCAGCGTTGCTTTCCATGCCCTCGCGATATCTCAATCGAGAAAGGGCGATAGAGGATTCCCCAGAACCTTCGAAAGCGTTGATAGGTCTTTCGTTCCAGGTATTAATTTGCCCATGCTATCTGTACGCAATGTCGGTTTATCTAATTTGAATTAGCAAATGAATCTCACAATCAACATCTCGGAAACAATCATCAATCTCCATCGCCCTTACTACGCCAAGGCACTGTACGAAGACTTGGAAGATCCTGTTCTGTCCAAATATGCACCATCATACTTGACTGTGATAGAGCGTTGTTCTGTATGATCTCCCTCAATTTCCATGATCCCCTGCGAGTGCTAACATACAAGAGCAGATTGTCATATCTGTTGTCGGAGATATCCATGCTCGCTTCCCGGCTGTGAGCATCAGGCAATGGAGTTTATGGGTATGTTTCGACTGAACCATGCCAAATGCTAATCACGTACTAACCACATAACAGTACCATGTGTACAACTCAGCCCTATGCTTGGGAACACTCGTCTTGCGCAATCCTCGCAATCCCCTCGCCCCCCTCATCATCGGACAATTAGACGCCTCAGTACACTTGTTCACTTCCCTGATCCAACACGGGGCAAGCACCCCCCGATATCACCGTAACCTACGAAGTCTGGTGCAGCTGCGCACTCTGGCGTCATCAAAGATCACATCTGAACCGAAAGACGTCGCACAGCAGAATGGATTCCACCAAATGGGAGATCAGGATGATATCAGACAGACGGCTAGTCTCGGTGAAGATGTGGAGCTCATTGGTTGGCGCACCCGGCTTGTAGAGAGGGCAGGACAAGATCGTCGCACGACGACAATCAGTGTTACTACTTCGGATAGTGCTGCGGACTCCACGTCTTATCCACAGGTGCCGAACTGGAACCAGTTTGGGGATATGCAAAGCCCGTTTCGGCAGGCTGATGCTACTGCTCCCTTGGTGGACATGGAGTCGGCGTTTACAGGTGACGTGGTAAGATTCTAATGATCCCGCTTTTGATTTCAAGCTCATGTAAACTGACGTGTCTGGTCTGGCTTAGATGCAAGGCTTCTGGGATCCACTCCTCTTTGAGGATTTCATTCTAGATACCAATACAAGCCGAAATGTGAGTTAAACATCTCTATTCACCATGATGGTCAGTTGGCTAATGTGTGACGTTGCGCAGGCTTTTGAGGGTCAGGGAATGAATGTTCAAACTGGGAGTGCCCCTTGATGGAGTTTTATGTACCAATAACTAGATGTTACGAGTACATGACAGCGTATAAAGACTTTGCTTCTTACATTTACTTTTCTATTCTGGGTGAAAGTGCTCGGACGGTTGAACATGTAATGCCTGGTTTTATATTACCTCTGCCTTCAATCCTTTGAATGAAACTTTTGAGGGACGTTTGAATCGACAAAGAGACAAAAGGCCAGGCTTGAATGAGACTGTACATGTAGACGTCAGACGAAACACTATATCTTGGATACATGTAAGTTACAAACGGAGGGGGACACCGTACATTGAAGGTACAATTATATAAGGTAGACGTACACGAAAGCTTTCATAAACAAATTGTTTCAATGCTTCTTCTCCTATGAACCTCATTCAGGACAACCGGAAAACATTATCAGGAACATCAATGTCTGCGACTGAACGAGTAATATGGACTGATATGTTTTATAACGATTTTTGTTTTTATCTATCTCTCTTGATATATAACGTCAAGTATATGGGTCTACTTGGGATCCAGAATAGGCAGTCCCTCATCATCAAAGTAGATCGGAACGCCCTTGCGGAACGAGTGCTGCAGGGCCACTCCAATCTTACCAGCCTCGTAAGCATCCGAAGGGTTGCATGTCAACGGCTTGTCGTCCAGAACTGCATCCGCAAACTCGGCAAGATCTTTGATGAAAGTCGGAGCGAACTTGGTGAAAGCATCGGGGACGGAACGCGTGCGAATGCCGTTCTGGTCGCGAATCTCCACATTGGCCACGTCGTTGACAACAGCATGTCCCTTGGTACCACACAGTCGTGTCGTGTCTTCAAAACCGTCGGTAACAGAACGACCGAGGTAAGTGGTCAGAATCTTGCCGTTGACAAACTCAACCATTCCCCATGCGTTGTCGGCGTCGCCGTACTTTGCCAGATCGCCGTAGACGGCCTGCTGGCCCATGGCAATGACCCTGTTCACCTGCTTCTTTTTTCCTAGTAGGCTCTTGTCTACTCCTAGGAGGTAGCGTCCGGCATCCATCTGTTCGCGGCGTTAGTGGAATGTAGAGGAACATGAGGGGCGGACAGCAAGTTACCGTGTGGATGCCGACATCCAGGAAGATGCCGCCGGACTGTTCGGAGAACGACACAAAGAAGGCTGTAACAATGTGTTAGAACTTGTTCTTAACTGCGTTCGACCCGAAAAGACTTACCGTTAGGGTCCTGCATATCGTTGCAGGTTGTCTGAACAGCGTGGATGTCGCCCAGATCGCCGTTGTCAACCAGGGTCTTGGCAGCGCGGTATGAGGTGTCATCTGAGAACAGTCAGTGTCGACACTTGGCTTCATGGCCGGGACTGTTTGATATGCTCTTACATCGTCGAGTAAATGGCACCAGAAACTTGAGGTCAGGCCTGCTCTGGGACTTGTCAAACACAGCCTTGGTGGTGGCCACGTCGACCGAAATGGGCTTCTCGCACACGACATGCAGTCCCAGATCAAAGGCCTGCATGATCAGAGGGGCGTGTGTGGCAGTGGCAGTGCAGATGAGGACGGCCTGAGCACCGCTCTCCCTCATACACTTCTCCGGATCCTCATAGTGCTTCGCCGTCGGGGGAAGGTTCTCCGCAGCCCACTTGGCAGTTCCGGGCTTGGTGTCGCACACGGCGACAAGCTCAATTCGAGGTTGCTGGTATGCCAGGATCTGGGCGCGGATGGAACCTAGACGGCCCAGGCCGAAGAGGGCCAGCTTGACACGATTGTCGGGAGCCATTGCTTAACCCTTGGACGTGAACTTCTTGGTTGGTTATGTGCTTCTTGTTGTGATTGAGTACTGTGCAGCGATGTGGAATTCTGAGGAATGTATAAAGGACTCGATAATTATTTTGTGTAGAGTCGTTTCTGGATATTGTCTACAGTCCGTCTTCAAGGGTATATTTATTGTATGAGATGAGTTGTCGTCGGCCCCGCCATCTACCTCCCCGACAGGACATAAACCGTCCGGTCCGGCGTATTGTACCACCCCGCACATGCACGGTTTGGTGCCGGGCATCGAAATCGGCATAAACCAAAACTTTCGGGGCGTACGTATGCCCAAAATAGCAGAAAGAGTTCCAGGAATTATGATGATACCCGTCCCGGTGGTCTTCGGAGGTTATGTCCGACGAGTGTACATGTAAGTGAGCACCGGAGATAATCTATTGCCCCACACTCGGGTGTTTTTTATACGAACGCCGCACATACCCACTCTAAACCATTCTTTGTTCTTCTATTTTCGGTGATACTTCTCGTAGGTGGACTTTTACTCCATGATTCGACATAAGAGGGAATTTCTACTCTGATAGAATTAGTTTATCAATCTTGCAAGTCTAGACAGAGATACAACCGAGATCCGGATCCTTCCGCTGGCTTTTACAACGCGAAAAAATATCTCATTCTCATTTGAATTTGGCGACGGGCAGGATGAAGCCAAACTGTTAGTTTACTTATTTTGAATACATGTTACATGCAATATCCATTAGACTACTGTGCAGCCTAGAGACTTTGGGGCTCTGGATGCAAAACGGCCTGGAATAACACGTTTCAGGTTTGCTATGGGGCGCTTTCTTCTGCTTTCTTCTAGAAGATTAGAACAACTCAAGGTTTAATGCAATTGAGAGATTCTGCAATACCACAACATTTATATACGTTTAGATGACAAAGGTAACTCAAATGACCGAGGCAACAGTCTGTCCTCGAAATGCGGGGATGCAGATGCAACACAGCCAAATATACGGGGGCCAAAGGTCAGCCCGAATCTGGGGTAATCGTCCGGGGTTACAGGTCGGTTCTTTCATACCGACACGGGACGTTGGGCTTGACAGAAATGAAGAAGAACAAATCTCTACTGTATAACTATAGATAGAGGCAATAATGTACATAAAAGCATGTTGCAATTTTTATTAATACATGTATAGTCATGCAATTGATTATGAGTTGTTGAATTTGCCATTGGGAACATAGAAGGCATTACGTGCGGGGTTGTCGGGCTGAGATGCACCGTGGACAGACACGGGACCTGGAATGAAGCGCGGGACCTTGGTTCAAGTTTGATCGCCAGGATTACGTCAGTGCTGCCTTAACTCATCCATGGAACCTAGGCCTGTCAAATCGAAGGACGATAGTTTCAACATCCTCACATCTATTCTTGAATGAGCACCATCTTCCGACAGTGGCATCCACCATTGGGTCACTCATGCTCTTTTATATGTATACATACATGTACACATCCCATCCTCCTCACGAATGAGCCTCCTTCAATCCTCGCCGGCACACGTGCCAATCTTCAACGCGTTCGAGCAGAACGACGGCATGAATAAGCTGCCTTCCATATTCCAACTTCCAGCATCGCCTACGAGCCAGGCTGGGTCCAATGAGAACTCCCCGTCCAGTGTGTCACAGCCCCCGCATCGGAGACGGACGTCGGATGCAAGAAGCCTTCTGGGGTCCATTCCCGAACCCCTAGAAACCAGGTCGCCTAATCCTATGAAGCCTTCCCCCACTGCTCCGGCTCAACTTGACTGATGCTCATGATACAGGGGCCCGTGGGAGAATCAGGAAGAAGCACGATACATTGCGTACTATACTCAATTCCTGGCGCCGTCATGGGTATGTCACTGATACATCTACATATACACAATACCCATTCGAGGGGAGGTCTTTACTGACATACTCAGTTGGATATCGTTGATCGGTATAATCACTTCGGAGTCGAGGTGCCCAAGAGAGCGTGTCACTCTCCATTGTTAGCAGCGTCTTTATTAGCATTCTGCACCTGTCAGTTGGCATTGACACAGCCTGAGAAGTATGACAACGACAACCCGGCAAAGTACAATAGCAGAGCGGTGAATCTCCTCATACCGCTACTAGATGTGCCCCTTGAAGCGTTGGGGGAGGACGTCTTGGCAGCAATATGTCTTCTCAGGCTATATGAGGAGATGCAAGGTAAAATCCCCACACAGCCGTCCCTTCTGTATTGTACTACAACTAAATCTTTCGTATTCAAGACAACGATCTAGGTGCACATCTGACTGGTGGATCCAAGTTCATCAATCTATCCCTTGCGGCACGAGGAGGTCTCGCAGAAGCAGCGAGTTGGATTCTTCTTCGCCAGGACATGTACATCTCTCTTACACGACGGAAGCCACTGTCCATCGACCTGGCCACATTCCACTCGTCCGAGATATTTGTGCGCACTGACCCCGAGGCCATGGCCAACCGAGCCATCTTCATATGCTCCAAGGTCTTGGAGTGGGCCTATCCACCCGTCGGGTCGCCAAACAGGGACGATGATAATGCCCGTTGCGAGCTATTGGAGTCTCTTGACGAGTGGTCGAGGTCGGTCTCATCCCAGACTAGCTTGCTGTACGGGGGGAACAAAGACCAGAGGAGCACAACATATCCAACTATTTGGACGACGCACGATGCGTACAGTAAGAATGGATATTCCTCTCATGGTTATAGTGTTTGACATATGCCTGACCTCGAGACTTCCAGTTGTTGGGTACCAGCACGTCTACTTTTCTAGGATGCTTCTTCACTTACTACATCCGAACCCTCCGGGACCTATCTGCCACTACAAGTCCGACTACAAGGTGGGATTCTTCCAATTTTATGACAGCGCACGAGAATACAAACTAATTTTCGCAGCACTCCGTCATCCACGACCTGAGACTCGTCGTCAGCCTTGCGACGAGTAATCCCACTGTCATCAACGTGCACTTGACTGCTTGTCATGCTTTGACCTCGGGCGGGGGGCTGTTCACAAGCCGAGAGGATCAAGATACGGCTGAGAAGCTCCTGGTTCACTTGACCGAGTCCACGGGGTGGCGTACATCGCAAGTGATAAGGTACCTGAAGTCTCAATGGGAACCAAGCCAGAATAGAAGTCACAGAGAAGATATGGAATGGCCTCTTGATCACCTGGCATAGTATTAATTGCACGTGCAGTATATACATAATGGAACAGCGTGTCCTGGACTCAATGAAAAACGTGTACATACTTCAAAATCATATAATTTTGACAAAGCACAAAATGAACGTCTGAAGACAGAGCCGTACTCATCGTAGTTCCACGATGGGGTATAGGGTTAAGGGTTAGGAGCCAATGACAGGGGTTAGGGTAAACAACCTTACAGGAGTCCGCAGCGAATTGATGACGTACAATTGGAAACGAACGTCGTTGTCTCCATGTCTCCTCATAAAGATCGACCCCTCTTCCCGCAATCATTCTCTCGTGACACGTTCTCAATTTTATCGCCGTCCCCGCTCTTCATTCCATGTGCATGCTTCCCTTTCCGTTCATCGATTGAACCCCCGGAATCATTACCCCGCACTCTCGTATAAGCGCAGCAGCCCCCACACCACCTCCCGCACTTCCCCGCACTCCACGACGAACTGGGCAATTCCGTCCGATGATGGCGCCCGCATAGAACCGTACAGGTTTGGCTTTTTGCACCGCGCAGACTATTGCCGTATACATATATCCAGGTCCAAGGGCCATGTGCGCCGCAATTCTGTCCTACGTCTCTACTTGCCACTTTCAAACATCTCAAGCGAAGTCCGTGGCACCAGGTACCGATGTCTCCGTATAAGCCGATAACCCAAGGGTGTGAGGTAAGTTTCACCAACAACTATGTCACCAGACAGGATGAAGGCCCTTTTACTGAGATTGATCTCCGGTCTGTGTTGCCAGTCGTGCCGAAAGAGGTAAGTTCCATCTTTCTCCCTCGGAGAGTTCTACCAAAACCTGGGGAAAGACCCCTTTACTGACGACTGGAGATGTAGACATGCGAAGTGTACGTAACAATGGATCATCACATGTTGGAATTGACAATCTGACATTGCCTTGGTCCAAACAGGCGATGGGGACGATCCGTGTGCCCACTGTCGCGTTGGCGGTCGAGAGTGTATACGCCCGTCATGGCTGCGCTATCAACACGCTTGCATACCCTCAAAGTAAGGATGAGCCACGTCTTGACGAGACAATTTTCATACCTAACTTGTGTAGGTCACGGAAATCAAAATATAGATTCAATGAGAGTCAGACATGGTGCAAGACCTCGGACGAGGTAGCCTTCATCGACGAATCCGAGTCACTAAGGTTGGAGCTCCAAGCCTCAAACGGTTCCTTCACACCCACCACGAACAGCCAACCTCCCGCACCCTGGGGTTCGCAGCTGTCATCTGAAGACGAGCCCCGGGCGGCGTCAAGTACCGGTGGCCAATCCGAGCGCTTGCCCAGCGACCACTCTGACATCACTACCAGCCCTGCAGGGCATGCATTCTCCAAGTCGCCCGACTCATCTATATGGGGTACATGTAACATTGATGCTACGTCCTGGGCGGCAGTCTCCACTCTCGATTCAGGTACAAGTCATGAGCCTCATTTCCCATTATCGGACCGGTCCGTTGCCGAGACTCTCAGGCAGTTTCGGGAGGAGGTCTTGCCGTCGTTTGAACTTGGGCCCGAGTCACGGACGTTGAAGGAGTCATTCATATCTCTGGTTTCCCATGATGCAGACCTACTCCCCATTGTTCTTTCAATCTACCATGGCCATCATGATCCCACCTCATCGCCATATTCCCAATCAGGTAGCTTGGACAACAACCTGAGCTTATGTACAGCCATGCGTCACTTTGAAACGGATATAATAAGTAAGTTTTGTCTATTAAAGAGCCCCCTCCTGTGTAGGAATCTGACACGAGCCTCGATATTCAGGCTTCGACGAGTCAACATCTACACCGAGTAGCCTTGGCACGCAAGCATTTCAAGCATCACCACCATTCACACCTGCGCTTTACTTCCTCCTCCAACAAGCAAGCTTTCTGTCTATAGCCAACCAGGAGCCCATGCTTCCAGACATGCAGAATATACTATCACACAAGTACTCACCTCTACTTCCGTGGTCTTGCCGACTCCAATTGCACCTGGCAGATGTGGCGCAATGCTGTTTCAGTTCGGACGCATCTAGCTTCTCCGCATTCGACCAACTTGTCGCCTTTACCCTGGATTGGGAGCGTCTCGGGCGCTTCAGAACGGCTTCCACGTGCTTCAGTCCGGACTTCCCGGACTCCGTCTTCCCCGAAATTCATGTGGTGGGGGACGATTTGGTCTCAGAGATACAGTCTTATCATCTTGTCAAGATGCTGCTGTCTGTTTATGATCCGGGAGTACCACGTCTTGGGAAGAGAAGACGCGATACCATGAGGATGCTTGACGTAAGTTCTTCCCAGCTCTATAGCTGTGGTTTACATGCGTGTGGCTAATTGTACTACTCTCACATAAGTGTCAGATGAGAGAGGATCTACTTATTGTGTGCGGCATTGCTTCGGCGATCAAGAGCCAAATCACGAATGCCCATGTGTAAGCTGCTCTTAGTGACTCCACTTCTACAATGAGCTATGCTGATACTTAACCTAGAATGGCGTGCATGGCAATCGCCATTGCAGGTGACCGACTCCATGATGAGAAAGAGCAAGAGGCCGTCATGAACATGCTAGTCAAGACCATGACTGTGACAAAATGGAACACATTGTCCATGTAAGCTTCGTATTTGTACTTCAATATCTGCTCCTACTAGAACAGAGCTAATTTACACCAACCAGACAAACTCATCTCGCAGAAGAATGGGGCTGGTAGCCATCTCAACCCCAGACATCCTCCTGGAACTTCCTGCTCCTCTTCAATCCATCCAACCACTCGCCAGCCTTGGTCTCCTCCATACCAGAAACAGTCTTCAACTCACTTACCAACATCTTTGTGACTTCCCTAGACATACTAGCTCGTCCGCAAATATACACGTTCGCCCCATCCTTCATCTGCTGAATCACATAGCTGCTGTGCTCCTTCATCCTGTCCTGCACGTAGCATCCACCATTAGGGACCCTAGAAAATGCATTGACGACCTTGAGCTTCCCACCAAGGTCCTTCTCCAGACTCTCGAGCTCCTCCTTGTAAATGTAATCCTCCTCTGGTCTTCTGCAACCGAAGAACAGGATCATGGGCCCCACATCCTTTCCAATCGACGCCATTCTTGATCTCTCAGCAATGAATGCCATGAAGGGGGCCAATCCTGTGCCCGCGGCGACCAGGACCAGTGGCGTCGATGGCAATGCCGGCAGCTTGAATTTTGAGCGGCGGACGTGAGCGTGCACAGTATGGGAATTGGAGAATGCTGCACGAGTCAGGTAATTCGATGCAAGCCCCGGTACGATCTGTCCGGTGCTGAGTCTCGTGTCTGAAACGCCGACGGTGATACTCGGGGCGCGCGGGGAGATGACACTGGACGATGAAATAGAGTAATATCGTGGGGTCATGGCCGGGAGAGTCTCAATGATAAAAGACAGAGGGAGTTTCGGCCATGGCTCGTTGGATACCAGCTCCAGCATCCTGCCCAGGTTGATGTGTGTTGTCTCGAGCAGCCGGGAGTATTCGTCCCTGTCGTTGCCAAGTCGTAGCAAAAACGCCTTTGCGTCATCTGAGGGAGCAAACTCTGCTAGACTGCGGACCGTATCTCTGGGAAGAGGGGCACAGATGTCCAGATGCCTGCGGAATAGAGCGTCGACGTTGGTCGGGGATGGCACTCTGACTTGCTCCCCATCCGCAGTGGCCTTGATAGAGATGGGCACATGCTGCTCCCCATTGCCCCATGTTGATCCAAGGGCCTGGAGCAGCCTCTGGATTTCCTCCTCGGGGTTAGAGGCCCAAACTCCAATGTGATCGCCAGTCTTGTATACGAGCTTGGGGTGCTTCTTGAGGTCGAGGTCAATGTGGGCGCAGCTCCTACCCTCAAAGGAGTACAGAGCACGGGACGATGACATCTCGACTTCGGCAATTGGGGAGGTTGTTGAGGAAGAGTGCTCGGGTCCTATGTGCAAGTCTGCCAATTGCATGGAGTCGTCCTTTGTGATGGCAACCCCCGGTGTGTACGTTATCTCATGCTCCTTCAGTCCACGTTCATCTCGGAGCGTCTTGAAGAGCACATTGTCCCTCCATGTGATAAAGTCCTCCTGCGTCGTGTTGTTTGCGTCGTTCGCCTTCCCGACGGGCATGATCCTGGTCGCACCTGCTTTGGAAAGGGCCTTGTCGACCACATCCACCACATGGTTGTAGTACTTGTAGTTGCTGTTGCCCAGTCCGAAAGCTGCATACTGGAGATTTGGCATCCCGCGGGCCTTGGGGAGATAGTCCCACAATTGGCAGGCATTGTCGCTAGGATCACCGTCACCGTAGGTCGACACGAGAAACACGGCTAGCTTGGTGTTTGGCAAGTCGGGGATGCTGTCGGGGTCGAAGTCGGAGAGGTCGGCGACCAGGGCGTCCAGATGGAATCTCTGCTGAAGCTGGCGACTGAGGACATGGGCTAGTCTTTCGGCAGTACCCGACTGTGATCCCCAAAAGATGACGATATCCTTGCCCTGTAGAGAAAGGTCAGTTGAGTTTCTTGGCCACGATAATCGCGAGGGTCACAACATACCAATTCCTCGAGTCGCTGATTAATGTTGCGTGTTTCCTGGTTGTTGATTTGGCTGCCTAGGCCTCCCTCGACCTTGTCGTAGTATATGGAGTCATGAGGGTTCTTCCTGTCCCATGCTACTCCTCTGAGGGAAAGCGTAGCCCAGGCTGCGGTCGCGATGCCAATGCTAGCCCAATCGACATAGTTGTTTGGCGCCGACGGTATGGTCAGTGGAAGTTGCTGAAGAGAAGGGGGGTCTTGCATCAGCTTCTCGAACAACGGAAGATTGAATTGAGATCCCATCGTGTCGTATGAATTGTTAGAGTGCCATTCGTGTGATGTAGACTTTTGCAAATGATAACTTGGTTCTGCATCATGTGCTTATATGTATTCCATATAGATCTATGGATGGCCTCAATTGATAACATGTGTGCTCCATGTTTCGCCACGGGCAAGTTGCTCCGGTCGCTGTGACTTATACGCAGAATTGCCGTTTCTGTCAATCGAGTAAATCTGTCCGGGTGGATTGGCATGTACATGCACAATTGCGTCGATACTTCCCCGCGTTACCCCACAAAGATCAGAGTGTCACAGATGTGGTAGTTTACTCCGCGGGGTGTAAGTGCTCAGTGAATCGGGCATCGACGACACGAGAAATCTCAAGATATGAATATATTTGAAAAGACACCCAGTATCAATCATCGAGGCAGATCATTTCCAACATACTTTCTTTTCCTACTTTGTCACAGAAACTCAACATGACGACGACGAGTATCGCAATGGCTTCGACCCCGGTGCCTTACACTGGTTTCATAGTGTTGTCGCTGGTGGTCTATTTTATCCTCTGGCCTATTGTTGTATACTTTCGAGATCCCAAAGGTCAGTAATTCTTTTCTATTACAGGCAGTACAGAGTTTTTGACTAATCATCTACAGGCCTACGGAGATTCCCCAACTTCGCACCCTTTGCCGGTGTAAGCGATATACCCTTCATGGTCCTCGCCCACACCGGCAAACGGTCAACACACCTCTCAGAGATGCACAAGAAAGAGCCCATTCTCCGCACAGGTCCTGACAAGCTCTCTTTCGTCGACGTAGCTGCCATTAAGGACATCTACGGTCACGGAACGCCCTGCACAAAGGACGGGTCCTACTCCATCCCCGTGGGCAGTCACTTCCATCTTGCCGACGTGGTTGACAAGGCCGACCACGCCCGCAAGCGCAAGCTAATGTCCTCTGCCTTTGCCCTCAAGAACCTCGAGGCATGGGAGTACAAGGTGGCCGACAAGGTGGAGAAGACCATCAAGCACTTTGACAAGTGCTGCACGGCGCCGCTGCCCACGGGGAGAAAATACGCTCTTCCCGAGGAGCTCCGCGTAGACTACCGCGAGTGGTCCAACTACTTCTCGCTTGACGCCATTGCCGATATTTCCTGTTCCGAGAACCTCGGTCTCCTGGACAATGGCCACGACAACGTCACGGCGCAGAGGACGGACGGCACCATCTACAGGTGCAACCTGCGCGAGAGCCTATACTCAGGCGCATGGAAGCAGTCTCTCATCCTGTGGAACTACAACCGCTACAAGCTCGTCGACAAGCTCGTCAACATCATCCCCTACTACCGCCGACTGAGCCAGAAGAGCAGCAACTGGGACAACATTGTGCTTCGGCGCACGGCAGGCCGTCTGGAGCGGTACAAGGCCGGCGAGAAGCTCGACGACGTCTTCCAGGCCCTCCTGCTCGACCGCAACGGCCGCCCCAACAATCTCGACCTGGGCGAGTGCGCCGCCGAGATGAACATCATGCTCAACGCGGGGAGCGTCACCACGGCTATCGCCCTCGCCAACGCCACGCACAACCTCATCAAGCACCCGCTCGTCCTCGAGAAGCTCAAGGAGGAGCTTGATGCTGCCCTCGACCCGGACGAGTACGTCGCCCCCTACGACAAGATCAAGCACCTGCCGTACCTGCGCGCCGTCCTCGACGAGTCTCTCCGTCTGCACCCGCCCACCCCCCACGGCCTGCCGAGGCAGACGCCGCCCGAGGGAATGAGCATCGCGGGTGAGTGGGTCCCTGGAAACACTACGGTCAGTATGTCGGCGCTTGTGGTGCATCGCAGCGGCGCCTTCAAGAGGCCTGATGAGTTTGTGCCGGAGAGGTGGCTTGGCGAGGAGGGTAAGGCCCTGCAGTCGTATTTTATTGCTTTCTCGGCTGGGGCTAGGGGCTGCATCGGCAGGAACATTACGTATCTGGAGCAGGCTATTTACTTGGCTACCATGATTCATCGGTATGACATTGCCCTGGCTGAGGACTTTGAGATGCAGAGGCGGGAGACGATGAACTGGATCTTGGGACCTATGCCTGTGAAGCTTTCGAGGAGGCAACATTAAATCTAAGTAAATTCTTTTGTTAGATACGGGATGTTATTGGGGGTGGGAGATTGATATAAATATGCAGTTTTAGTCGTTAAATATTCATTTGTAACATTTGTTTTCGGCGGTTTCTCATTTTACATGATCACATTGCCTCGTGGGAACTAACAACTTGTTGGATGAGACGATGTCTGCGATGCCATTGATTTTGAATATAATAAAAGTACACGTATGCATGGGTCTTTGAAGTGTTCATCTTCATTTGCACAAGACAGAATGCGGTCGTTCATCTGCTACAAAGTGCCTGCCTCTCGCCTACATCCATCACTGGCCTATCAAGGAATCCAGGCCCGCGAGTACTGGAACATTGAGAACGTTGTCTACAGGTAGAACAGTCTGATCAAATGATATGTTGTAGACGAAGAAAGAAGGCTAAATTGCTGTACATGTACATAAAAGAAGGCCACCCATATGGCGTCCGGTATTCTATCTAGAAAGAGACTACCGCAAGACTAGCACATAGTCTCAATGCCAGTCCCCATGTCCTATCGGAGTAAAATCCCCCTTTCAGAAATCCCGCAAGGAATTACCGCATCTGTTTCCTCTCCTTCTGAATCTGAGCCGCCCGTCTAACCCCAAAGCTCTCCTCAAAGATCTGCCTAACCTCCTCCAGCGGCAACCCCTTGACCTCAGGATACGTAAAGATAATGAAGACCCATCCAAAGAAGCAAATGCCGGCATAGAAACCGAATGCTCCACTAGGCGTAATGCCCTTCATCATGGAGAGGAAAGTAGACGCGATGATGATGTTGCAGCCCCAGCAGGTCATCGTGTTGACCATGGTGCCAAGCGCCCGAACCTCAAGCGGCAGGAGTTCCGTGCCGACCCACCCAATGGTAGCGACGCCACTGGCGTAAAAGGCGACGTAGATGATCATGGTCACGAGGACGAGGATGCTGGCCCAGTTGACTGACGCGCCGGCTTGGAGAGTGAGGTCTTTGGTGATGGGGATCCAGTGGAAGGCTATGGCGGCGGCAACCATACTCATGGACTGGTGACTTATTGTTAGCACAAGGGTTGGCGTCTGAAGTCGCTGATACAACTTACCATTCCGAGAACGGTGACGAGGAGGATCTTGCGACGGCCAGCCTTGTCAATGATCCACATGTTGAAGCCGGTGAAGAGGAAGTTTGTCCCGCCGATGACGATTGACACCACTGTCGGCTTGTTGAACCCTACTAGTCCAAACAGGGTGCTGGAGTAGTACATGAGGGTGTTGAAGCCACCAAGTTGTGAGACTTTAATTATGTTAGTACATATTCTTCCGCCAACGCAAGTGTCTGTAGTGCAATGTAAAGAAAAAGACTTACTAGCCATAACAGAGCATGCCGATATCAAAGCACGACGGTTAGCAGGCACACAGAGCAACTGCTTCATCTGCCACCAGAGCGTCTTATCCCTCATAAGCTCAGCCTCTGCCTCCATGGTCATCATGATATTCTCCGCCTTGGACTTGACCTGCTCGCGCGTGGCATGGGGGTACACCCTCTCGATCACAACGGTAGCCTCCTCGATCTTTCCGTGGCTGAAGAGCTGGCGCGGCGACTCGGGACACCATGGGAGCAAACAGGTCAGAATAATGGGCGGGATACCACCGATGGCCACCATGATTCTCCATCCGTGGGTGACATCTGTGAATGCGGCACCCATGGCGTACGAGAACAGTTGGCCGAACGTGACGCTCAGGTTGTCAAAGGCGATCATGCGGCCGCGATACTTGGCAGGGGCAATCTCGCTGATATACAGAGGCTAATAAGTGTAAGCCTATTGCAAGTCGATGTACCGTCAAGGATGCATGTATAGAAATAAACTGAACTCACAATGACCATGGCCGCTGATCCCACGCCAGTTCCGACAATGAATCGCGCAACAGCCATCTGTGCCACGCTGTAGGAAGCTGCCCAGATGACGGACCCGACTGTGAAGAGCGTGCAGCCAATGTACATTCCCAGCTTTCGGCCGAATCTATCAGCCAGAAGACCGACAAGTATAGCTCCGATAAAGGCACCACCAGAGGTCATGGATGTGACGAGCTCGGATTCGGACGATGTCAGTTCGTGACCTAGATCTGTTCCCAGCGTGACGAGGACTGCGGAAATGACACCCGTTTCATATCCTGTAACGGTTCAAAATGTTAGCCGGTGTACTCGAATTTATTTGAAGAGAAAAAGAAAAAAAGAAGGAATACATACCGAAGAGGAATCCTCCCATGGAGACGATAAATGTGATGAGCCATACTGCCTTTGACGGACGCGTCTCCTCGATAGAGTCGTCAAAGTAGGTCGATCCACCAACAGCGTTCTCCAAGTGCACGGTGCTACCGGAACTAGGCTTGTCAACGGGTTTCGGTGATGGGGGGCCTTCAAGACCATTTTCCGAAGGTGTAGAAGACATGATGTTGCTGGAGGCTAGATGGAACAGATACAATAGTTTCAGATTGAAGGAAAGGCTGCTAACGTTCTAAACTCATTTCATTTTTTTCTTCCCGTGGGCAATTTTGTCCTTATATACAAAGAATATACCCTCTCGTACTATACCAACATACGCAATTGCTCTCCTGCTATCATCCCCCCCCCGGCACATGGTCTACTTACAAGCAAGTCGAGGCTGTAAAAGGACTAGCTTCACGAATGTGGCAATCGTGATTTGTGGCTACCCCATGGGGTAAATGGGGCGTTTGCTGCGGCCGGGGAAGCGGAGGAGGAGAGGGGGGGGGGGCGGAACAAGGAACAGACGTCGGGCTTTTTCGCGAGATATTACCCTTTGGACTCAATGGGGGAATTCTGTCCGGTTCCCCCGCAGTTTTTGACTACGTCGTCGTTATGCGACGGGATGGGGTTCATGTTGGTACGCACGTTTATCGGCATGTTGGAGAATGACGGGAGAGTTTATTATGTCCTGGTTGCGGGGTAGAGTTGCATCCCGAGATGACACTCTTGAACAAGCATTCATTGAACATCATCAGGAAGAATACTTTGATCTCGGTCAGTCTGTTTTTGAAGGGTACATGTAGTTACCGGACCTATTGCTCGCAGTGCTTGGTTTGCAAAAGTGGTACATGGTACTGTCAATAGCTTCAAGTGTTCAATGGTAGGCAACCATGTCCCAAGACGGCACCCCTTCTATGGAGATTCTCTCTCGGAGAGTTCTTCGACGCATGTATAATCATTCCCGAGATAAAAAGGAACAATGATATATCGCCGCTCCGTTATTGGAGGCATACTCCGCACAAAACAAGGTTTATGCGACGCGTCGGGGAAAGACGTCAGTGTCAATGTCAAATCTACAGCTTACAGGAACTTGGAGCCAAAAAAGAGAATTCCACTTTTGAGGAGTCGAGGAGTTTCAAGCCGGTGCACTGTCCATGTGATGAGCTGCCAACAAGGGCAAGTTGATGCTCTCTCTCGGAATGATGCTCATTCTCCGGGCGGGTCTAAGTTGACTGGAGTCGTGCAAGTAAGATGCCAAATATGTTTTAATTCACGCAATGTTTTTCGTTTCCGCGATATGCGTTAGCTGTAAAGACGTCATTGAGATATATTCGATAAGAAAACAGCAATTGTCTTGATATATTTCTCAATGGCATCATATCCATTTTACCCCCGTTGTGAATGGTGTTCATTGATAGAACGTACATATAATTCTACCACATGAAGCTTCTTTCCCCGAATCAGCAACCCAACCATCAATGGTACATATCTTTTGACAATCGCACCATCTTACCAAAAGACATACATGACAAAACATAGGATAACCTACATTCATAGCAACTATTCCCGTAAAGCACAACGTTAACCCAAAGCACATCGTGTAAACCAAGTGATGTGGAACCTACCCTACACCACAACACACCAGCCCCGGATCAACATTGTTCCGCCTCTCATCCCACCAAGCGGTCTACTCTCCCACCACCACCAAAAAAATGCAGCTGGCCCTTGGAGCCACGCTGTCGCATACTGGAGTTGCCCCCCCAGGGCAATTATTCCTTAGACAAGGGCAGCAGAGGCCACATCACGAATTCCTTCCAAACCTCGACCATCCACCCTGACCTCCTCTGGTCTCGACCACGGCGATATCTCCCCTCTACACTCCCTTTTTTTCCACGTCGTCGAGCTATCTCTCTCCCTTTTCCAAAACAATTTTTCCTTTGGAACATTGATTTTTTCCTATTATCCTTTTTCTTTTTCTTTTATAATACCCCCCCAGTGTCTCGCGCGACGTCATGACAATGGCGATTCCCGATATCGACTGGAAGGGTCTGGGCCTTCCATTCGCGTACGTCCTCGTTCTCGGCGGTGCACTCATGGTCTTTTCCACCATTTACCGCAAGCGCAGAGCAGGTGAGCCACCCTCCCCCGGTCTCTGGTCTTTCTGACCGGGTAGCTCGAGTAGCTCGTGATAGCTTCAGTTCACTGACAGTCCCCCCTCCCCCCACAGCACAACTCGCCAACCTCGAACCTTGGTTCGGCCCTCACCTCCAGCGCAACATCTACCTCAGCCTACTGCACATGAACCCCGAGGAAGCCAGCCCCGAAGGGTCCGAGAAGTCTCCCAAGATCCCCGACAGCGTCCTGCGAGCCGCCCTCCTCCGCCGCGCCATCGAGGACCTCCGCCGACTGGTCCAGCTCAGGTCCGCCAAGCAGGCTTGCAGCGGACTCCTGCAGAAGGGCAGCGTGGGTGATGATCTGTGGAAGAGGTTCCAGCGTGCTGAGAAGGAGATGGAGGAGGAGCTTCGCGATGTTGTGACTGAGGTAGGCTTTTGTTCTTTCCTTTCCTTTACCCGGCACCACACACACACACACACACAGAATACCAACGCTAACATCACCATCTAGGCTAATGCTCTGGCTCCCAACTGGGGACAGACCATCTTCCAGTCTGCCAACGAGATGCTCCTCAACAACAAGGTGCGCGACCACGTGGCCGAGGTGCAAGGTCAGGTGAGCTCCGAGAAGCAGTGGTGGGAGAAGCGTAGGGCACAGATCAAGTCTGAGCTCATCAGGGAGCTGGACGACGAGGAGAAGTCCACGACCACGAAGCCGAGTAATGTCGTCAGTGAGGATGAGGCCGTGTTGGTGGATACGCCAGCTGGTGGCAAGAAATAAAAAGACACGACGACACGTGCAAGACATTTTTTTTTTTTTTCCTTTTCCTTTTCTTTTTTTGTGTGCGACATCACCACCAACACCATGGAGCGAGAACACACGTCACACACAACATGCATTTTCTTTTCTATACACCACATGTGTGCACACGCATGCACACAATGTAATACAACAAAAAAACATCATCTGGGTAATGTGCGTGTTGAGGAAAAAGGGAGGGAGTGGGACACAAGAAAGGTCATTCATCTGTTGTGTGTTTGTGCGTGTAAAACAAGAGAGTCAGTCACGGCATGGGAATAGAGGCGTTTGATGATGACTTGAAAATGGGCTTTGTTCTTTCTAAAGGATAGTGGTTCCGGGCCGTTGGTATAATGAGAAAACAAACAAGAAAAAAAAAAAACAATAATCAAATCCAAAAACACCCAGTATGCATATGAATGTCTAATAGTGTCCGTCCTCCCTCCTTTTTTGAATGCATCCTTACACATTCCTTTGTGTTCCCCCCCCCTCCTTAAACCATATTGTAACCTTGCGCCTGAGTTGAGCACCGAGCTCAAAAAGAAAAAAAGTGTATGTGGTAACAAAAAAAGACTCCGGGAATGACGTATAACGAGGCAGGGAAGATGACAGAAGAGAAAAAAAAAAACGAGAAATTGAAGAAATAGAAGACAATGAGGGAAACAAGTGAAAACAGAAAAAAGAGATGACAAGAAATAAAGAATGGGGAAAAGACTAAGAGAATCAAAAGTCAGACCTGTAGTTCCAATAAGCCAACTTTGGCCTAGAGAGGTCCTGATCCTGCGAGACTCGTGCAGCATAACGAGCCTCATTGGCAATGTCATGTTCCGACTTGAGATGGATAGGCTTCTTGGTGTTGGTGTTGGTAGCATGAGTAGAGGTAGTTGAAGAGGTAGTTGTGGCAGCCGAGGGGCCAGGAGACGAAGAAGAATCGCAGCAACCCCTCAGACCGATAAAGCTGCCAATCTTGCGCCTCTTGGCCTCGAGGGACAGATTCGAGTCCCAGACCACGGGGCAGGGGTACATGTACGTCAGGTCAGAGGGCCTGCGCTGGTGGTAGAAGTCGGCGATGGACTCGAGCTGGTGGTCTGTCAGGAGCCAGAACTGCAGGACCGTGCGGGGGAAGTCGGGGTGGACCTGGCCCGTGGTGATCTGGACGAGGGGCGAGAGGTTGAGCCTCATCTGGTTGAGCTTGTGGCGGAGGGCTGGGTTGCGCGCTATGCGGCGTTGCATGGTTGATGCGGCGTGGGCCTGAGTTGGGATGATTTGACGGTGCATCATTTTGGGCGATGGGAGGTATATTTTCAAATGTTCCTTCTTTCTTTCTTTTTGTGGTTTCCCTGGTTGAAGTTGATCCTTGGTTGGTGGTTGAGATGATCAGGGGTATATATATATATGTATATATATATATATATTATATATATGTGTAGTTTCCTCTCTTGGTATGTCGTATATGGTAGTTCCTCCAGGGAAAAAAAAAAGGATGGGAAGAGATGAAAGAAAAGATGATGGTTGAAAAGAGGAGAGTAAAAAAGAAAGAAAAGAAAGTGGTCAGCAGGTCCTTCTTGACTTCTTTTCTTCTCTCTCTCTCTCTCTTTTAACGATCCCAGCAAGTTCCAAGGTGAATCAATCCGAGCAAGTGGCCGCATACGGAAGACAAAAAAGTTACATCTTTTGGGGGTTACTACTACCATTACTCTGTACTGAGTAAAGTAGTCATAGTAGAACTATACTGTAAACGAGTGTCTGTTTTAGCACGACTAACGAGTAATAATAGCGTGGGAGACTAAAGCTCTTGTTGATAATACTCCGTAGTCTACTTGTCATGGGTTGCTGTCTGGTTCTGTTCCGTAGCTCGGGTGTGTGCGTGTGAAAGCAGGAGGGTGTGTATGTATGCAATGCAGAGTACAGAGTACAGGATGCATATAATCCACTTTTTCGTCATTGTTTAGGATATTCTCTCTTACGGAGTAGTACGAGTAATACTATTCAAGCATCTGGTATCACACAGTTGGTTTAACAAACTGCATTCAAAGGGGGAGGGGGGATATCATGGGATTACGGCAACATGCTGGAACTAGAACATCTATGATCAAAAGTCTCGAATCACCTCAAACACGTTTTTTCTCTCTCTCTCTCTCTGTGTGTGTCCTTGCCCTTGACCATTCTATTTGACCGCCTCAATGTCTTTGCCTCATCCCCGTGTTTTCAAGACATGTTCAGAGTCAGTTTGGGGGGGGGGTGTATATTGAGTAGTATGGAGGGGTGTATGTGGATGATCATACTGCGCTTGCATCAAAAGCAGTTGAAAGCGACGGAAAAACTGCCAACGGTGTTTGTTTTTTTGTCAGAGTACCAGTAAATGAATGGCCATGCTTTTCGTTGGTGAGACATTCTGCCGAAGAGAGAAAAGAAAAGAGAAACATGAAAGAATGGGCTCTTTCTCACCAACCAGCGGGGCTTTCCGAAACATTTCGGTACGAGTAGGTCCTAGCTATAGCCTATACCTACTCCGTATGGATGGGACCGTAATACACCCGTTTGCAACCCGTCAACCGTCGGGCGTGTTGGCGGTGGTGGCTGGGTGTGCTAGTACTACTCGTACTAGTAGTAGTAATACATAGACCCAGTACGGATACATGTAGTAGTAATAATAGCAGTAATAATACTACTAGCAATAGTATGCACTTCTATATTACAGGTGCTTCAACTCTACTCCGTACCAAAAAAAAACAAGATTGGAATGCTGCTTCTCAACTGAGACAATGAGAGGGTCCATGGTCAAAGTAGTCAAGTTAGCGTAGTATTTTAGTCAGTTGGGTACGGATTACGGATACGGCCTACAGGCAGGTAGTAGTAGTAATTATTACTGTGTTTGTACCGTATTATACTGTACTCTGCACTCTGTTCTCTGTACTCTGTTCTCCCTACTCCGTACTAATCTGGGTTGAAGAAAACGGTTAAAGCCAAGGGCTGCCAAAACTCTCAAGATTCTTTGAATTTCTCCGTTTGGTCCGTTTGGTCCCGTCATTCATCCTGTCATTCATCCCCGTCTCCTACCTCCTACACTGCCATCTTCATCTCCATCCCCACATACACATACTCCATACTCCGTACACACACACACCACACACACTCTCTCTACTCAGTATATCTGTACATCTCCATCTATAACTGCTACTACTATATCTACCATCCTATTCAGGATAATACACGTACACAACAAATCAACTGAATCATAAAAAACAACTCATCATCACACCCTCCTTCCCTCTTTGCCGCCCGGTTAGTTCCATGTCTCTTGCATCGTCACCACCGAACAATACATCTACTGCACTCTGCACTCTGCACTCTGCACTCTGCAATCAGTCTTGACCATCATCCCCGGGTCTCGTGGTGCGTGCATCTGCATGTCTTATTTTCACCTGTACTGTAGTCCGTACTAGTCATTGGCTCCGTCTTTTATTTTTTTTGTCCTCTGAGAGTCTCTCTCTCTTCCTTCCGTCCTTGTTCCATCTTCTAAAACGTTTTTTTTTACGCGCCCGGATATGCCTTCTGTTCTAGGCTAGAAATGTCTCTCTTTTTTTCTCTCTGATTCATCTCCCACCACCCCCTCATCCCCCCCCTTATTGACTCCATTCATTCAATCAATCCTTTGCTCTCCTCCTTCTTTTTTAAGATGAAAACGGGGACACTTTTTTTTTTTACTCTCATAAACAACTAGCTCACTCCGATTAGATCCTTTACATCACCGACTCCGGCCATATTGTCACTTTACCACCACCTAATACTACATGTACTACGGAGCAATACTAGCACGAACTAGTCTATCACCATCTCAAAAAACACAAACTCCATACTGCTTTATTACTAGTACCAGCATATAAGACTCTCTGTAACACGACTCCCTGCTAGTAGACGTACTACCAATTAATATCATCGAGAAATATATAATATCACAATGTACAACCACTCTTGTACGAGCACGTCCCCTTCTCCACATCTTCTTCTAGTACAACTACAGTAGTACTACTACTCCCCTCCCCTCACCCACC
>FYEV01001600.1:13198-46537 GCA_900188565.1 Geosmithia flava | reverse complement strand
CCCCCCCATCAAAGCCACTTTAGTTTAGCAACGTGGTCCGCCTTCTTCTTACTCGCCTTGACGAACCCGAGTGATCGGAGCTCTGCTAGTCCTCGGTAAAATGCCACCAGAATTCTGCGTTCGTCATCATCCTCAACACCACCACCACCATCCTCCTCCCCTCCATTCTCACCACCACCACCATGACCACCCACCATCTCCCTTTCCCCCCCTTGCTGCCCAACTACCCCGTAAAATGCTTCCCACAGATCCGCCACGTTTATCAAGTTGCCCGTCTCCATGTAGAGGTGGTACAGTATTGACGTGGCCGGCATTGTCGCTTTCAACTCGACACCACCACCACCACCACCACCTGCTGCACTCTTCTTTTTCGGCGGCTGTTCTTCATCCGTTCCTGTCATCTCCTTTTGTTCAAGTTCCTCTTCAGCTTCATGCTTCTGTTGCTGCTCACCATCCCCCCCACTGCTGCAACATTCACAACCCAGATAATCCTGAGGTCGGATGAGTGCCCTCTCAAAGACAACCAGTGGTCTCGGCACGAGAACATCCCTGGACGGAGACTTGGAATCGTAGATCCACGACTCGGACAGAAACACATCCTGAGGTGGTCCCACGCCGAGATGCTCTGCCAGGAGACGCGTCGTCCCGTCCACGATGACGGTAAACGCCTTGTCCGCCTCGCTCAGAGCCGCAGAGTCCTTGCTCAGTTGCACACGTTGGGCAATCACCGTCGTACGCATAATCTTGTTTTGCTGAACAACGTACTTGCTCCGAAGGGGTAGCAGCTGCGGCATGACCGTTGTCGTTGTCGCCGTTGTCGTTGTCGTCCCTTCCTCTCCTGCCGTCTTTGCTGCTGCTGCTGCTGCTGCTGCTGCCTCTGCTGCTTTCGCTGTCACATCCGCCTGCAGACTCTCCAGGTCCCTTGCCAGGCCATGCAGCGCCGTTCGCAGCCCCTCGTGCTCGGGCTCCACCGACCGCCCTAGTCCCAGACCTGCATCACCGGATCCGTAGATGTGGGTCGCCCGGTCCAGAAACTGCCCCAGCGCCTTGTCATCCATCCGTCGCACCCTCTCCGCTAGCGCTGACGACTCCGAGACCACGATTCCGCCCGTCATGGCGTCGGCGTACCACGAAGAGAAGTCCTCCCCCCTGAGTGCCCCCGCCGCCTGCAGAACTAGCAGAGTCCGCAGGGCCGAGCTCACCCATCGCCTCCTCCCCACCACGCCTGATGTTGCTGCTAGTCGTGAATGTTGCTCCTCCCTGCTGTCATTGTCGTCTTCCTTGCTGTCTTCCAGAATGCTCGATTCGACCTTCTCCAGGTGGCCCACAAGGTCCTCCACACCCGCCTCCTCGGCATCCTCCATCGCCTGCTCAACGTGAGCCTGGTAGGATGCAGTGTTGCGAATGGCCTCTACATGCTCGGGCTGGAACTGGGCCAGTCCGTGATCGACATTGTACAGAACCGTGCTTAGAGCATTTGCGTAGAAATGACACATGTATGCATACTGCAGAGGGTAGTTTAGTTAGTATCGATGGGTGGCACACCTTTTCCTTCTCTCATTTTGTTTTTGCTCATATGAAAAATTGACGAACCACATGAGAGAAATTGAACAAAAATGACGGGGAAAAAAAAATCATACCTTGAGAGATGAGATAAAAGCCTGTATGCCGGCTACTTGCTCATGCTGACGTTGGAGCATGCCGTGCAGTAGAGCCCCGCCCAGGCGCACTGGCACATCTTGGGCAGCAACGGCAATCTTGAAGACGCTTTCCAGGATCGAGTCCGACTGCACAGCGTCAAACTGGGCCCCGTAAATCTTTTGACAGGCAGACTTGAGCAGTCGTGCCTGGAGGAGTTCGACAGACGTGGCGACACCGAATAGTAGGGTAAAGGGTATACGAGGGCGCCATGAACTACTAGGTGTTAGCAATTGTCAAACTTCTTCTCTTCCTTCTCCTTTCCTCTCTCTCTCTCTCTCTCTCTTTGTCTCTGCATTTCTTTTCAATGTTTTCTTTTCGTTCCCATTTCTTCTCTGAAACCAATCAAAACAAATGAAACGACGGGATCAATAGGATGCACCAGTGAAAAGAACTTACTTGAAAAGAGGGATAAGATCAGATAGCAAAGCACTATCAAACCCCTCACTATCCTCAAAAGCAACAAAGACATGCTCAGTCCCCTGCATCTTGACAAATGAGCGCAGCGCCTCAAGGTCGTAATCCAGGAACCGACGACGACCACCCTGCTGCTGGTGCTGCTGGTGCTGGTCGCTATTGGCCATTTGCAAATCATCATCGTCATCATCTGCGTCGCCCAGGTTGACGGCAGACGTATTTGTCGCATCGCGAATCACCTTTTTCAACGTGGCCTTGAGCGATGTGGCCTCTGAAGACCGCAGCCTGACAAACTGCGTGGTAGACGACTGCTGCAGGTACTCTGCCAGCTGGTCAAACAGGAGGTTCTGCGAGTCAATGTTTGTCCCTGTTGTGATGAAGGCGCATGGGATTCTATCGTTTCTGCATGAGGTTAGCCAAGACAATGAATATCCAAGGGACAAAAAAAAATACGTACGAAACTGTTTGGGCATCACCAACAAAGGAAGTGACTTGTTCCAATGTGGCTGAATTGGATTCTCTCAATGCATTCTATTCCACCATCCCCTTCAGCATTAGCACACACACACACACACACACACACACACACACACACCATGGAGGAAACAAGAAAATAAAGGACTAACCTGTATACGCCCCTCAATCGTAGCCCAACTATCATGGTACAACTTCTCCCGCAGCTTCACATACTCTGGCTTCTCGGCGCCATTCAGCAGCGGCACAAACAGGCTTTGATCATGACTCTGCTGCGAATCATCCGTCCCCTTGGCTTGCTTGGCTGATACCCGACGACGCTTGGATGGGCGTTGCTGCTGCTGCTGTTGATGCTGCTGTCGCTTCTGCTGGCCACCACCTTGCTCATTGTCGCTCTCATCGTCAGGGTCAAAAATGTAGGCAGCCTAGCAACAAGGTTAGCTCAGTTCATCACCATCACTGAAGAAAGAGAGAGAAAAGAGGGAAAGCCCTACAGCGTGGTCTTCTGGCTTGAATGGCCTGATTGTCTCTGTTGAAGTCGCCATGATGGCGATTGTCAACGGCGGATTGGTCGAGCTTTTCTTGGTCGACCTTGACACTCTATGAAGCTTCAGGGAGAAGGGGGAGACGCGTCGTCGCAAACGCGTTTTACTCACTGTGTTGACACTGTGCTGCATCACCCGTTCAACTTTATAAACACTGTATATAGACACTGTATGACATAGGCGATTAAAACCACCATCTTCACCGACTTCATCATGGTACAAGATATCAAAAGAATATCAAATTCTCATCAATGATGGCATGAAACTAACAGCAAATATACACTCCTCCTCCACCGTGTCTTTATTTTTCACCTCTTCCCAACATCTTTCTTCCAAACTCTCTCCTTTTTTTTTCTTAATATCTTCTCTGAAACCCCTCTGCCCAACCCATAAAAAGCATACTTCACCATCCCATTGATTCCCTCCCAGCACAAATCAAAATAAACACGAAGAATACGTAGAACAAGAAAGATAAAAGAACCCATGCCCGCCACACGCAAGAAATAAAACAAGAAAAAAGCATCACCTCTCCCTCGTTCCAACTTAGTTCACAAGGTTCCGGAACGATACACATATAACCCAACAGACAAGACAAGAAACAAACGATATAATTGCGTCATTGACGAAACATGTCCCCAAGTGGCACAAAGAGAGAGAGAGAGGCAACAAACAAACAGGGATAGAATAAGACAAGTTGTGAGAATACAAGAGTTGACTCGTATACCAGTCATTAGAGTTCGCCCTTGTCTCGGAGAAAAAGAAAAAAGAAGGGGAAAAAACGAGAAAAATCCAAATAGTACTTCCTCAACCTTGACGCCAAGTGGATAAAAAGAAAAACGAGAACAGGGGGGGAGTGGTGAAAGAGCAAATATTTGTGGTGAAGAAAATAACAGAAAGATGTATAAGAAAGAACTTGCGTTACGAAATAAATCGCACTTGTTGCTTTTGTTCTTCCGTTTTCTTTTCCTCGTTCGTGGGGCGCTGGTGTATGGAATTCGATCGCGCTGACCTTTTATTTTCTATCGGGGTTGAAAACAAAAACGGATTGGTCATGCGCATTTTACGCGGCGGCCTCGACAGGTTCAGCTCCGTTTGCCTGATAAATAAAGTTAGTATTTTTGACACATTGGAGGGGTATATTTAGAAAAAGGGAGAATCAAAAGGCACAGCTGGGCAAGGACTTACCTCCTTAGTGGGCTCCTCGGTCTTGGAATCGGACTCGCTGGCCTTGTCATCAGACTTGCTGTCCTCCTTGGTGTCCTCAGCTTCCGTCTCCTCCTTAGCCTCGGTCTTGCCGTCGGCTTCGTCGGGGGTCGTCGCCTTTTTTTTCTCCTCGTCGTCGGCGGAGCCGTTAGTCACGCCGTTGGCAGGAGACTCCTTGGCAGCGCCATCCTTGGCTGGGGGCTCCGACATGACCCGGTTCCAGCTGTCCAGGAGCTTCTGAGACCGGCTCTTGAAGTTGAACTCCTCTTCGCGCGGGATGCTTGATAGCTTGATGATCTGCTTGAGAACCTTGTTGATCCTGGTAGCGCGAATGATAGCCACCTCCAGCTGGTCGCCCACGTTCTCGAGCATCGTCATGTAGTCGGCCATCTGCTTCATCTCCTCCGACTTGGGTGCCTGTTCCTTGCTGAGGAGACCGCGCTGGAGTTTGTAGCGGAGGTATAGCACTTCCTTCTGTAGAATGACAAATAATCAAGTCAGTTTACTACTTCGACAGAGTGATAACCAAATGTAATGTCTCCTTCACGTACCTCTTTGCGAGCAAGGCGCTCCTCGGGCGTCAGCTTCTCGTTCTTCTCCACCTTCTTCGCCTTAGGCTTGGCCTTTCCTGAGGCCTCCTTTGCCTGCGACGTCGTTCCGTTGGCATTCTTGGGTGTGGACGATGTGTTGAGCTTGATCTTGGGCTTCTTGGCGGAGTCGCTTCGCTGGGGCGTCTGCAGGAGGAGGGCTTCATGTCAGCATGCATATATATCAAGCGTTGTGCCCCATACAGTCTCCCATCCAAAGAACTTACAGCCGTCTCTTCGTCTGCCTTGCGCTTCTTGCTCTTGCTCTTGGGGACATCTGCATCAGCCATGTCGACGTCCTCGTCGTCGTCGGCGGCCTTGGCCTTGGCCTTCTTGGTCTTCTTGGGCGTAGCAGCAGCCTCCTGGAGGGCCTTTTCCCTAGCAATCACCTCCTCCTCGAACTTCTTGAGCAGATCCTTGTAGTGATCGAGCGGGTGGTGCTCCGCGGCGAGCTCGAACGCTTCCCTGAGGTCCTTGCGAAGTTTTCCGTCAAGAGCCTTCTTGGCGCCCTCCTCTGTGAGAGCTGTGAGGGCTGTGTTGATGACCCAGCCGCTGGTTGACAAATGACACGCGTCAGCCTCTGTCCAACCTTCACTCCATCGGGCCCTCCCTGTTTGGCACCCACGACCCCATGGTAGGAAAAAAAAAACTTACAATTCGTTCGTGTGCAGGTACATGACGGGGAAGTTCCTGTCGGAGATGCGCTTGCCACCGTCGGCATATTGCTCAGCATAGGTTCCGTCAGGCTTGGCGGCAGTCACCGGTCGCGTCGTCAGCAGCGCCTGGGGCAGCATGGACTCGTCGCAAACGACGGCGGGCCACTCGGGGAAGCCCTTGAGCTTCACGAGGAAGTAGTCTCCAGGCTTCGCATCGAGGTTCGTGATCTTGGCCTTGGAAGCCTTCTTGTTCAGCGACTTGCGGGTCGCCCCTCCCGACTTGCGTCGGTTCTGCTGCGCCTTGCTACTGGCGGGCGTCTTTTCGGCCGTGGTCGACTGGTCAGCATCGGCAACCGCCACCTCGGGCGCGTCAGGCATCTCCGAGTCACCCTCCGCGGCAGGTTTATCCTCGGTCGCTTCGTCCTTCTTGTCCTCAGTCTTGTCCTCGGTGGAGGCGGGTTCTGCAAATTGCGCGACACAGATTAGCTTGGCTCGAGCAGAGGGGGAAAAAACGGGTTTCGGCAGAGACGCGTCGCATAGCAACAGGACTCGTCAATCGCGGCGCGCATGAAGAACCGGAAACAAAGATGAATCTCGGCCATAATGGGGTGGATGATGTGCGGAGTTCGTGTTGCATCCCTCGCTCCCCCCATCGCGTCTCGGAATTAGCTGCACAAGGCTTACCTTCAGACTTGGGCTCCTCCTTAGAGTTCAATTCGGGCGTCGAAGATTCCTGGCCCTCGGTTGTGGGCACAGGGACGTCGGTCTTCTCAGCAGGCTGGTCAGGCATGGCGTCGGTGTGCAAGGTGTGTAGCGGGAAAGAGATTGGGCGCTCGGCGCAAAGTGTTCAGGATCACCACACACGATGGGTAGTGGGCAGGAACGCGTTGGGTCGCGTGTTTGCCTTGTTAGTGCACGTCGGAGTTGGCGCGGAGGCGCGATGCGCAATGGAATTGTTCGGGATGGAAAATGAAATCGGTGACAACCGACTCGAGTCGATTCGCGTGTTGCGTCGGAGAGGGGTTGGAAGGAAAAGAGAGATGTTGTAGGTGATGGGGGAAAAACACTGGAGCGTGGACAAAGAAAGGGCGGATGGTGAATGGCTGCCCGTTTGGGACGGGTTGAGGCGTTGCAACGTCACTGAAAATCTATCACGTGACCCAATACAAACGAGCTGTCCATTACGATGTGTGCATCTGACGCGGGCAGAGTGTGGGTCTATCCCTGGCAGCAGCCTGGACTCCATGCTAAAAAATGACGTGCTCTCAGGCTCTCAGGGCCCCTTTAGTGGACGCCCGGGGGGCATTGGGGCTTCGCGGTCCGCCACAGCTACGGTCCATGGTATATTACATGTACAGCTCGTGCAAACTCCCGCCAATCCATCCATTGATCCTAACGTCGCCAACGCTGCAGATGGCTTCCGCTAAATCTGTGCGCACATGATTCCGATACTTGACATCAGTGACACGTGAATCATCCACCCATTGGTTGCCCCAGCCTGTGATCGCGCTTTGGTGCTCTTCATCGGTCCAGCCTTGGTCTACGGACATAATAGCTCATACGATGACGCCCTTACGCTCAAACATGAAATCAGTAGACATATATCCAAGTTTCCCACACGAAATGCAAGGGCGTCGCACGCCGCGTCCACGTGGATTCTCCGTCAACGGCTTCTCGGTCGGCGCCTCACTCATGCGGTGGAGCCACCGAGCCGGATTCCCGTCCCTGGAGATCAATAATGAGGCGGGGCGGAAATGATGCCATAATGCTACTTTGCCCGTCTTCAACCCACGTCGTTCTTATTACGTCTACCTCTCGTCATATTCTACAACTTTAGGGCTCGCATCATTTTCCTCGAGCCATGACCATGCCAGACGCTCGAAAGAATATTCTGCATCTTATCGCTGATGACCTGGGAAAATGCCTGGGCTGCTACGGCGCCAAAGGAGTCAAAACGCCCAATATTGACGCCTTAGCCAGAGACGCTGTCATCTTCGACAATGCCTTCACGAGTACCGCATCCTGCAGTCCCAGCCGTACTGTGATGTACACAGGCCTCCACCCCCATGAGACGGGCCAGTACGGTTTGCTCGGCGGCAACACCCACTTCCAATGTTTTGATCACATCCAGAGCGGCGCTCGCCTGTTCAACTCTCTAGGGTATCGTACTGGAATCATCGGAAAAGTCCATGTGGGCCCGCCGGGCGTGTTTCCATGGGAAATCCGTGAGGAGAGCGAGACCAGGAACGTCGCATGGACAGCTGAGCGTGCCGAAGCATTCTTTCAAGGTTCCAATGAGTCGGACAGACCCTTCTACCTAACTGTGGGTTATGTTGACCCTCACCGAGACATCTGGACTAGGGGGGAGTTTGGGAACAAGGAGACTTGTGATGGAAAATTCGTTGCCTCCGACTTCCAACCGAACGATGTGGAAATACCGTCCTGGCTTACGGATCTTGAGGAGACCCGTACCGAGTACGTCGAATACTACAAGGCGATAGAGCGTTTCGACCATGGTATCGGCCTGGTTCTTGACGCTCTGAAAAGGCAAGGTCTCGCTGAGTCCACGCTCGTGGTGTTGTGCAGCGACAACGGACCACCTTTTATCAACTCCAAGACAACATTGTACGACGCTGGGGTTCGCTTACCATTCCTCGTTCGAAAGCCAGGGTCCTGTGTGCCAGGGATTCACAATCCCAATATGATTAGCTACATCGACATCCTCCCAACCTTTCTCGATTGGGCCGGTGCGTCTCTCGATTGCGCTGCACCGGCAAAGCTCCCGGAGGGCCAAGTCTTTACCCGAGAGACTAGGCCGCCAGCTCATCCGCGCAGACTTGGCCGTTCGTTTCTACCCGTTCTCGACAGTGCCGACATTCTTCCCAACACCCAGTGGGAACAAAAGGTACACGGGTCCCATACCGTTCATGAGATTGCCAACTATTGGCCGACACGCTTCGTGCGTGACCGACAATTCAAGTACCACCGGAACATTGCTTGGCGTCTGGATTTCCCATTCGCATCTGATCTCTACGCTAGTCGAGTCCTTGAGGGTATCCGCAGGAATCCGGAGCGCACCACTGACGGTGACGTGAAGGTTGGCCAGAGGAGCCTGAAAAACTACATCAAACGCCCTGCTGAGGAGCTTTTCGATCTTGAGGCGGACCCAGATGAGCTAGTAAATCTCGCAGGCAATACAGAGTATCAGGAGACACTTCTCTCTATGAGAAAGGATGTGGAGCTCTGGCAAGACGAGACTAAGGACCCATGGCTCTTAAGAGACGGGCAAAGCGTGCATGCACTATCGAGGTACCGTAATGACGGGTTGGAAGTACCGCAGTCCTGGGATTTTGTGGCGGATGCGTTCGAGATGGATCGCATTGCTAAGCTCAAAATAGATTCTGTGGAGCCACTTGGGAAAGATGGTAAAACAACATAATTGCTAGGCGTTGTATCCCACGAGCCGCTTTAGAGATCTACGGGCGGGTACGACACCAAGCTCAAGCACTTCACTTCCCGTCATCGGCTGTTCAATTATGATTTTTTCTTTTCTTTAATAATTCAGACCCTGATTTCTACCACCTGTCTAGAAGATATCAATTAGTCTCCTCTACTCCCTCTACTCGTATGTTAAGGGACATACTCGTCAGGTATGTCAACACCTTGGGCCCCCTTGATGATGGTAGGCGGCCAACTGCCTTCGGCCACCCATTCAGTCTCATATTTATACGAGCCACTCCCCACAATCTCATCGATGCCACGGAGAACCACCTGCGCCTCTCCACTTGGCGGTACTTCCACTTGCGTGGTCATTTTGGAGCCATCGACACTCCACTTTACCCCATATACTCCATATGGGGAGTCCATAGTCGTGGACGCGTGGGTTATGGTCCCTCCAGGACGGGGATTTACCAGGGCCCTCTTCCAGCCCGGCTCATCCGGAGCTAGGCCACCAACAGTGCTATGAAGGAAAGCACAAACGGATCCCAATGCATAATGGTTGAAGGACGTCATTTGACCGGGGTTGATAGTCTTGTCAGGCAACATAGAATTCCATCGTTCCCACTAGTATCCGCGGTTAGTTTTGATTGAATGGATCAAGAAGAAAAACGCTTACAATAGTTGTTGATCCCATAGACACCGGATACAGCCAGCTGGGACAGTCCTTCTCCTGGAGCATGCGATATGCCAACTGTAGCATTCCATTGCCCGCTAGAGCCTGCAATATAATGGGTGTGCCAGTAAATCCTGTCGTGATCTTGAAGGCCTCCCAGCGGACCATCCAATCAAGTCTCATTTTAGCCGTTTTGAACTCCTCGTTAGTGTCGAATAGTCCGAAGTTTAGCGCAACGGCATACGCAGCTTGCGTGTCTGAAGCCAACCGACCAGTCTTCGAAATGTACTCCAGTCGGTAGAGCTCACGTAACCGCTCGGCCTCGGCGGAATAGCGTTCAGAATCGGCAGTCTTCCCCAGAAGTTTTCCGATTCTACCAACCAGATCGGTCACATGAACTAGGTACGCATTGGCAATGAGGAATGGATCTGTCGGCCCATGGCCAGGGGTCTGGGGAGCTGATCGGGGGTCTAACCAGTCTCCATACTGGGGTCCAGCTTTAGGTGAGTAGAGACCAACGTCGTTACGCGGAACCCCTTTATCTAGCCAGAGCTTCATGCTATCCCACTGGCTGTGGAGTATCTCAATGTCACCAAAAGCAGTGTACAAGTCCCAAGGTGTGATGACGGCACAGTCAGCCCACACAGCCATTGGTCGCCTCTCTGCATGACGAGGTGGCCAGGGTATAACGGGAACGACGGTTGGAACAACGCCATTGAGATCCTTTTGGTCAGCCTCGAGGTCTCTGAGCCAACTGCAAAGGAACGCAGACGTGTCGAACATGTAATTTGCGGTCGGGGAGAACACTTGAATGTCGCCTGTCCATCCGAGGCGCTCGTCCCTCTGCGGGCAATCTGTCGGTACTGAAACAAAGTTGCCTCTCACAGACCAGACTGTATTGGTATAAAGCTGGTTGATCATCGTATGGGAGCACTCAAAAGTTCCAGTGCGGCGTAGATCCGTCGAGATAACAATGGCGGTAAAGTCATCAACACTGAGATCGTCAAATCCAGTAATTTCTGCATATCTTTATGGGCCCATGATTAGTTGTGTGAAGGCGGATATACTGAGAGCCGGTGAACAAACTAACCTGAAACCGTAAAAGGTGAACTTGGGCTCGTATCTCTGAATACTCTGCCCGCCAAGTTGGATTGTGGCTTGAGCTTTTGCGGTTCTAAGGGGTCGCGTTCCCAACTCCCCATGCTCTAAAACCTCTGCATGTCGGATAATGAGCTCGTGTGTCCCAGGTATATCTGAGTCGACCCTCAACCAGCCCACCAGGTTCTGACCAAAGTCGATGATCTTTCTCCCAGACGGTGTAGTGATGATTTCTTTCGCCTTCACTTCCATGATCCTACGCACGGGAGCCACATCCGGAGCGATGAGAATCGCTGAAGGGAATGGAAGTACTTCAGCTAGTCCGTACGATGGCACTGACTGCATCCCTGTCCTCTGAGACCAGCATGGATTGTCGAGATGAGTGTCGAACGTCTCGCCATTGTAGATTTCTGAGTGCACAACCGGGCTGAAAAGGTGCTCCCATGACGAATTTGTGACGCACACTATTTTCTCATCAACCTCGATCTGGCCGAGAAAGGACAATCTGTCTCCCCATATATTGGACACGCCGGGGCGCCCTAGCCTTCCAGCAAACCAACCCTCACCCAAGTGGACCCCGATAACATTTTCCCCATCTCGCAGCATGTGAGAAATATCATAAGTCTGGTAGTGTATGCGGTGCCTGTATGACTGCCATCCGGGAGCAAGTACGTGGTCTCCCACGATACTACCATTGATCTCGACTTGGTAAATGCCGTGGGCCGTTGCGTACAGGCGTGCTTGCCCCAGCTTAGATATGAACAGCTTCCTTAGACGATACGGCGCCTTGGGGGTGTCACGCGGCTGGGGAGGTCCGGAAATCATCTGGGCCTCCCAATCGCTAGTCTCAGTAAGAGCCACCTCCAGAGCCATGCGCGCCCAGTTGGTTTGTGTACCATCCTCGCCCGTAGCCCTGACTTTGACGGTCACGCGCTCACGCGACTTCAGTGGCGCTGAGGGCCAGGGCAAAAGGATAGATGAAGGTGAGGTTTGCGAGTAAAACTCCTCTGATTCTTCTTGTCGGGTTACAGAAATTTCGTAGGACTTTTGTCTCCAATTTTTGACTGGCGACGAGCCGAATTTCCATGAGAGCCGGGGGGTGGTGCTTGAGATGCCGAAGCCATCGTGGTGGTGTTCAGCTTGCAACTGAACAATCTCGACAGACATGATGATGCAAATATTGCCCTTTCAGAATCCCAAAAATAAATCAAAGCGTCGAGATTTCATTTCGCGGTATATGAAGTTCCACGTTACGTAGCATGTTTAACATACATATTTGTGCTTTCTCTTCAACTTCGGACATCTCGGGGCATTGATAGACCGCAGGAGAGGGGAGATGCCACTAAATAGCGGCGGATGAATTGACATTGACGGGGATAAATATGAACTAGTCAATATGGATTGAGGAGAACCCCCTTGGCATCGAGAGAGCTACACTGGATGTTGCATGGCCTGGATAATTCCAGCCATTAGTTCAATGTTGTTGGTGACGACCGGGTCAATATGTAGTGCTAAGTACATACATGTAGGCTTCGATTAGGGGGTCGCCGACCCCCCCCCTTTACCCCGGAAACCTTAGCCCCATGTACCCCACGGGGATTTGACGAAAGAACCAACTCCCTGATGATTGCTTCTATGTCCATGTACAACTTTTTGTTATGATGAGGTCGGCGGTGGCTGACTTTGCGTCGGCATCTTGTTGAACCGAGGAAGAGACGGCCGATGTCGTTCTCGGCGTTGAAGACAGAAATGATCATAAACTTGTATTTAGTATAGTCCTGCCCATTCTAGTGTCTCTCCCGTATACCTGTATTCAATATCCTCCATTGTCTTATCTCATCCTACCACCCCATCGCAGTTGTTTTGTTGACAGTTCACAACCACCATGGCTTCACATGCTACAGACGATATTAATAACGCTGAGAAGACAGAGGTTACGGAGATTGATGACTTGAAAGATCAGAATCAGGCGTTGAAGTCGGAGCATGATAGTCTAGGGGTTTGGGCAACCGTTTGCAAATTCAGAAAGGTTCGCTATGTGTACCCCTTGTGGCCAACCTACGTCGTGGATATTAACACTTGCTCCTAGGCCGTCCTTGTATGCAATCTGTTATGTATCGCTGCCGCTGCCGACGGATATCAGATCGTCCTCAACGGTAAATGAGTATTTGCCATTCGTTTACCATCCTCCATCTAATATGCTCTGTGCTATTAGGAAACATCATTGCCAATGCCGGCTTTATTAAACACGTTGGACGCCAAGATGAAACCGGGGACTACTACCTAGAGTCTTCACACACTGCTCTCTGGGGAGCTTTGCAGTCTCTAGGTCAGCTCATTGGAATGGTTATTCTCAATCCGGTATCAGACAAGATTGGTCGTAAAATGACTCTTTACCTCCTCTGGACAATATTGGCATCTGTAAGCTCCGTCGCCTACCCACATAGTTGAATCACAGTAATCTAACATACCTTGTACTCCCATAGTCACTTATACTGGAGACTACAGTTCGCAATTGGAAAGACTGGGCTGGCGCCAAACTCTTAGCCGGTATTGGTGTAGGCTGCATTCAGTCTACTCTTCCAATTTACATCACCGAGTGGTCGCCAGTCAACATCCGCGGAGCTATGGTTCTGTCATATGGTTTTTGGAACACCTTCGGGAAGTTCTTCCCCCCGCTAGTTCTATACCTTATGAAGCGGTCTAATCCCATGAACTACATGGTCCCTATCCTGACTCAGTGGGGCTTTCTGGGAGTCATGCTACCGATATTCATTTGGCTTCCGGAAACTGCCGGTAGGCTACAAACCCTGGCCCCTTGCGCCCAAGATTAAAATGCAGTATCTGACCTATATGCCACTTGTAGCATACTATGCTGTACGTGGACAGGACGAAAGGGGCAAAGCAACCCTGCGGCGTGTCAATGGCAATGTCCCGGGATACGATGTCGATTCTGAATACGCCATTATTAAGAACACGATTATTGAGGAGAATGGTGCCGATTCTGAAGCCAAGCCTGACAATTGGAAACAGCTTATTAGATCTTATGCTGCCTGTTTTGAAGGTCCCAATGCGAGGAGGACTCTTGGTGCCTGCCTGCCCATATGCGCCCAGCAGCTGACGGGTCTGGCCTTCCTTAACGTCTATGGAAGCCTTTTCTTTGCTCAAAGCGGGTTTGACAACGCCTTTCTTGTGACAACCATAATGAGTTGGTTTACTTCCCCATGAAAATCCGGCATTCATCGTTGCCTTATATTGACTAACATTGTGCGTTCCTTTTCTCAACAGATGTTATAGCGATTGTCACGGCTTCCACTCTCATCGTTGTGACGGACAAATTTGGACGGCGAGACGTAGCCTTTGCAGCAGCCATTGGCTGTACTACCACTCTCCTCATTGTCGGCGTCCTCGGCCTTGTGGAAAAGACGATGGCATTGCAAAACTTTCTCATCTTTGTTGTTTGCATGTGGTCACTATTCAGCAATGCGCGTATGTTGAACACTACATATTCTGGAGACGGAAATTGATCTAACAATGTCGAATGTAGTCTCTGGTCTAGGTTGGGCATTTGTCGGCGAGGTTGCCTCACAGAAACTGCGAGCTAGGACAGCAGGCATTGCCGCCGGTATTTCCGTTCTGTTCGGACTGACGTTTAACACCAGCGTGCCTGTCATGCGTAAGTTTTAACTCCAGGCTCCCTCAATGTACTTGTAAATTTTTCGGTAGACGCTTACTATTAGCACTTAGTGGACACCGAGGGTGCCAACTGGGGTTACATGACAGCCTGGCTATTTTTCGGTCTCGGCATCATTACTTGCGTCCTAACCTGGCTGTTCGCGCCGGAGCCATCTCGCCGTAACCCTGCTGAGCTGGATGAGATGTATTCCAAGGGAGTTCCCGCATGGAAAATGAAGAAATACGTCACAGATATTCAGGTTGATAGTGCCCCCAGATCTTGATGGCCGCAGTCGCGAGGTAGAAGAAAGTAGACAAGTGGCATTCGCTGGCATCTGGATGCATGTTGCCGATATTTATTCACATCAATATTCACCGCGAGAATTATATAATTTGACTGGGACTCTAAGCCTCAATATCATATTTTCAGATGCCCGATCTTCCAAAAGAAGGTTTTCGAATGAACCGTTTTTTTTTCTGCTAATCAGCCTTGATCTACTTGTGTCCCACGAGAGGCTTTATCCTGTTCATAAGACTCTTCGTGCTCCAAGTAGACGGGGAAGTATAATCTACAATGTAGAAGGATATGGAAACGCCACCATTTTCGACAACATATGTCTCGCCGGGAAGCGAGCAGTCGCCGTTGACGCAGGCATTTACGCCCGCCGAGTAGGGCACGATGTTCTCCCAAGTAAATGTCCCCTTTGATGAGTCTAGAACAGCCTCATTCACGTGGGCATTTCCCGTCATACGGGTTTGGACGAAATCGATTTTCGAGTGATCAGCCGTCAATGGGGGAATGTTGACGTTGGCGCCATATCCCAGAGGGAATATCGGGGACCCTTCCGGGACACCTGCAATCAGTGCATTGACAGCCTTGATGCTCACTTCCGCAGCCCAGGTCGCTGGGTTTGTTTTGTTGTGGATATCGAAGTATGGCGTCTCGTCGTTACTGGCCGACAGGGAAATGGCCGGAATGCTGCGATGCGTCGCGGCGTAGCTGGTCCATGAAGCTGCATCAGTATTTCAAAATTACGTGAGAGCATATTGGTGCAGATGAAGCAAGTAGATGATATCAATGGCGGGTTAATTGAACTCACGCAGCACCAGCCGTTCCTGAAAGTGTCCAGACAAAGGGGCCCAGATTCGTTCCATAATTGGGTCCTGTCAGAACAAGGTCGGGCACCTTGAAATCGGCAAATTTGGGGAGGACATAGTCCAGGGCAACAAAGACACAGGCTGCAGGTGTGCCATTGTAGTACCAAATATGGCTGTCGTGAGGGTCGCTCCCAACCTAATCGATAGAAAGCACGGTCAGGAAACTTTTGTCAAATGGAAGCAGTAGCGGTAATTGCATTCAGAGAGACGTACCGAGGGAGCTCCTGCTGGGATGAGGTCGTACTGAGAAGGCGCCGTGAGATTGCCCTCAGTGGTGAAGTCGGATCTTCCTCCTTGACCGCTTTGCTTCGTGGCGGGCGCGACGATCCACACTGTACGTAGATTTGCTGTGAGCCTCCAACCTTCATCGCGAAGGAGTATGCTATTTTGTAGCTTCAATTGACTTACCATCGTGATTGTCCTCCTTCAGCAGGCGATACACCTCGCGCAAATTACCAGAGCCGAACCCGTCATCGTTGCTAAGAAGAATGTTGAGGGCTTGCGAGGGCAAGACAATGCACATGAGGGTGTGGGCAACGAAGCTGGAGAAGCGCATAATGAAACGTCGAGAGCGCAGCTGGCTCACCTAGTCAATTCAAATAAATTCAATTGGGCTTTTCAGACACCTTTCTCTCAAATTCTAGTCATTGCGGATGCGGCTTCTTTATACACAAACAAGCATTATCTGCCAAGCGTATGTTGGTTGTACAGGAATACGTCGCACACGGAAATGGCAAGTCCTGCGTGGTCACCTTCCTACCCCAGTTAGTCTAATATTACAATCATGATAGGGAGCTCCAGGAAGTCAATTAAAGCGACAAAAGGTTTCTCCCACCACGGCAGCTATCAATGGCTGGAGAAACTGGGTTCTTTTTGAGCACCGCTGACCGATCGGGTAACATGTCGCGTGCCCAGCCTCGTTGTGGATCCTAAACATGTTCGGAGCCGGCCGTTATCTATGCCTCGTATCATACGCAGGGACCCCAGATCTGGTGTGCTTATTTACAGTCTTACATGTAGTATCTCTCAGGTCAAATAAGAAGCGGATACATGGCAATGAACATGTGCATATCAAAGTGTTTCTATTGTACTTGTGCATGCACTCATTGCAATAGCTTCGTTTCTATTCCAACCACTTCCGCGATGAGCTTGCGTGCTCCCTCCTTTACCGCTTCGCCCGGTCCTTCATACGGATGCCTTGGCAGAAGCTTCTTCTCGGCATCCTCAATTCCTGCCAGTTTTGCCGTAGACTGGGAAACGGTGTATTTGGTGGCAGCAATTCCGCCTTTGCAAGGCCTTTCAGCGAGGGCAGCCTTCTGCTGAAGTTCCGTAGCCTCGGCGTACTTGCCCTCCTTGTAGAGACGGTAGATTTCGCTGGTAAGCTTAGGGGAGACATTGGCAAAAGCGGCAATACATCCCGCGCTGCCAGCCGCCAGACCGCCGATGAGGAAGTCGGATTGACCACCGTAGGTAGAGAACTCGGATGGGCTAAGCTCGGCAGCCAGTCGAGTGATCTTGCCCACGGACCCGCAGGTGAGCTTGACGCCAACAACGTTAGACTTTCCATCGGGGCTTGCGGCAGCGCTCTCCTGGACAATAGAGACGATAGTGTCCGAATCAATGTCGACGCCGTTGCAGACGCCGGGGAAGTTGTAGATGACGACGGGGACAGAGACGCTGGCAGCGACCTTGGCGAAGAAGCTGCGGACGATAGCCATGCTGGTAGCCTTGCCAAAGTAGGCGGGCGGCAGAATGAGGAGGTAGTTTGCGCCAGCCTTGGCAGCGTCCTGGGCAAGCTCGATAGTCTGCTTGGTCGAGTGGGCGCCGACGCCGGCCATGATGGGGAAGTTGGGACCTACAGAGGCGCGGCAGTTGGCAATAAGCTGGTACCGTTCCTCCCTGGTCAGGAGGAAGGCCTCTGAGTTGGTGCCCATGGCTACGATGCCCGTCAGGCCCGAGCGGGCAAGATGGGCAAAGTACTTGTTCTGCGCATCGAAGTCGATCTCATCCTTGGACTGGTCAAAGAATGTAATGGCGGGGCACCACACGCCTGCGGGTGGCACATGGGGAAATTGCGACTGGGATCCCATGGTGTTGAAGTGTGTAAGAATGGTGACGGGGCAAGAATGGTTCGGCAGCTGTCAAAGTTGCAATGTCAACCTTTGTCTATAACACCTCTATAAAGAATAAAGAAGAACGGGTTGAGACGAAATGACGAGTTTAAACGATGATGAGCACGTCGTTGGTTTCAATATCTAGTCGCTTATCTACGGGTTAATAGCACTGGAGATGTCGGGCGGGGCATCCGCGCGATATCGGGATCGGTATCGGTTGCCGTCCCAGCGTTGCGTCTCTGGTGTTCTAAGGCACGCTCATGGAGAAGAATAGATAACCTGCGTTCTCTTTCTTATTTAATGGAAACGTCTGATAGTACTACCATTGAATAACTTTGATTCATATGACGATAGACATGTAGTACCAGTCTTCATATCTCCAAATCCACTTTCCACTATGGGCTTGTCCTTGTTATCCGTCTTCGTACTTGTATAGATCTATATTACGACAAGTAATCCAAAGATACGATAATTCCCCGATAGCCTCACCTGAGCATATTGGTCCTCTGTGCTACTTTGTGCTACAAAAAATTACAAGCCAAATATTCAATATCTATCTACGCATCCTTGCTTCTGGTGGCACATACTATTGCCCATCGGATCCCAGTCCGAGTGGTGGCTACCGGGTATCATCCGAGGGCGGGGTGAAAGTCCGGTCCGTGAACAAAACGCGGGGACTGATAAAAGCAATCTTCAATATTACCACATAGAAATTTTGGGTAATCACAGTCGACTCCAAGGGCAGGATACCGTTTCTCACATGTCCCTTTTCTAAGCACGACCCTATTTCTTCTCCTTCCATTATATTGACTCTCGCTTTGCTGTATATCCGCCATGATTGTGGCCTCATCTGCTAACTCCGCGTCGGTCGGCCACTAGTACCTCGATTCAATGCGGAATGCGGGGTCGGGGTTCCCCGCGGCTTTGGACGCGTACAATGGAATATATGCCCAAAGTACATGTAAGAATAACGGCAAGAAGAAGGCGCTGATGTTATCAACGACATTGAATCTGGAGATCTGAGCATGGGAACTCATTAAGGTGGGACTTGCGCCTTTTTTTTCCCCCTCCCTCTAAATGCTTTGTGTGTCCGTGCTGCCATTGCATGTCCGTTGGTGGCGTCTTCCGTCAAAGATTGAACTCAACGTTCTACGTTATTATTAGTAGGTAGCAGATACCATTACCCCTCTTTATCGAGTGCGAGCACTACTAATACAGAATGATTTAAAGTGTAAGAGATTCAAACCCATCCGATGCGGCCGAGACGCTGCGCGACTGGTCAAGAGTAAAACTGTTTACGAGAGCCGCAGAGGTGCTGTGAAACTCAGACACAGTTTCAATACATGTACCATGCGCCTACCTACGAAGTTCGACCGATAGACCGACCTATCCGATTGCATCGCCGAAGCATGAGACAACTGGCACTGAACCCCGCGAACCCCACGACCACAATACGACGTCCAGGGCGAAGAGAACAAAATGGGGACAGCATGTGGCAGAGTAATAATTGACGCCGTACGCGATCAAGGTCTTTGCACACACGCCTACAAGGGCTAGACCACCGACGCATTCATCCGTCCCTTCATTCACCTCCTCGCCGATTACACCGGCTTCCTTTATTAAGGCAAAGCTATTGAAGGTTCGAAAGCTCAATTTCATCACCTGGGCAATGTTCAATGTGAGCTATTACTCCGTACTCCAGGCGGTTCAGGCGGAGGTGCGGGGTGAATGGGCCTTATGGGCCGTAAATGGAGCCCACTATTATACTCTGGCTCTGGCTCCAAGCTTGAGTTTCTGAGGTCATTGACACGCCCTCGGTCCTTTTTCTTCTTGCCTTTGCATTCGATGACATCAGTGGAGCTTGCTGTCCCCGTTGCTTCACGACTTCATTTTCAAAGTGCCGCACCTCCCGGCCAGTAATCGCTTACAATTCTTCTGTCAGCCGTCTATGCTGTCTAGATCGCATGCAGCTCGCCCACTATTAATAACAAGTTTGCGTAGTTTGTGGTCTTGTCGCCTTTGTGGTTCTGAGCCTTTTTCGTTTTGTTTAAAAGGCCCAGCGTGTCCCTGTGATGTTCCATCTCCCACTCTCCCGTAATTCCCATCAATCTCATCCTTTATTCTCCCCGAAAGCTTCTATACCCACACGACACATACTCGTGAACATCATTACCACACTTGTAGTATATACAAGAACCAGCCACAATCATGCCTTCCATTCCCCAAGCGAGCCGTCTTCTCGACCTTTTTAGCCTCAAGGGCAAGGTCATGGTCGTCACCGGTGCCTCTGGATCCCGTGGCATGGGAATCGAGGCTGCCCGCGGATGTGCTGAGATGGGTGCCGACGTCGCCATCACATACTCGTCCCGCAAGGAGGGCGCCGAGAAGAATGTCCAGGAGTTGATCAAGGACTACGGTGTCAAGGCCAAGGCTTACAAGCTCAACGTCACCGATTACAATGACGTCGAGAAGGTCGTCAACACAATTATTTCCGACTTGGGAAAGATTGACGGATTCGTCGCAAAGTAGGTTCAGCCGCTCTCCCCCCTCAATTGAATGTAGTTGTCTCGGTATGCTAACGTCTCATCCCTGCAGTGCTGGTGCTACGGCCGATGCGGGAGTCGTCGATGGGTCGGCCGCCGACTGGGACCACGTCATCCAGGTTGACCTCAACGGAACCGCCTACTGCGCCAAGGCCGTGGGTGCTCACTTCAAGAAGCAGGGTCACGGGTCGTTTGTTATCACAGCCTCCATGTCGGGTCACATTGTCAACTTCCCGCAGGAGCAGACGTCGTACAACGTGGCCAAGGCCGGCTGCATCCACATGGCTCGTTCGCTCGCCAACGAATGGCGTGGCTTTGCCCGCGTCAACTCCATCTCCCCCGGATACATCGACACCGGTCTCTCCGACTTTATCGACAAGGAGACTCAGGACCTGTGGAGGAGCATGATTCCCCTCGGACGCAATGGTGACGCCAAGGAGCTCAAGGGAGCCTACGTTTACCTCCTCAGCGACGCCAGCACGTACACAACTGGCGCCGACATCGTCATTGATGGTGGATACACTTGCCGATAAACGGGGAGTCAGCTTCGGGGATGTTTGTATCCGTGAAATTCCACGGCTGCATGTTAAATAATACCAAAATAAAAAACAATGTAACATACGAATTTGAAAACATTGTATTGCTTCGTGACGTGCATTCAAGTGGTTCTCAAACTCCAAGTTGTCGAGCATCACAGCGTGTAAGTGGTGCGCCCCACATGTATATACCAGGCAATAATATGTAACAATTGTACAAAAAATATATGTAGTAATCCCTCAGACACCTCTCATCCACCGCCGCCCGGTGCTTTTTACGTTTAATGTTTTTCGTTGAATATCGTCTTCTCGGATCACGCTGATGTATAATAAGCAATGTAACCCATTTCCATCTGACTTCCGATACCACCCAAGGTGTTGCTGTTAGGGTTTCCGGGCTAGTGTTGGAATGACATGTTAGCAATAAAGAGGTTGTCTCTGGGCAATCGAACGGACATACCCAGTTTCCTCCCACAGAGACATTGATGATAAAGTATAGGGGTTTGTGGCAGATAGAAGCCCAGACGGTGGCATCGTTAATCTGGGCACCGGTGACAGTGTTGAAGAGAACTCCATCCTTGTACCAGGTGATGGTCTGTTGGCGGAAGTTGGAGTTTCGGCGGTCAAACTCGACACGGTAGGTATGGAAGGCGGTATCTGTGAGAGCGGCAGAGTTGACGAGGCCAGTAGGTTCAGCGCAGGGCCCGTTGGGGTAGGTGCCGCAGTGGACGGCGCCGTAGACCTTTTTCTCGCCGTTGATGTTTTCGAAGATATCAATCTCGCCAGACAGTGGCCATGCGACACCGTCGCGGAACGACTGGCCCATCATCCAGACAGCAGGCCAGATTCCCTGCTTGTGTTCGACGCTGTTGGCCCCGACGCGGACGGCCGATTCGACTCGTGTGATTTTACCGGCCGTGGGCGTCACGGTGAACTTGCTCTCGATGCGGGCCGACGTCCAGCCCTTGGGGGCATTGGCGTTGCGCCTGGGCACAATCTGTAGCGTGTCGGAGCCGGTCAGCTGCAAGTTCTCCGTACTTGTGGTGAAGCGCTGGAATTCGTTGTTGTCGTTCTTGTCGCCAGTAATGTACTTCCAGTACTGCTGGTTGGGCTGGTTCCCTTTAGGACCGACAAAGTTGGAGTGGAAGACACGCGTGTAACCACTGTATACGGGGGCATTCCAGGCTTGTGCAACCGTCATGAACGAAGCCGTCGCGGCGAGGAGCTGTGATATCCGCATGCTGGTCAGTGAGTGTATAATGTATTATATGTGATGCCGTGTAAGTGATCGCTTGAAGCATAAATAAAATCAAACAACTTTCTATGAGACAAAACACGCAAAACGGCTCACTTGAACGGCGTCCTTTATTATTATTATACAAAGTCGGTGTTCTCCTTTTCATTTCTCCTTTTCATTGACATGCGCCACAAACATGAATAGACGCGCCGTTTGACATGGTCTGTTTGCCCTTTTTTCATTTTTGTAGACTATTTGGGAAGGCAAGAACAATATGGCCGGTTCTGGAGCGTTTCAGGCCCAGGGGCATTTGTCCTATTGTTGTGGTATACGTGCCGCTGAGCCTCGTTCTAGTGTGCTTGGGTAGACAGAGACGTGGTCTAGATCCCGCCAGCGTTGCAATCAATGCTTCGTTGCAAGAATAGCCTAATACATACTATTGCCGTGATCCAACCATTGAATACGGATGCAATGCGACGTACTCGTATCTGGAGTAATGGAGTGTAAGCGCCAGGGGCCCATCTTGGCAGGCGCCCGCGCAGAACACAAATACAAGCTTATTCCCCGTACATCAGGTACTCTCTGGTTCTGAACAGAAACGTTGACACGGCGTCTTATTATGATTTTTTATATCGTCAAGTTTCTTGTTTCTTGTTTGTTCCTTGGCTTTTGATTCCTGCACCCCCTAATGACCTTGAGCAAGGGCCCCTGTTTACTGTACGTGATGTTGTTATGTGTATGTACTCGTACATATAGTACTATTTTTGTTATTATTAGCACACCGGGGTTCTTTACAGCCGCTTCGGTCCGTCCGATGATGCATCATTTGCTACTGTGTTCAACTGTGCGTTTCGTTATCCTGGGGTTGTCTTACTATCATTTTATCGCCATATCCCTCGCATATTCACCCGCTCTTCTTTACACATCACATGTAAACAGGACACCACCTGCCTTCTGTCTCAATTCCTGTATTAGTGCTCGTATATCGGCTTTTTCTAGGGGAGGGCTTAATGAACGGTGGAGAATGTTATGTACGAGTAATTGCATCGTATCGTCCCATCTTTATGGGTGTGCTTTTGTACTTGAACAGCGGACGCACGGAGGACTAATTAAAATGAAAATAATGCAGAGAATGCTAAGTTCCTCGATCGATAACTAAGTACACAGAGACACATTTCCAAGGCTCGTTTCTTTCTAGGTAATGATGGATGTCTTGTGAGGTCATCCTCTTAATTGTACTTTGCGCCCTATCTTTCAAGCTACCCCGTACCATTGAATCCATCTGAACAGTACGGGTAGTCAGCCGCGCAACTATGTATGAAGGGCAATCGCATACGTGTACGCTATCGTCGTCGATGAGGGCCAATTGTCACTGCCGCCATTGTTAGTACATGTTTCTACGCTGTTTTACTCTCTTCGTTATCCGTATTGACCTCATATTGGAAAGCCATGAACATGGCTCCCTGCGCTACCTCCCACACTGCACGTATGTACCCCGAATACGTTGAACGTACATGTACTATTAACCTGTAGTACAACATCAGCTTGCAAGACACCCTCATCTGTTGGTACAATTGGGATCAAGCCACCTCCATCCATCTTCAATCCTCCCTTCAATGGCCCTTTCATTGTCATCGTGAACGCGGCACACCGAAGGGTGTGGTGTCGCGGAGCCCACCAGCAGGTTCTACGGATAGTGCGGACGAACTCACCAATACTCGTACCTGTACGGAGTACGGAGTACGGATACTCGTAGTGGAAAATGTGGTTGACAACCATTAAAGTACGGCGTACTCCGTACTAGACGTCGAGCAGGTGTGATAGGGAGGTGCAGCAGCACTTTGCCCAAAGCAGACACCGTGCTGGGCGAAAATCTGTTGATCGCTGGCATCATCACATGTTGATCCGATCCATATGATGCCAATCACCGTCCCAATCGGTACATGGGTGCAGCCACAGTCTTGATTCGGACTCACGGCCTATGTGGTACCTGTGTTCCCATCCCGTGGCTGTTTAATTGCTTGCGCATGCCACACATTTCGATTTTCTTCTTCTTTTCTTTTGGGCTCTGTTTGCGAGATGTGGAAGCACAGGCCCAAGGAAGATGAAAGAAAAAAAAGGTGAAATTCACAATGACTAGTAGTATCCTGGTGTTAATACCTGTAGTGAATAAGGGAAAGAGGAAACAAATTTGATCACTTCGCCTCACTGTTGGTCCGTGCAGGAAAGGATAACAGGTTGCTAATCGCCCCCCGCTCTCCATCTCTTTTGTGCAGGAGAACCCACATGTGGCCCACATCGATGCAGGTGAGGATAGGATGGGTTACGGATGGAAAAAGGCATCAACATTGGAGACTTACGAGTATTGGAGCGATACCACTAACCGCTCGCAAGTACGTATGGACCAGACCACATCACAACTCGTGCGCATGAATTCTGTAGGAATACGGGCAAGTATCCAACATGTGCAACATACATGTGTTGGCGATGACTTATGGCCCGGCCCGACATACCAGTAACAGCACAGGGTGTGTCTAGGTATTGGGGCCTTGTTTCGATTCCTTCTCGTTTGTCTCTTCATGTCCCCCGTCTTTAACAGCAGAGACATTATTCGTGTACAGCCTTGGGACGTGATGCACTGATACTAGAGCCCGAGAGCCTAAAAGTACATGTACGAATACAAGTGCCATGTTACTACCAGGCAAGGCAGCTAGGCAACTACGAGTAGCAGCCGCAACTTGACATTTATTGGAAGACACTTTTGTGATGAGGACGGTGTAGCGAAAATGTGTCCAATCTTGATGGAGGCCTTACGGCCGTCGCATATGCATACATCCGTACATGTCCTCGTAAATGTATGTGCCACTACTTTCGCTGCTTTGCATTGACAGGTGAAACCTACTTTATCTAAAAATATGGCGTGTCCAACAGAAAGCAGCAGATGGAGAATTAGTATTACTCGTAATAGGCGGCAAGAGGAGAATAAGAAAAAGACGCGGCGCGAGTCAATTACACCGGCGTCGGTTGGCCGTTTTCTTTCTCCTCTACTGCTTCTTTTCCTACTCAACTAGTACAGTGGTGTACTATCAATGGCAAACCGGTTGTCACACTACCCATACTAATGAACAACACTCCGCGACCTAGTGCGAAAACCACGCGCCTCCTGGCTCTAGAGCGGCCGTCAGGAATGGCAGGATCTACGTTGGATTACTCGCCTAGAGTTTGCCGGCTGTTTCGTCTTGACACTAGAAAGTCCCGGCTGCAGGAAAAAGCAACCACGATTGCTACTGCCACACGGGAAATAGCACTTGTACTGTGTTACGGAGCATTGCGAGTGCCACCAAGATAATAATCATTGCTGCAAGATGCGAGTGGACGGGTGAGGTGATGAGATCATTTCGGGCAATTGTTAGGTACATGTTTGAGTACATGTAACATTGGCGTAGCCGCGTCGCTGGGTTCGAACAGTACGGAGTACCGATGAGACGGCATACAGGTAGAGGTAATATTGAGAAGTCGCGTTAGTACGTATTACACCATGATGACCAAGTGTCCGAGGTAGCAGTGCTACGTTGTACGAGCGGGTCATGGTAATGATATCTCACAACAGATCTCACAAAATACAAAAACCATATCGGAAAAGCCCTGTACGAGCATAGGGGCCCGGTGCCCCGGGAAGGGAAGGGGGTCAGAGAGGGCCGGAGACTGGGAAGGGAAATGATATGGATAGGTTGGTGCGCGGGCAGTGTTTCCAGGTACGGGAAGGCCGTTTGACAGGGGGTGAAAGGGGCACCCGTGGACCGCGTGGGTCGTGGGCCGTGATTTTTAGTACAGATACTACTCACTGTAATACTCCGTACTCGTACGTTGTACTCGTAATGCATTGCACTCTTGCTGGTGGATGGTCTTGTGGATCGTGGGCCCGTCCATCTGTTGGAATGCGGTCCCGTCCAAGTTGGGGATGTAGTCGTAGAGTCAAGGGCCGACTGGGGGGAATACAGGTAGAGGGAGAGAGAGGGCGGAGAGAGAAGGTGACAAAAAGTTGGCAAGTTGGCAGGAACAAAGGGAGTACTCCGTATGACTCGGAAAAGAGAATGGGTATTCAAAGAGAAACGCCAGACCAACAATAATACCACAAGGATGATCGGTCTTTACTCGTACAGCTTGACGACATACAAGTATTATTACCAACCTGCCAACTAAAGGCGTTAAGCTCGTGCATCATCGTCCTGTGTGAAGAGTGGATCGTGTGGATCGGTAGAGATCACGGTTGCCAACAGCCAATTATGTGATCTAGAGCCTCCCGAGCCAGGGGATGGGATGGTTCCATAATAGGCTTAGCTCTGGTTAAACTGGCTGGACTGCTAGGGATGGCCCAAGATGGACTAGGGCCCCCTGCCAGCTGAAAAGATGCTGGTTCCGCACAGTGGATCGCCCTACGAGCACAGAGGAGTATTACGAGTAATAATTTTTTTCTTTCTTTCTTTTTTTCTTTCTTTTCTTTTGTCTCTCCCTCCTTCTTTTAGAGTGTAATACAGGTGGTATTACGAGTACGAGTGCTAACTCTTGGTCTCCCCACCCCTCTATTTTTGCACAGTACGGGCACAATTAACGACGGGGTAAGAAAATACTCGCCGTTGAATGGCTGCCACCCGCTCAAATTCTTGGCTCGCTTTCCCACTTTGCTGGGCCCTGGTCATTATTATCACCCTCCCGCCTTGACGACGTTTTGGGTGGTCTGTGTGCCGTCGTGACTGGTGAACGATAATAGTACGACTAGACTTGTTGAAAGGCTGCCTCTCCCCCGCCTTCTCCCGCAACGCACACATACACCTCCGCCTTTTCATCATCCTCTCTTCTCCCTCGTCCGTTCCCACACCCGGCGACTGTGCATCCCCCGCGAGGTCATGCTACGGCTACTGCTACGACCTCAGCCGTCGTCCGAGTCCTAGGTCTCGCTCGCTGTTTGCTGCTGACCTAATTACCAAACCCCCCCCGCCGGCGTCATGGTATCAGCTATGGCTTCTGCCAAAGGCCTCGCCACCCGAAGTATAAAGGATTGGATTGATAACCTCACAGTACGTTCACCTCCCCCTCTTTCGTTTGCCCCCATAGAGGAGACAGTCTACTCTCGGTTCATTCCGCCTAACACCCTCTTGTAGAGCCAAGATGACCCTCGGGTCGGTTCTGGCCGTGAAGGCTCCAGCGGTGGCACCCTCAGCGGATCGAATGGCAGTAAGTCTGCGTCGCTGTCAAAACTGGGCTCGACATTTATCCCCGTCATCGTTTACGTTGCCGTTTGCCTCCTCATCTTCATCGTCGCCCGTCGCCGCTATCCCCGAGTCTACGCGCCACGAACCATTGCCGCTCTTCGCAGTCCAGAAATACCAGCTCCCGCCCTCCCTCGTGGCTGGTTCAACTGGATTGTGCCCTTCTTCAAAGTCCCCGATACCTTCGTTCTCAACCACGGCTCTCTCGATGGATTCTTCTTCCTCCGCTTCCTCAAAGTTCTGCGCAATGTCTGCTTCTTCGGCTGCCTCATTTCTTGGCCCATCCTCTTTCCACTCCATGCCACCGGCGGCAATGGCGAGGAGCAGCTCGAGAAACTTACCATCGGCAATGTCAGCGATCCCACGCGCCTCTATGCTAATGCCGTTGTTGCATGGCTGCTCTTTGGTGAGTATAGTCACCCTACATTCTCCTCTCGGAATAAGCATTGGTCCCGGCTAACACTTTCCACTCTATCACAGGCTTCGTCCTCTTCACAGTCTCGCGCGAGACCGTCTACTACATCAACATGCGCCAGGCCTACCTCTCCTCTCCCTACTATGCCAAGCGACTGTCCTCGCGCACCGTCATGTTCTCTAGCGTGCCCCGGCGCTACCTCGATGAGGCACGTATCCGCAAACTCCTCGGTGACTCTGTCCGCCGAGTCTGGTTGCCGCGCACCTCGAAACACCTCGCCAACCTCGTCAAGGAGCGCGAACAGACAGCTCTGAGGCTGGAAAAGGCCGAGATCGACCTCATCAAGACGGTCAATTCCGCCCGAGCCAAGCAGTTGCGCTCCAGCCCGGAAAGAAGTGATTTGGTGAAGCAGTGGGAGGGCTCGACCAGCCAACTTGCCAGGGCCGAGGAGGGACACAGCACCGAGCACCATCGCCCCACGAATTCGGAGGATCGGAATGTCTCGCGCACCGCGTCAGGATCGCACCCCTCTAGTACCGGGGAGACGGTGGTTGACTCGATTGAGCTCACCGAGACGAACAAGGAAAAGGACCATATTATCGACTACGACAACGGCAACCACGTCAGAAACGAATACGAGGACGATGACGAGACCATGTACATACACCCTTATGGCCTCAATGTCGACATTCCTGACGTCCGCGGCTCCGTTGCCTCGCTGTACATTACGGCCCAACAGCGCCCATACCACCGCCCTATTGCCAACTATGGTCGCCGCATCGATACCATCCGATGGACACGCCGCCGTCTCATAGAACTCAACCGAGATATTGCCCAGATGCGAAAGAAGCTCAAGAGCCCCAATTGCAAAACCTCCAATACCCTACCCGCTGCATTCGTCGAGTTCGACTCCCAAGAGGCCGCCCAGGCCGCCCACCAGAGCCTCACCCACCACCAGCCCTTGCACATGGCTCCCAGACTCATCGGTGTCCGCCCCGACGAGGTTGTGTGGGAGACGCTTCGCATGCGTTGGTGGGAGCGTATAATGCGCCGCTTCTTTGTACAGGGTCTCATTGTTGCCGCCATCATCTTCTGGTCCATCCCTTCGGCCATTGTCGGTATCATTTCCAATGTCGAATCCCTGAGCAGCATGTTCCCCTGGCTCAGCTGGATTCTCAAGCTCCCCACCGCCATCCTCGGCCTTCTCACCGGCTTTGTGCCTGCTCTTGCCTTGTCGTTCTTCATGGCCCTGGTTCCTGTCATGATGCGAAGTATGTCATTTCCCTTACATCTCTTCTTCATTTCCCCACCGGTATCTTGTGATGGTTTTGCTAACATGTTGATAATCTTCTCAGAGTGTGCTCGTACTGCCGGTGTACCAGTTCACAGCATGGTTGAGCTATTCACCCAGACGGCCTACTTTGCCTTTCAGGTTGTCCAGGTCTTTCTTATTACCACCCTTACGTCGGCAGCTTCGTCTGCCTTCTTCAAGATTCTCATGGACCCCGTGTCGGCAAAGGACGTACTGGCCCAGAACCTGCCTAAAGCGTCCAACTTCTATATATCCTATATCCTTATTCAGTGCCTTGCAAATGCTGGTACGCAGATCCTGCAGCCTTTCCAGCTACTCCGCCAGGGCGTCTTGCGCCACGTCACACAGACTCCGCGTGGCCGGCACCGTGCATGGCACACCATGATCCCGCCGCGCTGGGGCAGAGATTTCCCCGTTTTTGCCAACCTCGGCGTCATTGCACTCGCCTACACGTGCATAGCGCCTCTTATCCTGGCCTTTGCCGGCATTGGCATGGGATTTACTCACATCGTCTGGCGATATAATTTGATCTACGTCTACGAGGCCGACATGGACAGCAAGGGTCTATTCTACCCTCGCGCCTTGAACCACCTCATTGTCGGACTCTACCTGGCCGAGATTTGTCTCATTGGTCTGTTCTTCCTCAATGGGGCCACGGGCCCCGGCGTTTTGATCATTATGCTCTTTGTCTTTACGGGAATGATTCAGTACTCTATCTCGCAAGCTATTGGCCCTCTGCTCCAGAACCTACCTCAGACGCTGAAGCTTGAGGAGGATATCCAGGAGGAGGAGCGGGCGGCAGCTGAGGCCGCCAAGGCCAGGCAAGACAACCCCGAATCAGAGAACCTCGGAGCGGCCAATAGCTACTACGATACGGAGTTGACGTTTGGCGAGGAGGACGAAGACCTCGTTGACGAAGATGACGACGAGGTGCCAACGCCCATTGGCAACAGAACCCTTGAAGGTGCAGGCAACGTTCGTGACACCGTCACCACGTGGGCCAAGGGCTTCACCAAAAAGACAGCGAAGAATGAGGCGGCATCCATGGGTATTGATATTGACCGCGACTTTGACGTGGCGCCCAACTTCATCACAAAGTGGTTTAATCCGCACATTCACGAGGACTTTATTGCCATCCGCAAGAACCTCATGACGCTCCCCGATGATCCGCCGGATCTCGGTAACGACCCCCGCCAAATTTACCACCCGCCCGAGATGTGGATGACCAAGCCTATTCTATGGATACCGCGGGACGAGGCTCGCGTCAGCCGCCAGGAGGTGGCACACACGCGCAAGTCGACTCCAATATCAGACAAGGGAGCACGCATCGACGCCAAGGGGAGGATTGTGGTGGATGTTGAGTCTGCGCCATTCATGAGGCCACGGCTCGTTGTGTGATGCGATATGAACACCCGTGTGTTATCCGAATGATTTTTTTCTTTGTTTCTTGGACACGAATGTATATAACACTATCAATGAGCCTGCCTCTTTTACTTTATTATTTCTCATGTTTTGCTTTTCTGTCGGTCCAACTGGTATATAGGAGTTGGTTGGGAGTCTGGTCTGGGTAGCAAGTTTGGTGTCCACACTTGCCATGTGGTATGGTCCGTTCTTGAAAGAGCCGTATCAATTTTTCATTTATTCAACAGTGTAATCTACACAACATTATTACACTCCATAACGTCAGCTCCCACGTGAGAAAATGACCTCTGATCAAACTCTCGTACTAAGCTTCCCGTACACATCGCTTCATACCTTCCTAAACTCCTCGCAAATGACAACACCACCCAAAATTCACAACTAGCATCTAGTTCATGACGAGGACATTCCTGAAGCGGGGCTTTCCAGCGACAAGGCTGTCAACGGCGTTCTTTACATCAGACAGGGGATATGTCTCGATGAGGCACTTGATGTTGTGTGTCTTGGCAAAGTGAATGGCCTCCTCGGCGTCGAGGGCGTGGCCAGAAGGCCAGCCGTGAACCGAGGCACCCTTTAGGATCATGGTAACGGTGTTGAACTCAACGGGGCCGACGGGAGCAAGGCTGACGAGCTTTCCACACGGTGCCAGGCCCTCGAGAAGGTTGCTGAGGGCCTTGGGGTTGGGCGCAGTCTGGACAATCATGTCGGCGCCACCCAGCTTGGTGAGCTCAGCAACGATGTCCTTAGTCTTGGTGTTGATGTAGTGGTGGGCGCCGAGCTCCTTGGCAAAGGCGTCCTTGTCGTCGCCCGACGAGAGTACAGCGACCTCGTAGCCCATGTTGCGGGCGTACTGGACGGCCAGATGGCCGAGACCACCTAGGCCCTGGACGGCGACGAGCCCGCCCTGCTCAACGCGCATCTTGCGCATAGAGTTGAAGACAGTGACGCCGGCGCACAGGAGAGGGGCGACCTGGGCCGGTTCCATGTCGGTAGGGACACGCACCGCGGCCTCAGCTCGGAGCAAGACGTACTCGGCGAAGCCGCCATCGCGGGTCACGCCGTTGATGGCCTCGTTGTCACACATCTGGAACTGGCTGCGCTGGCAAGATCGGCAGTGGCCATCGTGGCCGCCGTGCCAGGGACCACCTACGCGCTGGCCAAGCTCCAGGCGGGAGACGCCGGATCCAAGCTCCACGACGTCACCGACAATCTCGTGGCCGGGGGTGCGAGGGAAGACATTTCCCATGTGGCCTGCGCTCGTGGCCACATCCGAGAAGCACACGCCACAGGCGAGAACCTTGACGAGAACCTCGCCAGGACCAGGGTGCTTGAGGTCGACATCCTTCAGGGCGAAGGGAGAGTTGGCCTCGGTGAGGACGACGGCCTTGAACGTACTGGGGAGGGGAGACATTGTGGTTGTTTTGTGAGGGAGGATGGGATGATGTAGGAGATGTAGTAGATTTAGTAGATGTATCGAAAAGTAAAGTAGATGTGATGCTTGGTAGGAATGAGACTGTTTGTAATTCTGGTACGACCATCACCTTTATATATATACTTTGCTCCAGAGCATTGACAGTACTAATAGCCCATGGAGATAACGAGCCACCGTCCATAACGTCACCGATGTCCACAACCGGCTCACCCCTCATCTCCGTCTGCAAAAGCCGGCAGCACTAGCACCGAATGCTAGTGATCGTGGTTAGTTTGTGCTAAAAGTGAGACTCCGGCTTTAGATGGGTGGAGGTTAGGGGTCCAGAAAACCGGGATCTACGGTGTTATGTGCATGTCTATCTGCGCCGATGCAGCGGATTTGTAACATTGTTGGAAGTAAGCTCACCCTCGAAACTATTGACGGTGTATCGCTTTTACACCTTAATTCCATGTTTCGGCGACCATATGCGGGCTAATGTCATCCCACTTGTGATGTTTTCAGGTTTTCAGCCGTTTTCCATTTTCTTCTTCCTTTTTCTCTGCTGCTACGCTCGTTCCATCGCACCAATGTAAGCAAGCAAACAGTTTCGGCGTTACTTGCAAGGGAGGGGCTAGACGCCGCAGTTAGGTGTTAATCCCGATGACCTTTAACGCCGATGCCTGTTACTGGGCCGTGCTTTGCATTCTTGATTACCATACTGAAGCATGTAAGCATTGCAAAGCCACTTACCATCTGACTATGGTCGAACAATTGGGCCAATATCGGGTCTTTGGCTGCCCATGAGATTAAGAGATTTTAGTGAGCGTGTTATTCCAAAATGTTGCAGTATTACCTGTATAGATATCGGGGGGGAAAGTACGGAGTACTAGAGTATTGGTGGTAGAAAATGCCACAAGAATACAACGACGTAATTGCGGGGTCACTGCCGTTTCTCGCTCTCTCGCTCTCTCTTTTTTTTTTTTTTTAGTGCCATTTGTTGCTTCCAAGGTACGTACCTCTTGTGGTAGTTCAGCTCAAAATTTCAATCATCAACATCGCCGCCACCACCACCACCAGCTTCTCCAAGCTCCAAGAACGTGACGACGCGCCTCCAATTGAGCCCCAAAACTTCACAGTAAATTCGCAGTCATGCCCCTCGACACGTCAACGTACTCCCTCGGTCTTCTCCGCGTCGACGGCCGCCGGTGGAATGAGCTGCGTCGGCTGCACGCCCAGATTCGCACACAGGCAGCTGCTGATGGCTCTTCGTACCTGGAGATGGGCCACACAAAGGTCATGTGCGTCCTCACTGGGCCGTCGGAGCAGCAGCAGAAACGCGGACAGGCCGGTGCTGGTGGTGCGCAGCGCGACACGGCGGCCATCAGTGTGAGCATCAATGTTGCCGGCTTTTCGTCCGTCGACCGCAAGAAGCGCGGCCGCAATGACAAGTAAGCCCC
>FYEV01001600.1:0-13161 GCA_900188565.1 Geosmithia flava | reverse complement strand
CCCCCCCACATGGGAGAGATCTAAAGAAAGAGATCTAGAATGTTACATATGTGCTTCTGCTAACATTACCGGTGAAAAGGCGCATTCAGGAACTTGAAATCACAATCGCCAAGGCCTTCTCCTCCGTTGTCCACACCCATTTGTTCCCCCACTCCACCATCTCTCTCGCCCTGCACGTCCTCTCTTCCGACGGCTCCCTCCTCGCTGCCCTCATCAACGCCGCCACCCTCGCCCTCGTCGATGCCGGTATCCCCATGTCGGACTACATCTCCGCCTGCACTGCCGGGTCTACATCATCGTACTCCGCTGGCGACGACTCGGCTGACCCCCTGCTGGACCTTAACTCCCAGGAAGAGCAGGAGCTTCCCTACCTCACCGTTGCCACGCTCGGAGCCGAAGACCGTGTCGTCGTCCTCGCCTGCGAGAGTCGTGTCCAGGTCAGCCGTCTTGAGGGTATGCTGGTCGTCGGCGTCGATGGCTGCAAGGAGGTTCGGCAGCTACTTGACCGTGTCGTCAGGGAGAGGGGCGCCCAGATGATTCGAGAGGGTGCTGTCGACCGAAGCGATACAATGGCCGCCGACCTGGATGGCTGAAACAGTATGCACATGCGTATAATCTTTTCTTGTTTTTACTTTGTTGGCCATACATTGCGTTGCATCTTCCTTTTTTTATACCTATCATTACAAAACGAGCCAACCAGCTGCTACTTTACAAGGAGTATCCTCATATTTCTGCTTACTACAGCTCCTCATGAACCACCTTGTCCTCCTTGTTGGCTTCCGATGCCGCCGACTCGGCCTCCTGTGTCTCTTCGCTTACCTTGGCCTTTTCCTTCTTTCCGACAAGGATATTTTTGGGAAGGCTGTTCTTGTCGCCCTCGCCCATGCGGATAGCATCAATCCACGACTCCACACCCTCCAGCGAAAAGTCGCCCTTGTAATGTCTCCACCATCCACGGCGCGCATTAATGGCAACCAATTCGACATCATCCGTGAGCTCCAGTGCCGAACGCAACGAGGCTTCGGACGCCACATCGGTTGGCAGGGAGAAGAAGGGGAAAAGATGGCGCTTCCCGTGTATATACTTGGCATTGAGCTTGGACAGTGACTGCACGGCGCGGTCGCCCTTGTCTGAGCTCTCGGTGGGCACAATAGCCAGGACGCATGTGTTTGACGAGACCTGAAGGCATTTTTCCTGCAGTGTCTCAGCCGAGGAAATGGAATTGATGGTTATCGCTGTGGCTGCTGCCTCGGCCGTCGACGTGGTTGAAGATGACTTGGCGTCTGCATCGGGCTTGGCTTCCTTGGCCTTCTTCTCGCCAGAGGACGCGTTCTTCTTGCCCTTGCCCTTGGCCGGTGCCGGGTCTGGGTTGGGCTCGACGACCTTGTTCAGGAATGCCATGACGTCCTTCTTCTTCAACTCTCCGCTGTAGACGATGGGCTCGGTGTCGGCGCCCTCGGGGACCAGGATCAGAGTAGGAAACTTTGAAATGCCAAACTTCTCCACCGCACCCTTCTCCTTGTTGCGAACCTGTCCCACGTGCATGACACCAAGGTAGTCGATCGCGACACTCCGCAGCAGCGCACTCGTTGTGCCCTTTTCCGTGAATAGGAGAGCCTTGGGGCCTCCTTTACCAAGAAAGCCGTCAATTTCCGTGTCCGTGAGTCTGTAAACATGGTTGTTGATCTTGTTGACCACCTCGTCCGTAATTCCAGATGCCGTACGAGGGCCCTTGTAGTCTTCAACGATCGGCTTGCTCCCCTGCTTCTTGCCAGGGCGGAATGTCTTGAGCGTCGGAAAACCCTGGACACCGTGCGCTCCGCAGAGCGGCTTGTTGGCATCGTCGTCACAGTTCACGGCAGCTACCTTGGCCAGGCCCTCGAGGTTCTTCGCAGCCTTTTCGTAGGCGGGCTTCAGGTTCTGACAGTGGCCACACCACGGGGCATAGAACTCGACAATCTGCGGTTGGCGGGTGTCAGTTGATGAACATCCTTCAGGGTAACAAGTTAGCATACCGACGTATAGTTCGATTTAGTGACGAGGCTATCGAAATTGCGCGAGTTGAGCTGTAGGACAGGTGAGGACTTGGAGTACATGGCCTGAGCCGATGGCACGGCAGCCAGCAAGGCCGTGAGAGCTCCCGCGAGAGTTGTGTAATGATGCATCGTGTCGCGTTGACGTAGCAAAAGGCCTTGAGGTTAGAAGGTGAAGCAGGGCCACTCGCGCGCAAAGACTTTTGAGGAGACAATAGGGAGCATAAGAATAAATCAAAAGAGGTAATGGTAGAGAGATGGTTTGCCAAGTTGCACCAACAGTGCCAGCTGCCTTGGCGATGCCAATGGGAAACGTAGAAAAGGCCACGGTGGAAGACGCTGTATTGGAAATCGCCCCAAGCCCGGTAAGCAGGCACAAGCCACTGTGGCGCGAGCTGTGAAGCCTGGAGCCTGGGTGAGAAGAGGGGCAGGTACAACGAAGGTGGTTCCTGCCTACTACTACCCCAAACGTCATCTGGTCTCCAATAAACACAACGACCAGAGGCCTTTATCTTGACAACATTGCACCTTTTCAAGTCACACGATACGATAACCCCCCTCTTACTGCATTCGCCGATTTAGAGCGACAGGCTCGCGCGCAACTTCTTATATACCGTGTTGCCTTCTTTCCCTTCTTCCTTGCGTACGGTAGCCACTACCTACGACTGACAATGGCAGAACCTCTTCCCACTGCCCTCAAGATCCCCGAAGTCAGTCGCTTTGTCAATCGCGCCAACCAACTGCGGTCCATCAAACCAGCCATTGCCTACTGGTGTATGTAAACTTGAATCCCAGTCGTTCTGTTGCATAACGTTGGAAGGCTGATCTGATCAATGCGCGCTCGTAGGCGAATACCATGCCGTCAACCAGATTGTCGGCAAGAGTCTCCATTCTACCGACGACGATGCCTTTTCCTACACCAAGACGTTGATTGAACGCCTCGAAACCACAAAGACAGAGCATGCAACAGAAGAGGCCATTGTTGACAATGATGTCGCCAAGGCCTACGTTGAGCAGTTTGCCCAGCAGACCTTTAGCCGCGCCGAGCGTACCATGCACGCCGGCAAGGTGACAAGGTAAGAGACACGCACTAGCTGCATAAAGGTGCCTTACTTATACTACGGGTGCAGACAAACGGCCGACACTTTCGACGCTGCGGCCACATTCTTTGATCTTCTTCGAGAATGGGGCGATCCCGAGCCCGAGGTTCTTCAGAGGATCAAGTTTGCCAAATGGAACGCTGCCCGCATCCTCAAGGCCATCCGCGAGGGCAAGGACCCCAACGAATCGAATCCTGCCCCCGTCAAGCCAAAGGAGGAGGAGGAAATGCCCGAGCTTGATCCCAACGACCCCGAGGTTCAGGAGCTCACATCACCGGGCGCCGCTCCACCCAAGCCTGTCTCTCTGGAGGATGCCGTTGATGCTGGCGAGCCTCCCAAGCCCGGGACTCCGGACGATTATTTTCCAGCTGGGGCCACTGTACCGCGAGAAGACCCTACTGAAAACTCTCCCTCTCCTCTTACACCACCAGTTCAGGACATATCATTCAACAACCCTCCGTCTGTCTCGTCGCAGATCCCTCCTCAGCCATCACCCCAGATCCCCACCAAGGTCCCTCCTGAGCTCATGTCACCTGTAGAATCGCTGTCAGCAGATCCCCCTGTTCCAGATTTTATCGACTCTGTTCCTTCCGGCGTGTCAGACCCTGACCCGCCAGAGGTTCTTCCCGGGAGATCATTCGCACCATCCGTTCCTACTCCTGCCCCGGCACCCGCCCCAGCATCCACTCCAACTCCGGCTGTAGGGTCTACAACAGCCAACTTCAGGGACATTAACCAAGCTCAGAAGCACGCCAAGTGGGCCATCTCGGCGCTCAACTTCGAGGATGTTCCAACTGCTGTTGGGGAACTACGAAAAGCCCTGGCTGCGCTGGGCAGTCAATAGAAGGCTATCCTGACGGCCGATAATAGCTTAAATTGCACGGGCAGCATTATGTTTTTTCTTTTTTCTGTATCAGAGACGAAGAAGAATAGAGTGGGATATGCGGGAATTGTTGAGCCTTCCTCAAAGCCGTTTCGCAGGGCACGCACGATATACCCTTTAGTGACTAGTAGTCGTACATGGGATGTTCAAGGAGCTTCAATGTTTATGCAATCATGAATCTAAACTTTTTTCTAGCTTCGTATAGAAGACTAATGCTATAATTGAAGTAGAATGATACTGTCTTTAGAGATATCTTGCCTTGGCCCTGAAATAAAAAAGGAGCCGAACCTATCATTTTTCGTTAAATCGTTTTATACCAAGCTGCTATTCAAGCTGTACATAGCCTGGACCGCATGCTTATAGTCCGACTCATCCAGAGCAGCCTGGGCGTAGCGCAAGACGTTATCGTCGTCGGTCGAGTCGGTCCATCCCCGCTCCGGCCCCCAGCAGATGGGATAGCCAGACGCCTTGGCGATTTCGATCAATCCACCCATCATGGCGCCATTCATTTTTACGCTTGTCCAGGCGTCGAATTCAATGGCCCCAACAGGTGGCATGGCTTCCAGTACGGAAGACAAAAGTCTGCGGCTGAACCCTTCGTAGAACCCTTCTGCACGACGGAACCCCTTGAAGACACCGTCGCTGGGGTCACACTCAACAAAAACGGTGAGTTTGCGCACATTAGAGCAGTCGGCCAGGCCCAGAGCATCATTGACAACCCAGCCCTTTGGTGGGGCATTGAAACCGGGCCCGAGGCGCAGTTCAAGCGATGTGATACATTGTCGCTGATTCTTCTTAAGCCGAGACAACATCGGCTTTTTCGTCTTGAAGTAACGGCCTGGGAAGGTGGGAAATATACGGAAGGTGCGAGAGCTGTAGAAGTAGTGCGTTGCCTCGTCGTGTATCTGGCGGTTCACGCGCATCAGCCCCAGCTTCCGGTGGTAGTCCCTGTAGTTCGATGGCGCTAGATCTAGTACACGGTTACTGTCCGCGTCGGCGAAGAAGTATTCGTACACCCTGATGCGAATTTCAGATGGGAGCATCAGGAGGGGGAACGGCTTGGAAGGAACTCGACGCTTAGGGCGGAGCGGTACGAGGGGGACGTCGAGTGTGAGGGCCGCGATCGACGAGACGGGAACATCCTCCCCGTCCTTAGCTCCCATCGAAGTCTGGGCCCCATCTTCCGTTGCTGCCATTTGGTTTGGTGCCGGGGAGGACTGGATCCGCAAGCTGCGTACAGGTCGACGGTTTGTGTTGGCGGCGGTTTGCCTTTGGCCAGCGCTTTTGTTGGCCATGGCCGGCAAGTCGGTAATATAGCCCCCGTTTTGTTTCGGGTTGGCCAGCTATTGGGCGAATGTATCAAAGTATAAGAAAGACAACTCTATGGGTTTCTTCTCGGTGGCGACAATGAAATAATTTCTTATCACAAGTCATGTAAGGCGGCGCAGGGACACAGAGGGTGGTGCCATGACGAGGCGTGGGCGACTCGATGGACCACCCTCTAATACAGAGCGAAGCAGGACATGATGCAGGTATCGCGGTTTCTCGTTTTGGCGTCTATGTTTTTATCGATCGCCGAGTAATACAGAACGTGTCGGGGAGTGGAATGAATAATGAGCCTGGCCTGCCAAGTGCTTGTGAAATGGAAAAGATTCATAGATACGCCATCCCATGATAAATTGGTAATCGGTAGAGGGGCACGGAAAGAACCAATAAAGAAGCCCCGATGTAGCTCCACCTTACGCTTGTCGTTGAGCTTCGGACAAGGCATTAATCCGAGACGCTCTCCGAGTTCCTTGCCCCAAGGCTAATCCGCGGCGAAAATTCCTCTGTGGAGTACAATGGACACGCGAAGAATCTTGGAGCTCGCCTCATCATTTATTTCCTGTAAAGGAGCAGCAGCTTCACCCGTGTCATTGCCTTCCCCCATCCGCTGACAACAATAGCCGGGAGTCAGGCTGGCAATGCCGATGTGAGAAAAAGGATTACACATACGAAATTCATCAACAAATTCACCCGCTCATTTTCGAAAATCTACGATACCCCATTCTCATCCCCGATGATGCTGTCGAGACTTGCGCAAACCACCCGTTTGGGTGTCAGGGCCACACGGTTCGTGCCGGTCGCTGCTGCGCGCCCCGCTACCTCCATTACTATCTCCCCTTGGATTCGCACATACTCCAAGGGTGCCGGCAAGGGTCCGGATGCTCCTTCTCCCAAAAAGGATGCGCCCCAGCCCAAGGCTTCGGAGGAGCCGTCGTCGACTGAACCCGCGTCCGACTCGTCCAAGTCAGCTGCTGATGCGTCCCAAGAGTCAGAGCCCATACCGTTCGACAAGCTTCCCGACCTGACTCAGGGCATCCCCTCCACCCTTGAAGCCGAAATGGAGGAGAGCCAAGGCAGGGGTAAACCCAGCTCAGCCCTGCAGGCCGTCGAGCAGGACAAGTACGAGCGTCGTGGCCGCGGAGGCAACGACCCGTACGTGTCGACCAGTGAGCGCAACCGCCGCTGGTGGACCCGTGTTATGCTCATCATGGCTGGTGGTGGTTCCGTCATGGGACTTGCCTACCTCGGTCGCAACTGGGATGATGCCGCAGAGGCTGAGCGCCATCCCGGCATCCCTGACGGTCTGTCCCCTTCGCTCTGGTGGCAGCGTGTCAGGGCTCGTACTGGCGAGTCTGTCTCATACTACCAGGACCCTGCCTTTGACAAGCTGCTGCCCGACCCGGATCCCACCTTCGAACGACCCTACACCCTCGTCGTGAGTCTTGAGGATCTCCTCGTCCACAGCGAGTGGAGCCGTCAGCACGGATGGAGGTTGGCCAAGCGCCCTGGTGTCGACTACTTCATCCGCTACCTCGGCCAGTACTACGAGCTGGTTGTCTGGTCGTCGACTCCCTTTGCTCTCGCCGAGGGCATTGTGCGCAAGCTGGACCCCTTCCGCTTCATTATGTGGCCCCTCTTCCGCGAGGCCACCAAATTTGAAGATGGCGAAATCGTCAAGGTACGCAGGTTCCTCACACACTTGCAAGGCAATACAGTCTTCACGTATACAGCTAGCTAACCCGATATTCACGCAGGATATTTCGTACCTCAACCGCGATCCGTCCAAGGTCATTGTGCTAGATACCAACGCCTTGCACGCGCGCAAGAACCCTGAGAACTCAATTGTTCTGGACCCCTGGAACGGCGAGGCTGGCGACAAGGAGCTTGTCGGCCTGATCCCCTTCCTCGAGTACATTCACACCATGCAGTACTCGGATGTGCGCAAGGTCATCAAGTCGTTTGATGGCAAGCACATCCCTACTGAGTTTGCTCGCCGCGAGGCCATTGCCCGTCAAGAGTTCAACGCCCGCATCAAGGCGGAGAAGGCGAAGCACTCTAAGCCGTCCGGCATGGGTGCTCTCGGAAGCATGCTCGGCCTCGGCCCTAGCAACATGAGTATGACTGTGGCGCCTGAAGGTGAGCAGAACCCCAACGAGGCGTTCGCTCAGGGCAAGATGCTCCAGGACATTGCCCGCGAGCGTGGCCAGCGTAACTACGAACTCATGGAGAAAGAGATCCGTGAGAACGGCCACAAATGGCTCGAGGAGGAGAAGATGATGAACGAGAAGCTGCAGAAGGAGGCCATGGAGAATATGTTTGGCTCCTTTGGCGGCTGGTTCGCCCCCAAGGGTGGAGAAGAGAAGAAGAACTAACTGAAAAGCACCCCGTTTGGTGCAAAACGCCATCATTTTCTCAAGAAACAACTTCACTAATCTGTTTTTTATTACTTGTATTACGCGACATTGCAGGGGAACGCACAGCTGGAGAGCGTGCGCCGATATAGGTCTTGTTTTTTCTTCTTTTTTCTTTTTTCGTTAAGGGAGAGGAGCATATAGACTCGGCATACAAAAGACGGTGGTGGGGCAAACAAGAAACTTGAAAAAAAGGGACCTGGACCTGACGTCAGGGTCGGGGGTCTTGATCTGTACAGTATAATTTGACGAGATGATGAGGGTCGGGGGATACCGGCTCCAAATGGATAGGTCCTGTTGTAATTCTATATATCCAGCTACAGAATCTCCTGTGCATCCATGGCGACTATAGTGAACCCGTGCTCTCTACGAATGACCAGCATATTACGAGAACAACACAAGCAAAGTTGATAATCAGCCGTGTGGCAGGTGTATTGTTAATGGCTCGATGGGCGAGCCACGCTGCCTTTGGAGGTACATACTAGCGTACTCCTTCAACATTAAATGCATACATGAGACCACTATGCTTTAACGGCAGGTCGACAAAGCAAAGCAATCTTGTCAGCCTTGAAGCCGTAAAAGGCCCATTTCCCAGTTTTGCTGTTTATGCAGATGTCATATTCCTTCAGGGTGGTGCGCGAAAGGACGATGGGCCGATCGTCGAAGTTGTTCTTAACGGTGCCGACGCAAAGGCGAGTGAAAACCATGGTCCGGCCGATAGAATCAGTGATTGCAAGGGGGACCTCCCAGACTCCATCAGTCTTAACGTAGGACCCGTCTGGTTCTGTCATGACCGCCGGGTCTGCCCTACTCCGCTTAAGGCCCCATTTCTTGGCCTTTCGGGGGTCGATTGTGTCGGCGGGCATTGCAGTGCAAATGAATGCCACGGTCTTGTGCAGGCTCCGCTTGCCGCTAGCAGCCCCGATCATGACGCTGACGTCGGTCACCATATTGCTTTCCGAAGTGACAACGGGCTTGGGTGCCTTGTCCCGCCTCTCCTTGGCCGCCTGGCGTTGCCGGCGTTTCCGGTCGGCTTTCTTGCTGAATATGCTGGCCACCCATTCCTTCATAGCCATGCAAGCCGATATGTCGAGGTTGAGGTCATCATCGTCGCGCGAGTAGCTCTGGCTCTGCTCCTGCTTCTCTTTGTCGATGCTGTCGATGCTCCACTCGTCGGCTGAGGAGCGGTCATTGTTCTTGGAGTTGGTGCCTGCCATCTTGAACTGGCGTGGGTGGTGATGACGGTAGTAGAGTTTGGGTCTCGTTGTAGACAGGTGATTCTTTGGCGCTGAGTCGAGTTGTCGACTAAACTCCTTCCTTTCCTTGGGGAAAGAGCCGGTTTATATATCCCACTCATGGCAGGTGATTGGCACTGCGTTTCGTTAGCTTGCAAGGTGGCTGTCATATTGGAGTTTGCCTATGGTCCTCCCTTCATTGCAGTAGTTACCGTCTGCAATACGAGTGTCAAGCACGGCGTGCGCCATCTTTGTAAAAGACTCTATTACTGGTTGTTATTTCCAATGTAAACTGTATACCCCAAACCCCTTTGCCCATCAATCATACACACTTACCTCATTACTGACAATGAGGACCAACTCTGACGCGGGATGATTTCCAATCAGTCCTTCTTTTCGTAGGACCCTACTAGTAGATTTCCCAATCCCAGGACTTTCCCTACTAGATCGTCCACATCAACGCCATTCTTTTCCGCCACAATGATGGCCACGTAGATAGTCGCAGCCACGACGACAATAATATCAAAGATATGGGCCAGCCACCAGAAGTGCGGTCTCCCCAGCTGGCAGTCCGAGTACTCGTACTGCCACTCCCAGCGGTCCCAGTCAAACCACATGCTGACAAGGCCGGCATTTCCATTAAAGTCACCCATCATGCTCCGCACCGTAATCTCACGGCGTCCGGGAATGTCCTGGTCTTTGCGGAGCGGGATGTCCCGCGACTGGGCGTCTTCCCACGTGGTCACTTCCCATGTCCGCTCGGTGTGGTCAGTCCCGTTGGTCTGGTTGATGTAGTGGTATGTGTCACAACCCGCGTGATCGTGGCCATTGAGGATCAAGCCGGGGCGGCCAAGGCCTCCACCAGAAGCGCCAGTGTTGCCACTCACACCCATGATGCCCTCGTACAAGCCCTTGCTGGCGTCTGAACTTAAAAGATATTGCTCCCGAACGCCACCTCCTTCATCGGCGGAATAGAAGTCAAAAAAGGGGGCGTCCACACAGACACCTTCGGGTTTGTGCGTGGGGATGTGGGTCAACAAAATGGTGAAGCCACCCTTGTCCTCGACCGGATGTGAATTGCCAATAATGGCGTTGACGAAGCGGTATGTCTCGTCCTGGAGGGGCCCGCTCTTGGCTGGCGTGTCAAGGTTCATATCATTGAGTACGACGATGCGGATCTCGGGTTGGATGCGGTTCGAGTCGGCATTTGTCTCGTGGTTGCGCAGGGTGGATTTAAGCTCGGAATCCGGGATGGGGAGCTCAAACCGGAGCTCGTAGTTGGCTTTGCCAAAAACGCGCTCAAAGCGCTCCATTCGCTCCTCGGTCAAATCGCCGGCGTACCCAATGTCGTGATTGCCAGCAACGTTCAATATTCTCTTGGTCCAGATCATCTCGGCGTCAGACCCATCCAACAAGCCAGAAACTTGGTGTCCGTCCTCGGGCTCCTGTGCTAGGTCGTCAGGTAGCCTTTGGCTGCCCTTGAAGGTCCTGTTCCAAAACCTACTTCCGCGGCGCTCAAACTCGTCGTCCTCAACCCACTGACTGCCAATGAGGTCACCCAGAACTGTGACGTGCGTGGGCTGCGTCCACCAGTGCATTGTCCTGTATATGTGCGCCAGGTAGAGGTCGTTCCCTACCAGGTCCAGGCGCTTGCGGGCCGATTCGAAAATGTCGGGGATGTCTTCGAAGAACAAGTCGACAATATCATGTGCAATCATGCGTACGCGGTCTCGAAGGGAGGCGTGCCACGTCTTGAAGGCGACACGCTTCGCAATGTGTCGGACATGGGGGAAGTATCCGTTGATGTTGGTCGGGATTGCCGAGTCGCCTTCGAGCTGGGGGTCTCCGAGAGCGAGAAGCCGGAACGGAGCCTGTTTTGTCCCTGGAAGACTTCCATCCTGCTGCTGATGACCAGACCTTGCATACGGCCAATGCAGCCTCCTTGTCACATCAAAAGCCTCACCGGCACTGCCAGAGGGGGTCGGGAACGCGCAGCCCCCGAATACTGGGTAGAGGTAGAGGTAGATGGTACATGCAACGGCTAGGGGCATGAGAAACCCCAGGCCGCGGCCTAGAAGAGCTGATGCGACTGCCATGGAGAGAGCACCAGATCACTTCCAGAGGATCTGTGACTCGCCTGGTAGCTCGCAATTGTTCATGCGACCCCGTGTGGTGTATAAGATGGTGTGGTCAAAAGTCAACATGGCAGACGTCAGGGGTCCCCTGCTGATCGTGTTGGCGCGATCTGGTTCCTAACATGCTTAGTCATTATTTTTGCCTACCCGGGAGAGGACTGAAGAGATTGCTTCCCTCATGGGACAGTTATTTATACATGGGGATGTATTCCAGTGTCGTGGTTTGGATAATGATTGAATTCTGATTTGATGTCTAAATGTTTCTTTGGTCTCGATTGTACTCCAATGTTGGTGGAATCTCGGAAATACCGACACCTGTTTTCAGTTTACGTGTATGACCACAACCATAGTTCGTACGACTCCATGACACATCAATATTTTGTGACATTAGACAAGCAAGTTAAATAGGACAAAATACTATCGAAGTCATGAGACGGTAAAAGGACACGCAGTTGATGTTACTCAAGGCAGCATTGAAACAAATCGTATTTGTCCCCCATTGGAGTAGTTTGCGCAATAATCAGTATGCCATACCAACGCGTATGAAGTATGTTTTGCAACTACAGAGTACTGGTTATCTTGATAAGCTATCCTTCATCGAGGGGAGCCTGGTCGACTGCGTGGGATAGTAAGCCCGCGTCGAATCTGTGACACGTTATATTCTGCGTCACGAGGGAATCTTTTCAATAAGCAGGTCGTTAATGACGAGCGTTATTTGCAAGGATTGAGCCTCTTTCGTAAGTATGTCTAATACTACTCCCAGCGAAACGAGATGTCGCCGGGTATTTCTTCCTGGGCAACTGATTTTCCGGCCAACCCTATGCTTCACTCCTCTGCATCGTCCAGCTCCTCGTCGTCCTTGGGCCACTCGACCTCAAACACTGCCTCGTCGTCGGGGTCATCGAGAAAGGTGAAAGCCACAATGCCATTCTGCTTGAGTCCGGCATTCCCCGCAGTTGTTTCATCATCGTCGTATCGGAGGCGTTTCCACCCGCGCGTAGGATCGTTGGAGACACTGAGGACGGCGTAGGCCATGGTGGGCTTGGCTGCCTCATTAGGCACGGACATTTTCTCGAGCGTGTCTAGAGATTTCGTGAGACCATCCGGATACCTGTCTCTCAAAAGTTCACGGAGGTCCTTGCCGACAGTAGCCATAGTCCCCATTGAGTCGACAAAGAGATAGATGGTGTGGATGCCATACTTGAAGCGCACCGAGGCGTGCACGTCGTCTATTGTCTCCTAGAGGAAAGAGTCAGTAGCTGCCATGCTTGTCATGCAAATAGCCTAAATATATTCCCAAATGAGCAAAACGCGACATACTGGCATGATCTGGCAAGGTCTCGAAGTCGTGGACAAAGACGTCTATGCGCACAAGTACGTACAAAGAGGCAAAGAACTCAGAGACGGGTGGGGCGGAGAAGAGGCGCGAGATCACGTGATATCGCGTTAAGCACCGGGGAGAGGACCCGAAGACTGTGTTTGTGCACAGTGAGAAAGTAGTAAGCACAGTACGGAGCAGGATTCCTGGTCTCTCCTTCGTCCAGAGCATCATGCAAGATGGCTCGGCATGCAGACCTTGCAACTTCATATGCCGGCCGCTGCCTGAACCCAGCCTACTGCCTAACATCGCGATCCTCTACCATACCGAAACTGTGCGAAACATTGATTGTTGCCTCCTCCTCCCCGCACTTTCCACCGCCCGACCGACTCACTTGGAGTGACGCGACACTCAGCTCGACGTGCGTATACCAGTAAGCACTGCAATCGACCTCGATGACGACGACGACGACAATGGCAGTCGGTAGCCAACAACAGCAAACTGCTCCTGCAGAGAACATTCCATTCTCATCGTCATCGCGACAACCGCAAGATGCAAACCCGCGCCTGTCGTTGAACACACCCGGGCGCATCGCCCTGGGGTCAGCTATGGCGGCTGCAGTCGGTGTGTCGCTTGGAGCCACGCAGGGTGGACAGACGGCGCAGCTTCGATTCCGGGCCGAGCACGCCCACAAAATGCCCGACTCCACCACGGGTTGGT
>FYEV01001597.1:23977-158298 GCA_900188565.1 Geosmithia flava | reverse complement strand
GGGGGGGGGTGGTGACATGCACTGACATTGGCACATTCAGAGTACGGAGAGAGGAAAGGGTGGTCCTAGTGGAGTGTCTCTTTTTTTGTTTTTCCTCTTCTTTCACCCCTGTACTCGTAACCTGTGGGATCGTCGAAATAGGGACGATCGGGTTGGTTTACCGTGATATCGATGTAAAAAGTCATGTTGGCATCATGATGCATGTGGGTGGTGGTGGTGGGATTACCTATAGGCTATAGTAGAGAGTAGTAGTACTAGTAGTACTGCATGTATGTGTACTCGTACTGCATGTAGTAGCGACACTACTACCTTGGATGGTATGGTAGCACAAAGAAAGTAGGCGCGTGAACATGTACATTTGTGCCAAGAAGCCAAGAAAGGTGGTACTAGTACTGGTACAGAGTACTATAGGATGAGAGATGAATGTTCGTAGGAGTTTACAGTAACAATGACAACCACTGAGAGAGACAATGGCAACAATAGCAACTGACAAAGATCATGACAAAGGATATGTCAGAGGAGAAGATGATACAGAGACAAGAGTACAGAGTACAGAGTACAGGTAATAACAACGGTAACAAAGAAGATATGAATAAAGATGATACAAAGGGAAAGAAAAAAGTAACATTGTACGAGTATCCATCAACTAGCCCTGTCTAACCAATCGCTTCTCTCCGGAATGAAAGAAGGAAAAAGAAAAAGTGAGAGGGGGGAGGGGGGACGGACCAACAAAAGACATACATGGTAAACTGGGGACCGGGGCTGAAGGATGATCAATGATACTTGCTACATTTGGATGTACATGTCACGGGTAACTAAGCATACAGGAGTGAGTAGTACGGAGTAGTAGTTCAGCAGTAATAGTAAGGAAGTAGTCATAGTTAGTAATGATCCATTTGCCTAGTAGTAGGTAGTAGGTAGGAGTAGATGTCTTGATGGTAGTACAGTACATATATCTCGGTCATCTGCGTGTTCCAGTGTACCCCAGCCGGCCGGCGCCGGACTTTTTTTCATTTCTTTTCTTTTTATTTTATATTTCTTTTCTTTTGAGAGAAAAAATGTTTCTTTACTCGTAGTCTCTAGTCTTGGCAAGTGACAAAGGGCTATTGTTGTAACTCATTAGTCTCATAGTCTCGTACTCTGCACCCTGGAAACACACACCCCATCGTGGCAGGTGTCACTTTTTTTTCACTATCCAAAAAGACCAATGAGATGGATTACCGTCGGAAATCAGGGGTTTCTTACAGAGTACACAGGTCTGATGAACAAGCACACAAAAGGTCAACACAGCCTTATGATATCTCAAAGTTGCATTGAGAGAGATCAAGAGATCAGAGGTCATTGAACAAGATACATGCAGACAAGATGACCATGTCGAGGGTTGAAAATCGATCCGATCATGTTTTCTTCCAGCTGAACAAGGGTCTTTGTTTCGATCTTATTTGACCTGCATATTCGTAGGTGTACTTGGTACTCTCATGGCTCATCTGCATTCATCGCAAACATCTGCCAACATCGGCAATCGCTGATTCATGGGTAAGGTTACTAAAGGATGAATAAGGCATCTCATCGGTCAGGGAGAGGAGTAGAGGTAGAAAGGATGATAAGCTGGCAGCACTGTTAGTACTGCTTACTTACAGATGATCCATCGTCTTACTCTCTGATACTTGGGGGCAATGCGAAGGGCGCATCATCTAGGTACTACCAGTATATTGGTCTGTACATCTACAGATTCACATCTACAGATTCACATCTACAGATTCACATCTACATCTACAGAGTACATGCAGTCAGGTGTTGTGCCTCTGCAGGCTCGCACATCACATGTCCCCGGCGCCATCTCCGTAGTGTCATACATATACTCTCCAATCTCAAATCTCAACACATTGTAGAAACATTGAACCCCTTGTTTCGTCCAGCCAGTGGCCCTGGGTTCGTCAATCACCCAGTTGGACAGATATCCGCCGTGCATGTGTTTATGTGTGTACGAGCACCCAGCACCCAGCACCGAGTAACTGAATGTTTCGGTGTGGCACGGGAGGAAAAGAAAAAAAAAAGAAAGAAAGAAAGAGACGCCACTTTTTTTTTTCGCTTCTTACCGGCGCAATTATCCCAGGGGCCAGAAGAAGACACACACACACACACACACACACAAGTGCCGTGGGACCGTGGCAGCCACAACATGACAATCGTGTTTGTTTCGCTTTGGGTGCTCTCGCCGACGATCCTCTACTATCTACGGATACTCTGTGCGAGTACTCGTATATGTACACTCCCCTCCCCCCCGCCATGGCGGAGCGGAAAGACACCAGCTCGGGATATTGGAACCGTTGTGGGTCCTGAATACTATGGTCTACTCGTATACGATTACGAAGAAATCTGTAAGAGAGAGAGAGTGTGTGTGTGTTCCGCTAGAGAATGGGAATGTCTGGCGTATATGGCTTTTACTCGACTACAAACGACCTCATGGGGATCATCAGGACCAGTATCTTTTCCCGTTTGATGGTATTCATTTCATTGTCAGATGGCATTTCCAGCTTGGTACTCGATATGCATTTCCAGCTCGAGACTTGTATTTACTCGTACGTGTGTTTCATTTTGTTAAATTATAACCTGAAGTCTAGGCGAGAGGCTTGCGAGGTGGTGCATCATGACTTGTACGGAGTAGTATGTACGGAGTAGTAGTAGTAATAGAATACAACATTGAACCCATCCACAAGAACGGCACAGCGGCGAAATCATCCTTGCCTTCCATCTTTGATACATCAAATGCATGTACGGATACACACACACACACATACACACACCCCGGTCACCAGTGACATTCTCTCCTGGCCACTGACCTGAACTAAAACTGGGATCTTCAAACCTGTCCACTTGACCTGTACTCCGTAGCCACGGACCTCGATGACCAAATCATTACAGAGCAGATGAGATGAACGCGGTGAATGCCTTTTGTTTCCTCTCCTTTCTTTTGCCATCGGGTCCAACGTTGGAATAACAGAATGTCATCGTACCTTTTCCATACCACAGATACGGAGTACGGAGTACACCATCTTCTATCAAAGGGTCATATATCCGTATACTCGTACAATATACCATGTTCATAATACGGACAAGATACTCCGTGTTATTACCTCTAGTACCATATAGTCTATCCTATCTGTACTCCGTAATACCAGTCACTCTCCTACAATTTGAAAGCTATGACCAACATGTGGTCAATGTCAGAAATAATAGACACGGAATAACCTCCCGGGGTAGCGCGGAAAAATCCCCGGTCGGAATAATTCCTCCAGCTTCAACTTCGTCATTGCTACTACTCGTATACTCCGTACCAGTATTACAAACCTCATACTAACCACCACCATCAACATTACACATTTGACACAACTTTCTTCTTTCGTTATCACCTTGCGAACCGTCCTAAGCAAGAAAGGGGGAAGGAAAAAAAAAAGAAGTTCTTTTCTTCTCTCACTGCCACAGCACAGGACATGATTTTCCGAGAAATCATCATGACCTGATCGCCACACCCCCTCCCTTGCTCCTTCAATTCCAGTCCACAATGCTCCTCGTCCCCCTCCGTCGACGCCTCCTCCGTCTACCATCGATTCAGCCGCGATGGCATAGTACCACCACCACCACCACCACTACCACCATCCCCCGCGCATCCACGTCCAACCAACCCAAGATCATACCAGATTACATGACGCCCCTCCCATCGCGCCAGCTATCGACCCTCCTAGACGACATTCTCCCTTCCACCGCCGCCACCGCCAGCAGAGCCGTCTTGCCCCCAGGCGCACATCTCGTCTACTTCCCCCCCCTGGTCGGCGCATCAGATCTAGCTCCCGACGGGGCAGAAGCAGACCACGTGCCGCCCCTATTCCCACTCGACACTCTGCATGAAGGGAGGAGGAGGGAGGCGCACGGGTCTCTAGGTCGCAGGCTCTGGGCAGGGGGCGAGGTCGTCTTTCGTCCTGGCTGGACGGATCGTCTCCTCCTCGATGGACGGCCTTGGACGTGCACCGAGACGATAGGTCGTGTTGACGAGGGCAGCGACAAGAGCGTCGTTGACATTGTTCGACGGTACGGTGCCACGGGGCAGGATGGGGAGGAATCCGACATCACCGAGACCAGGACACTGGCTTTTGTGCGCGACACCAACGACTCCTCTTCTCGTGTCATAAAGTGTATGTCTCTTCTCATCTTGTCCAAGAAGTAAAAAAGAGCATCCTAGCTGACCTGTCCTGTCCTGACTATAGTCCCCCGTCAACCAACGACTTCCTATCCCTTCGAGACATCACGCACACACCTCTTCCACTTCTCCGCACTCACATACAACGCCCACTTCATCCATCTCGACCGCAGTCCTGCCGCCCTGGTCCACGGTCCGCTCCTCCTAGCCATGATGCTTCGTGCGCTCGGCCGTTCTATCCCGGCGTCGGACCCGTCGGCTATACAATCCATCTCGTATCGTAACTTTGCGCCTCTGCACGTCGGGACGGGGGGTAGGCTGTGCGTGCGTGCTCCCGAGTCCGAGACGGGCAGTAAGGTGTGGGATGTGTGGGTTGAGGGTGCAGAGGGGGGCATGGTGGCAAAGGGGAGGGCTACCATTATGCGAGCGTAGCGAGGTCGATAACCCCCCGGTAGGACCGCCGAAGGCATAACCCACATAGAAGGTGCGAGCGTAGCGAGGCCAATACCCCCGGTAGGGCCGCCGGAGGCAAAACCACATGCGAACATCGTATCTCACCCAACGTGCGAGCGTAGCGAGGCCAATAACCCCCGGTAGGGCCGCCGGAGGCAAAATACCCGTGGCAAAGATGATCTCTATGAAGCAACTTGTAAAACTTTTTTTTTTGTATTATTATTTGTTTAAAAACATATACCCAACTGCCAATATCTATGCATCTAGTATACAGCCCTACTTTTGTAACAAAAAGAACAAGAACATAATTTCCTTTTTTTGGACAAGGTTGTTTACAGACAACAAAGTTGATAAAGGATAAAGTGAATAGAAAAAGTTAAAAAGGGAATACAAAATGATAAACGAGGAATAGAGAATGAATAGTAAGAAACTACTAATCAGCAAAGCCAAAGACCTCAGCGACAGAAAGGGTATTGCTTCTAACACCGACGAGAGCGATACCCACACCGAGGACATCGACGACGAGCAGCAGGACCGTAGCCATCATGAAGCGCGGGCTGAAGACGCGGTACAGCATGAGATGTCTACGGAGGTGACCGGACCAGGCCATGGTGGCGACAGCCTCAACAGCATAGTAAGCGACGAAGAGGGCCAGGGAGCGCGACGTGGCCTCCAGGACACCCTTCTGCTTGGGACCGACCTTCCACGCCGCAGAGACGAGGGGCACGGCGGCGGCGGCGAGGATCTGCGGACCAAAGGTGTTGAGGACGACGGCCAGGGGACTCCAGGGGTACTGGATCGTGCGGAGGGCGACGAAGGCGCTGTCCCACTGGATGCTGGACAGGGTGGCCTGGTGGCCGGTGCGGAAGTAGTAGAAGTTGCCTAGCATGGCGAGGACGACGGGTCCCACGGCCTCGCTCTTGAGGGACAGGAGGTCGACCATCTCGGCCAGGCAGAGGATCTGCCACAGCATCAGGGCCAGGGACCCCGTGCCGACGGGCTTGGTGAGCACAGCCAGGGCGGCCACGACGTTCAGCACGAGCATCAGGTACCGCGCGCCCTGGGCGTTGGCGTAGCCGAGGATGGTGACGCGCGCGGGACCAGTGGAGGAGGATGCGCCAGTGCTGGCCGTGGACACGACGCCCACGCTCGGAGGGGCCCAGACGAATCCCGTGGCGCCGGCCACGACGGACAGCGCCAGACCAGTCTGCGCAATGTACATGCCCACCGGCTTGGCGAAGGAGGCCACGACGGGCCAGCGGGCGAGCCAGTCGGCGTTGTCGGCCGCGTCGATGACCCAGTGCAGCGAGGCGAGGGCCAGACCAGCACGGAACACGTACTTGACCCACACGGGCGAGAGACCCTCCCACGAGCGGGTGGGTTCGAGGAACGAGCGCACCACGGCGGGCAGCACGGCCGTCACGAAGATGGGGATGCCCAGCTGCCAGGCTGACGAGGTCGACGAGGAGGCCGACGCGTAGTACGTAGACGTGCAGTAGGGCATCTGCTCCTCGCGGCAGAGCTTGGACAGCGACGCCACGCGCGAGAGCACCATGAAGGCCAGGGAGTGGTAGATGGCCAGGGTGCGGTCGACGCGCGACTCGACGCGCAGGGCGGCCATGATGCCCGCCACGCCGAAAGTCGTGATGAAGAAGAGCAGGATCGAGTCCTCCCACACCGTGTACGAGTTGGACGCGAAGCCGACGGACTGGCTCACCGTGAAGATGACGGCCATCCAGCCCCAGTGCGTCGTGGGGAGGGTGTTGAGAAGCGTCTTGCCGGCCCGGTGCAGAGTGGCAGCCATGTGTGTCGTCGACACGGCCACCACGACCAAAAGTATCAGCGTGATAGCCGAGACGGCAGCCTCGGCCACGGAGGGCCTGCGCACATACGCCACGGCCGATGCGAGGACAATGATGGACAGGACACGAGGGTCCCACACGCCACGTAGGAGCTCCTTGTGGTAGTTGGACTCGGGCTCGTCATCGGCTGCAGCTGCATCACCTTCGGCGTCGCCATCCTTGCCTACGGCCTTGAGTCCCATGAGCTCCAGCTGCTTCTCGGCGTGCTCGAGCTCCTCGTCGTTGTTGACAATGTAGTCGTCGTCCGGGTCCTTGGAGGCGTACATGACCATGACGATGAGCCCCACGATGCCGAGGGCCACGCCGGCCACCATGCGCGGCACGTCGAAGCGCGCCCACAGGTCCTTGCACACGGCCAGCGTGCCCTCCTGGAAGGCGACAAAGGCGTCGTACGAGTCGCGGTCAGAGGCTTTCCTGTCTGTCGACGTCTGCTGGGCCGCGGACCACAGCTCGGCGGGCGAGCCGGCGCCGGAGCCGGGCGAGATGCCGCGCGCATTGAAGTACGACGCCTGGTACCGCTCCACCCCGGCGGCGGCCATGCGCGACACGGCGTGCAGGTTGGCCCAGTCGTTGCCACGGGGGCCCGCAAACGCTTCTTCGATGGGTTGACCGAGGTTGTTGTACGGGATGGGGATGCCCAGGAGAAGGGCGAGCGTGGGCACCAGGTCGATCTGGTTGACGCGGTGGTCCTTTGCGGTGGCGGGCGGGACGGCAAGCTCCGGGCTCGTGCGGCCAAACACGGGTCGCTTGGAGTACATCCACAGGGCGGCCTCGACCTCGTCGTCGCTCTCGCCGCCGTGGTCGCCCTTGCTGTCCATGCCGTGGTCGCCCATGACGACGAGGAGGGTGTCGTCGTCGATGGAGGCGGCCAGACGGCGCACCACGTCGTCCATCTGCGCGAGCTTGGCCGTCATGGCAGCGTGGTCCGGGCCGTAGCGGTGACCGGCGTGATCGACGCCCAGACAGTGACCGATGAGGAAGTCCCATTTGTTGTCGGCGCCAGTCTTGGATGAAGACTGCTCGACGAGGGGGAGCATGTTGTCGATGACGCCATTGTCCACGGTGTGCAGGTCCCACACGTTGAAGCTGTCAAAGGGCTTGCTGATGTTGGGCTCGAAGTAGTCCGGGAAGAGGGCCCACCAGGTGTCGTCGCCTATGTGGGCAATCTTCTTGCCAGCCTCGCGCATCTGCACGAGCAGGTTGTCCTCGTCGATAGCGGTGCCGGCAAAGTTGCTCCCCGCGTCGATGAAGGTGGGCAGCGTCCCGGTGGTGAGACCCTTGAGGCGCTGCAGCGTCGTGGTAGGCGGGTCTGCGATGAAGGGGCGCAGGAAGGCGTTGCGCGGGGACTGGACCGACGACTCGTACAGGAAGGGCATGGCGTTGTGGTAAGCGGCAGCGGGTGCCCCGTCCTCGTTGCTGCTGTGAGGCACGGTAAAGTCGTACCGGAGGGCATCGATGATGAGCACGACAGCCTTGTCAAACTTCTTGGGATGCCAGCAGCCGCGGGACACGTCCAGGGGCGCCGTAGACGCCTCCACGGGCGGCACGTCGCACGCCGACCTCTCGTCCAGGACCAGGCGCGTCAGCAGAAAGCCGCTGGTGAAGAGGTATATGGCCAGGGCGTGCATGACCAGGACCCAGCCCCAGAAGCCGAGGGTCCATCGCCAGCGACGCTCGTACGACTTGCGCCGCGCACTGTCGATGCGTGCCTGCTGCTGCTCGATCACGTCCATCTTATGGCTCTTGGCTGCGACGGCCATCTGTCCCTCTATCTCGGCCGCCTCCTTCGCCTCAGCTACCTCCTTTGCCCTCTTGGCCTTTTCCCATTGCTGTCGGATCGCCTTGTGTTCTGCGGCGTGGCGTCCGCTACCGTTGCCAGCTGGTGATGATGATGCTGGTGATGCGGATGGTGCTCCTCCCTTGGCCTTGTTGGCCTTGGGCGTTCGCTGGACCATTGTGTCCTTTGTGTGTATTTTGCCGTCTACCGGGACTCCAATCGCTTGTCCATTCGTATCGGTTCTCTCGAAAATTGTTTGAGTGTCGCGAATGCGGTCTTTTTTTGTTTGTTAAAAGAAGTACCCAGAGTTGAGTTGTCTCTTCTGTCCTTTTTTTTTCCGGCAGGGGCCCGGGTTTTGACAGATTCCTATTGTGGGGACCTTGAAGGTCAAATGAAACCCGAGGGTTTTACGAGTAAGAAAACATACAACGTCATCGTCATTGCCGTCATTCCAGAAGCGACAGAGTATGGTCACTCCTTTTAACGATTTACCTGTCCAAGCATACAAAACTGTCCTTTTTTTTCTTATATTCATATGACCAAGTATACAATGTGAATGTCTACTTTATTCATTTGGAATATAACTTCCATGTCCAGCTGATTGATATCCAATCAACTAGCAGTAATATGTAATGAGGAGCCCTTGCCCATCTCTCGGTAGCTTCGGAACAGAAGAACAATTCCCTCTCTCACAGATCCTGCCCTCCAAAGCTGTCGAGAGAGAAACTCCAGTTAAACTCTGCATTGTCGAATCCCGCCAGAAAGGAACCGACCTCTGGGTCCAGCCCGTCAAGCTCATCTGTGCCATACAGCGCAGCAGACGGAGACCACTCTTGGATCTGTTCTCCGTGAACAACATCCGCCTGCTGCTGTATTGGACTAGTGCTACCAAACATGACATCGGGAACAGGTACATTTGTTTGCTGCTGCTTCTGTTGAATACTACCAGTAGCGGTACTGCGCAGTCTCTTTGTCGGTCCCGCCCCGTCATCATACAACTTCCGAATCGTCAAGTCAGCCACGGCACCGAAATTACCGAGGCCATTCCTAACAGAAGGCCACCATTCGCCCCCCAGAGCCAACAGGTTAGAGCACGTCCTCAGCGTACGCGAGAGGTCCTCCATCGACGCACTGCGCCGTACATCCTCGCACGTCCAGAAGGAGTACACCACCGTCGCCCCCGCAGCAAACACATTGTGCACGGCGCGCCATCCCCTCTGGAAACCCCCCAGGTCCGCCATGACCTGGTACTCGCGCAGCACGGCCGATGCGTTGTCGAAGCACAGCTGGAGCGAGCGGGCGGTGGGCTCCCGGATGGCCTGTGACGGCTGGTGCAGCAGTGTGACCATCTTATGGTAGCGCACATGAAGCTTGGCCTTCCATATGCCGCGTTGGGCCGTGTCGAGACACGCGTGGGGAAATGTCTCGGCCAACACGGAAGCGAGCCACGCTGCTAGCTTGTCGTCCATGCGGGCCTGGTGGGCTGGCGCGTCGCCGTCGGGAGCTGCGCCCAGGTGGTAGAAGCTGACTTTGATCTCGGATATGATGCGGTCGAGCTGGTAGTAATATGTCGAGAAGCGCGTTATAGCCGCCGAAAAGGACGACGGGACTCGGTTATCTTCGTCCCCGTCGTCATCGTCTTGTTCCTCGGGTAGACGGATGTCGAGGTTCTCATCTCGTAAGCCCAAAGGGCGGCCCTGGATAGAGGCTATTGATCTGGCGGACAAGGTCAGTACATATATATATACATCCTCGCTCGTAGACGAACCTGTCAAGCCCATAAATGGTAAAGAATATAAACCGCCGAATCTGCTGATGCGCCTCGTCACCTGCCGCCACGGGCGTGGACGGCTCACGGTGTAGCCCTAGTTCTACGCAGTGAGCCAGCGCCAAATGGATCAGCGTCCACAGACTGGCCTCCCCAGGCGTGAGCATACACTGCGCTGTCAGCACGGCAATGGCCTGTATCGACGTCAGCGAGATATGCGCAAAGGCGTCACCCGAGAAGAGCCGCGCAGCGCGGTAGAACTTGTCAGGCGGATACTCGTAGACGCGGGAGCGAATCTTGACAATGGCAGCCACGTTCAGCACGAGAAACACAATGTACGCGATTGTCGGCATGGGGACGATAGAAGCAGAGTTGCTGTCCGCCGCGCCGGGATCAACTGCACGGCCGTTCCAGCGAAACGGCGGCAGCGCGCTGGGCCATCCGCCCGGCAGAATCTCAGTATCATCATCTATCGGCAGGGATTGGCATGCGTATAGGGCGTCCAAGGCGGAGTAGACGGATCTAGGCTCCAGGACAGGGAAGTCCATGTGGATGCTGCGCATGTACGTCTGCACCAGAACGAGGGCATCCTGTTTAGGAGGGAGTTCCTTTTATCGCTCAGCAATTTGATCGTCTTCAATAAACTGAAGAACATACCTGACGTAAAACACCATGAAGAGAGCGATATCGTTCACGCATCATGGCATCATCCCGCGGATGACTCGGCTCTGCCCCCGTAGCGCCATTGCTATCCTGTAACGGTGTCGTCCCCCTAAACAGCGTGGTGAAGAGTAACCCAGAGCTAGCACCGAGGTAGTGCTTCTGCGAGGAGTCCGAGTTGAGCGAGAGCATGCCCAGCGACGTGGCTATCGAGTGTGCCCTCTCCGACTCGAGATGGTCCTGGTCCGCCGACACCGGTCTCTTGAGCGACCCTGCCCTCGTGCGATTCGCTGTCCCTGCCCTACCATCCTGGGTGACATCCGTCTTGTCTGCGATGGATAGGTCAATGGCAGGTCCAGAGTCGAGGTCCACATCTGGCAGCCGTTGTCGGATAATGTCTTCTAGCCAGTCGATTCGTGACCGGGCAGCAGCCGCGAAGCTGTTTACATCACATTGCTTAAGCACACAAATCCCCCGTCTTATTAGAGAAGTGGACAAACAAAGTCTTACTTTCTGGGTATAGTTATGCTTGAATTCTGACTATCCACATCGAGACATTGCTGTCCTGCCTTGGTACAGTTTGTGCAAGCAGGGACTTGACCATCACACTGGTTTTGTTACATGTCAGCTTCCCTCTCTTACTCTCTCTTTTTTTCTGTTTTACTGCTCCTGCTCTTGAAAGAAGTTACCTTGATACGTCTGACTCGACATCGACGACATGCTAGTCGGACCTTCTTAGGCGGTGTATTATTCGACGTCATAGTAGTGACATGATGAAAGGGGATGAAAATCCGGGGGAGGATGACAGGTCCGAGTTTCGTGGGGGTTGGGGGGGGGGAGGAGATGAATTAGCGGCCCCCACCGTATACCTCATGCACGATACTCGTTATTATTATAGCAATACTACCTAGGTTGGTAGGTAAACTGCACGATACTCGTAGTTGAAAGAAGACGTGCATATCGATTTTGATAAGTGACATTTCAATCTTTCCATTGCTTTTTTTACTTCATTATTCAACAAAAAGACAATACTATATATAAAAATGGGGGCATTAAAAAAAAAAGAAGTGTCCATCCTGAATAAGACAAAACCAAGCTCTTAGCTAAAATAAAACGAGGGTATCAAAGTGTCCCCAATACAAACAAAAGAAAACTCCCCCTTTTCTCTCTTTCTCTCTCTCATCCTGTTTCTCTCTTTTCTGTCTCTTACAACTTCTCACCTAATCATCATACTCATCCTCCCATTTCCCGTCCCCGTCCCCATCATCACCCTGAACCTCAACAGTAGTAGCCAGAGCCTCCTGACCCTGCCGAATCATATCCTGAATCGTCTTACTAAACGCATTCATCCTCACATCAGCATACTGATCCTCCTTTCTCCTCCTGGCAGCCAACTTCCTCGCCTCCTCGTCCAGACGAGGACTACTCTTTGCCTCGGCGCCGTTGACACGACCCGAAGCAGAAGCAACAGTTGTCGAGGTGTTCCGCCGATGACTACTACCTCCTACGCCCACACCACCACTACCACCCACGGAAGCTCTGTGATGATGCTGTTGACGACGCGGTGTGTGTGGTAGCGACGGCGGCGGCGGGGCATGGCTCGTCTTGACGGGGGATGTGGACCGCGCAGAAGCGAATGATGCCGAAGAGGTAGGTCTGTCGGCGACGAAGCCAGCTGTCGGTGTCGAAGCGAGTGATAGCCTTCCTGTCCCGGGACGACGGAGAGGCGTGCCCCCGCCGGGTGTGCTGATGCGGCGTCCCGTCGTGACAGACGGAGCTTGGTTCCTGTTCCGCGTGGGCGGGCGGGATGACGGCTCGGGCGTTCCGGGACGACTGTTTGCCGTGGCGTCGTGCACCATGACCCAGTTGCGACCTAGCTCGTCGGCCGTCGTCTGTCGTCTCTTGGGTGCGGGTGCGGGTGTCGACTCCCTGCTGCTGCCGCCGCCGTACATCTCGTCTTCGCGGTGGTGGAACCGTTCCGACCAGTCTGGGAAGCGGGCGGGGATCGAAGCGTGCTGCTGCTGGTTGTGATGGTCATAGCTGTTATCAAACTGCATGGTATTATCCTCCGTACTGGGCTGGAGGTTGTATCCGTGACCACCGCCAGCAGCGTGGAAGCCCGTGAAGGAGCCGGCCCTGCAGAACTGCCAGATGCGTCCTACCATTCCCCCCAGGGCCGTGGCAGCCAGAGAGCCCCATCCTTGACCAGAAGACGGCGAAGATTGGAGAACAGTGTTATTATTGCTGTTGTTGTTCCCCATCATAGTATTCTCCCCAGTGTCGCGCACCCGTCTGGTGACGCCTAGTTTGCGACGAAAGTCCGTGTCAGAGTACATGCTGTCGCCCATAGTGTCTGATCCGGGACCGCCATCCGTCGCGGGGGTATCCAGCTGGCCGGCCAGGACATAGGGCCTGCCATAGGGTGTGGTCGCATACTCGGCGGTGGTAGACTGGTTACGTTTTCGCTTAAAGGATCCGTGGTCATACGATGACTGAGCGGGGAGATGGTTCGATGGTGACGATGGGCGCGACGGGGAATCTGGTCGACGGCTGTTGAAGAAGGAGACGCTGTCGGCGTGGAAGGCGCCTGGCATGCGGAACTCGGAGCTCAGGGCCATGCCGGGCGTTTGTTGCGTGTCTGGAATGTTGCGATGCGTGGATATGATTACTGGGAGACTGATGAAAAGCGCAAGCTGTGGCCCTACACCCCCCCTGTTAATAGGGCCCTCGATGGTATGTGTTTGCTGTCTCAGAGAGATGGAGATAGAGAGAGAAAGCTGCTTTGGTGGCGTGAGGGGCGTGTGACCTTTATTTGTTGGCTGTTTGTTGTTGATTGGATGACGGATGACGAAGGGTGACGGCACGCCCCCCAAAAGGATAATAGAGAAGGACGACAAGATGAGATGATGCTCTGTGAATAACAAGGGGAAGGATATATGATAATATGCAAGTCGATTTTATTATGATGATTACTCCTCATCATTTTTCCCACTCAAAAAAACGCACAGATGAGCTGCGCCTGCATCTGATGGCCCATGGCCCAGATAGACCCTGCCAAGCCTTATTCGATGGCACCGTTGCTCGGGGAATGAGTCTGTACTTTTGGTGGGGTCTAGGTAAACAAGCCAACCAGAAGGACGAGTACGGATACGGAGTATACAAGTAGAGACTAGAGATTTCCCATGACCAAATCACAACATGGGTTCTTACGAGTATGGGTACGTATAATACGGAGTACAGTATTACACTATGAACAGACTGAGTACTGGTAGTTCATCACAGTTGATCGTACTCGTAGTTCATAGTTGGTGGCAGTTGTACTCCGTACTTTGGTTCTACTAGTAGTAATCCCAGATATGTATTTCCCTCTGTCAACTCCTTTTTTGTCTACATACGCGTGCCAATAGTAGTAGCACCCTGTTAAAATACACACCCTTGGTCTCTGCAATGAACCCTAGCAAAGACAATAACCCGCGGAAAGAGAAAAAGAAAAAGAGAATGAAAAGAGACGAATGGGCAGAGTAAAGTGAAAAGGGGATTCAAGCATCCCTGGCATAGTACTCATCCTGCCCCTTGCTCAGCGTGGCATCAACACCACCCTCGACGCCCTTCTCCCCATGGACATGCGACTTGCCACCCCAGAAGGCCTCCCTCTCAGCGACGACCTTGACAGCCCAGCCCCTCATCTCGGGGAGCGTGACCTTTTGCGAGACGTAGGCGAACTCGCCGAGGTCGAGGCGGCCCTCCCCGCGCTTCTCGTACTCGACCATCTGCAGCAGCAGCTCCAGCTTGTCGACGTCGTGGACAAAGTGGCTGTCGAGCGTCTGCGAGTCCTCGTACTCCTGCCAGATGGCGCGCATCTCCTCTCCCGTCTCGGGACCACCGGGGACGCCGCGCAGCATGTCTACCGAGAGGAAGTCCATGGTCGTTGCCTCGCGACGGCTCTTCTCCGGCTTGGGAACGCCGTCGACGGGCGTGATGTCGCCTACCAGAAGCTCGGCCATGTCGTGGATCAGTGCCATCCTCATGCACTTGGCCAGGTCGAGGCGGGGGCGGAGGGACGGAGGGGCGAACATGGTGATGAGGGACATGCGGTACATGTGGTCGGAAATGGATTCGCCTCTGCAAGAGTCAGTCAGACACACGTCTTCTTTTATACACCCACGATAACAAGGGGAAAGAAAGAGTGTAGAGGATGAAAACAGTGAGAAAGAAAAGGAGAAACACACCGGTTGATATCGAATCGTCGCCATCCCTCGCGCTTCGTCGTCTTGAGACGCTCGAGCATGTGAAAAAACGGCAGAGGCGTCGAGTATCCCTCAGCCGGAGGGGCAGTCTGCCCTATCCTCTCGAGAACCTTTTCCACCGTCCACTCCCCTTCCACCTTGACGGTAGGCGTGTATCCCAGCCTTGTCGACAGGTCGGCGCTGGTGTTGTTATCGTCGGCGACGACCGAGTTTGCTGCCCCGCCGTGGGGGATGGGCTGTCCGGTCGAACCCATGGTGGGGGGTGGGGTATGTTGTATGAAAGGACGGGGGAGTCGTTGAGCACAATCGGAGAGGACAGTTCGTCAGGAGGGAGTCTTGAGGAGAAGAACACAGGGGAGAGAAACGAGGGTGAGAAGAGTGGTGGTTGGTGTCAAAGAGAGAGAAGAAGAAGAACAAATGACAAGCCTGTGATTTCAAGTTATGGAGGGAGGGGCAACGGCGCTATGTATTGTTTTGGCCCTGACTAGCGGGAGTGGGGATTGATAACGGGAACAAATGGTGAATGCCAGTAGGATTTGAACAAACAGACAATGAGGATAAATATTGAATAGAATTGAAAAGAAAGGAATAATCGCTCTACTCTTGTTTGTGTGTTTGGGCAAATAAAAAAAGAGGTTGGCAGTGCAAGATGCAAAAGTCGGTGTTGATTTCATGATTGCCAATGTGGAAATCAAATGCCTGCTATTGGACCCTTGATCACCACTTTGCTACCTCTAGAGGCTAGCAATGCCTGTGATGGTGACCATGGCCATGCAAACAGACTTGTAGCGCAATATTTAGATAATGCAGAGTTGACAAAGGAAGTCAAATCACTCCATGAAGAAATGCAAACATCTCACAGCCAGCCATCACGCACCGTGACAATACAACCCCTGTCTGCCCCATACCATGCCATCTTGAACCTGCCTCGTCTCCATTCTTCACATGTCATATTGACAGATGAACTCCCATGCATTGGTAAAGCAGCTAGTAATAACAAAGTCTACATAGCTCGTATACACTCACTCGTACGAGTAGACCTCATTCACCGCACAAACATGTGAACCCTCTCTCTGACAAGACCATGGACTAATCACCCCTGCACCCCCTACCTAGTACCCAGACTCCCACAACTCCTTCCTATACCCCTCCGTCAACCTCTCATCACTCCCATACACCTCCTGCCACCCGGTGAATCCATTCTCGAGCACAAACACGTCCTGCTCCACGGGAGGCTCCGACCCGAGCGCCTTGAGAGCCCCGTCCCTCTCACGGAGGTACTTGAGCGCCGCGCTGGGACCCCTCTGCTGGCTCAGGGCGCAGTGGAACACCACAGTCTTCTTGTCGAGAAGGCGTCTAGCGAGCGAGGGCATCATAGCGTCGAATTGTCTGCTGGGAGCGTTGATGCATCCCTTGATGTGGCCGCCAATGTAGTCTGGTCACTCTAGTCAGAAAGGAACGTACAAAACATTACAACCTCCAAGAATTGCAACATGAGAGGAACGGGGTAAAACAGTACCGTCATCTCGAACATCAATCACTGCTACCGTCGCACTCTCCTCTAGAACCTTGGCCGACAACGTCTTGGCCGTCATGCGCTGGAGACTGGCTATCGATGCCATGGTGCGTGTTGTTGCTGTGATTGCTGCAGTGATACTAGTAGGCTTGTTGTTGTATACCCGTAGTGATCTCATCAAGAGTTTTTGCAAAGTAAAATACCTCTCGTCCCAAAATTGGCTCTTTTGACAAGTTGATGGATGTGGAGAGGGAAACTGACTACGTCGTCATTCTCAGAAGCGGGTCTTGGGACTACCAAAATGGTGGGGTTCAAGTTCTACTCTGTACATCTCTACTCTGCACATCTCCCATCTTGACATTATAGTAATACTACACAGGACAACAGCTACGATTGATAAGAGTAAAAACAAAAACACCGATATTTCATCATTCCAACTCCTACAGGTATCATAAAACAAGGGAAAAACTACATAAATACAGCGCTGAAGTGAAAGCACCCCCCAACCTTGACCATTCTTTTTTTCACCTCCCCTCCCTCCTTTTAACCCAGAGAAGAAAAGAAAAAAGAACAAACTCCCGCCAAAAGCAAAACAACAAAGACCCGAGGAGGGAGTAAAGGCAAGAGAAAAAAAATACAAAGAACAGTACATGAAGGAGGTGAAAAAGGCGTGATAGGATAGGTTAGGCCTTACCTACCCACCCAGAATTCACAAAGAAATCAAATATCCTCGACCCCTTTTGCGAGTCGAGCCGACAAATCTCCTTGGCCTGCTTCTTCTTCATGGTCCCATTCGACTTGAGCGCCTCTCGCAGGATCTGCTCCTTGATCATGAGGTACGGCTTCGGTGCTAGACGGACCACCTCGCACAGCTTGGCCTCCTCGGGCGTGAGCAGGTGTATGTCCGCGTTGTTGTCTGCCGTGAAGGCCAGGGGCTGCAGGCCAGGTACGGGCTGGGGCATCTGTCTCGGTCGCGCTGCTGCTGCGGCATCGTGACCGTTTACGCCGTCGGGGTCTTCCTTGATGCCGTTGCTGTTGCCGTTGGTGACTGCTGTGCCGTTGGCGATTGCTGTGCCGTTGGTTATGCCGTTGGGGTCCTGGACAGTCTGCTGGCCGGCCGGACGGTGGGGGAGCTCGGGGGCGACGAGGAGGGCCGCACCGCTGGGAGGGTCGGTGGCCTGCTGCTGCTGCTTGTTTGAGCGCTGCGTCGAGGCCAGACGGTCGCGGTCCATGGACCCCATGGGGATGGCCTTTTGGATGCGCTGCGACTTCTCGGCCTCGTACTTCTCCCCGCTGGCGAGGTCGCCGATCTTGAGGGACCGCCACTCCTGCAGCTGGGCGATGGCCTGGCGGAGGTTAAGCTCGTCGATGAGCCCCTGGTTGAAGTCGTCCATGTCGTGGCGGTTCATGACGCGGGCAAACGGCTTGGCCTTTTGCAGCAGGTCCTTCTCCTCCTTGGACCTCTTCTTCTCGATCTTGGTGTTCTCCCTGTAGTCGAGGAGGTTGTGCTCGAAGATGACCTTTTTCCGGTCGGCGCGCTGCGTCAGCCGGCTGTTGTACACCTCCATGACGGTCAGCTTGAGCTCCATCTCCGGCTCCAGGTCGCCCGTCTTGGGGTTGAACCCGTCGCCCGGGTCAAACTGCATGTGCTGCACCGCCTCCTCGGCGTCGTTGGCGTGCTCCGTCTCGAACTCCAGACGGCCCGGCATGTAGCCCTGGATCTCGTGGCAGCTGGGCACACTAGCCGTCGGCTTCGTCTTAGGCTGCAGCGCGGGGGCGTTCTTAGCTTCCTCCCTCCTCTCCTCGATCCGCCGCTTCTTGCGCCCCTGGAACTCCTCCCGCGATATCTCGTTCGCCAGCTCCGAGTCGTGCGGGCTGCACCGCTTCGGCAGCGGGAAGCACGGCGAGTCCACGTACGTACGGAGGTAGTGGTCCCGCACCTCGTCCTTGCCCCGGAAGCCTCCGATGTGGTCGGCGATGTCCGCCCACGACCCGAGACCGTATATCTCGGCGCCCTCAATCAGCAGCAGCTCCTCGTCCGCCCCCCACTCCTGGTCGAATATCGGGAAGGAGTTCTGCTCAATCACGTGGAACTCATGCGTCGCTGGGTCGTGGGCGTTGCGCGACTGCCCCTGCGAGAAGCATGTCACACACAGGTCAAACTCGTTACATGCTGGATCTGCGCATCGGATTCGGACCTAGTGCCAAGACATTTACATGTTAGCATCGTCATCACCTTCTCTCCAACAACAAAAAAAGAAACCCAAGGATGACAAAAGAAAGAAGGAAAAGGAGATATATACCGTAGATGTGATATCCGATGAGCATACGTCGCAAACGTACTTGACGCCACCCTCTCCTCCCCTGGTGGCCGTCTTTTTGCGTATCACACCCATTTCCGGCGGAGCCAGCGCGAAAGCTCTCCAGGCGAGTCGTGTGCCTGGGGCAGGGAGGGGCTATGATGGTAATAGAAGGAAAGAAAGAGTCGCCTCAACAGGGCGAAGTATCAGGGTAAAAATGGACGGGAAAAGTCGTAAAGTGTTTCGAGCAGGTATTGGAACGTCATGCGACGCGTTTTTCGATGAATTCACCCCCGTAGACGGCCAAAGGGTGATGGTTTTCGATGGCCTTGTTGATGACCTGACGTTGCGCCCGGACACTCTCTGACTTCTGGGGGGGTCGCAAGGCAAGCAGCAGTAGGCGCGCAGGCGCAAATGCGCTAAAGGCGTAAGGGCGGCCATCACTGCGCCGTGGCCTGGAGAGGGAGCTGGATGATTATGTAATTACAGGGAGTGTGTATCACGTGATTGAAACATCTCGGATTATATAATATGACGCTACTCGTTCAAGTAGCACGACGTATAATACGCGTTTGTATGCACAGGAAGAGGGATGTTTTATAGGATGATGATGAGATTTATATATATTTAACAGGTTTTTCAATTTCGATAAGACGTTGGATAGTTGCTGTTTAGTAGTCCTTGGTATCTCATCGTATGATGTTGGGAGCATAACGTGCGGGGAGCGGCGGGCTTAAAAGGGCAATAAGCAGCTTGCAGCAAAAACTGTACGTGTAAAGAAAGACGAAAATTACTACAAAAGGCAAAACCAAAGGGAGGAAGCAATGACACGTAGCAGCGTCACAAGCAACCCATCTAGTGGAATTACATACTACTAGTATTTCTTGATTCGAAAACGATGTCACTGGGACCTTTGGGGGGCTGAAAACACACGGTCGTAAGATTTTAACTCGTATTATAACAGTAGAGAAATATAAAAGCTCAAAAGGCCCCAAGGTCCCCCCTCACTCCCCTCACTCCCCTCCCCATCAACGCGGGGCAGCTTCCAAAACCCCACACCATCATACCCGCCTGATCGCTCACCCCGTCGCCAACATGCCTGACAAGATCCTCGACGACATTTCTCATCGGAGATATAATCCCCTCACCAACACCTGGCTGCTGGTGTCACCTCATCGTACGAAGCGGCCATGGCAGTGAGTTGCGCCGCCGTCAAGAAGAGTTGTTGTACGAAGAGAAGAAGAAGATTCACATGCAAAGGGGACGAAACGGCTGACTAGAGAACGACAGAGGTCAGCAGGAGGCTGCTACGGCGAATACTCTTCCAGAGTATGATCCAAAGGTACGGATTAACGCTCGTGGGAAAGATAGGAATCGAAGAAGAAATTAGAGGGAAATGTCAGGATCATCAAGTCTAACACCACCACAGTGCTACCTCTGTCCCGGAAACCCTCGGGCCGCGGGCGATACCAACCCCAAGTACGACAAGACGTTTGCCTTTGTCAACGATTACAGCGCCGTCAAGGAGCAGCAGCCCGAGTACAAGCCCGAGACTTCTGGTGCTGACGGTATGTCTTATCCGCACACGCGTTTCTCCCTGTCTGGGAGAGTGTACTAACACGATACAATGTCAGACCTCGAATCATCCCTCCTGAGGGCCGAGAGTGTCAAGGGCGTATGCTATGTTCTGACCTTCTCGCCCAAGCACTCGGTGACTCTGGCCGACATGCCGGGACGCGACATCCTCCCGGTAGTAGAGCACTGGACGCGCATCTACGCCAACCACCTGTCGTCGTCGAGCCCTCTGGCCCCCGCGGCGGCCAAGCTCCAGCTCTCTCTCGGACCTGAGGACGCCCCTATCCCCAAGGACTCGTACCGGTACATGCAGATCTTTGAGAACAAGGGCGCGGCTATGGGCTGCTCCAACCCGCACCCCCACTGCCAGGTGTGGACGACGTCGAGCATGCCCGAGGAGCCGGGCAAGGAGCTGGTGCAGATGACGCGGTACCGCGCCGAGCACGGTGGGCGCCACCTGCTGGCCGACTACGTCAAGCTCGAGCTGTCCAAAGGCGAGAGGGTGCTCTTCCAGAACGACACCTTCCTCGTCGTCTGTCCCTGGTGGGCCGTCTGGCCGTTCGAGGTGCTCCTCCTGCCCAAGCGCCACGTCCGGTCGCTCGTCGACCTCGACGACGCCGAGCGCCTACAGTTCGCCGAGGCCATCCAGGAGATCACCCGCCGCTACGACAACCTCTTCGAGTGCAGCTTCCCTTACAGCTCGGGTATCCACCAGGCTCCCCTCTCGGGCACCCAGGAGGAGGTGGACAACTCGTACTTCCACATGCACTTTTACCCGCCGCTGCTGCGCTCCTCCACGGTCCGCAAGTTCCTTGTTGGATATGAGCTCATGGCCGAGCCGCAGCGCGATATCACGCCTGAGCAGGCCACTGCTCGTCTTCGCACTTGCAGTGGTGAGCTGTACCGTAACAATCTGAAGTGAGGTATCAGGAGAATAATATGATTGAATATATCTTATATGTATAGTTACTGTCATTCTCAAGCTGGGGGTTTACCCCTTTTGTAGCCAAAGCAAGTTGTAGATGTGTGTACTAGCACTAGTAGTAGCAATCCTGGGCACATAGTGTAATGCCTACCCCCCTCTAGTTCACAGTGACATAGCTGTCCCTGACATTGGGCATCCAGATGAGAGCGCACGAAGAAAGGAGGAAGGGGAAGAACTGAGGGACACCAAAGGACATGCTCTTGAAATAGAAGAGCTCGCTGGAGAAGTGGAAGAAGGCAATGACGTAGGTCCAGACGGCCATGTCGTAGACGGGACCGTGGTGGAGGTGGTAGGCGGCGTAGCAGCGGACGATGCAGGCCAGGAAGGTCCAGGTGCTGAAGAGGCGGTTGCCCAGCGGGGTGAGCTGGTCGGAGGCCTTGGGGTCGTTGACCTTTCCGTCGGCCGGGATGAGCTTGTTGACGGCGTCGTCGGGCTCAAAGTTGGCCGAGGCGGGAGGCAGCTTGGGGTTGCGGATGAAGCGGCCGTTGTAGACGCGGCGGGAGTAGTGGAGGGTTATGTAGCCCTGGATGCAGTTTCCGATGGAGATACCGGAGAGCTTCATATTACAATTGTGTCAGTTTCTCTATTTCTCTCTCTCTCTCGATCTCTCGGTCTCGATCTCTCATTCACACATCAACTCTGTGTGCTCCGTCAACTTACCAGAAGCATGTAGTAAGGGAGGATACCCTCACTGGTAGGGAGAAAGGGCTTAATAGCGTCCATGATTGCTATTGTTTGAACGATGATGCAAAGAAAGGAAATGTCCGAGATGTCCGGTGTAGAATTGATTAGTGTATGAGAAAGAGTTTGAAGTTGCTATGATGGCGGAGAAATTCGAGGGAAGTAGGCTTGTGGGCCTTGAGAGAGAAATCTCACCACAATAATGGGTAGCTTTCAGGGGTTGATAAAGTGCTGATCTAAAGGCCACGACATCGACATTGGCATTACCACGAGCACATGCTTTCTTCTTCTTCTTTCTTTATATGATCAGACAAGGTGATTCACTGATTAACTCTCCAGGAGTTCCTTTTGAATTACGGATTATAGGATATATTACGAGTCAACATGTGTATAGATCTTCTGGGCGGTACATGTAGGGTAGCTAGAGTGTTATGTTGGAGACTTGACGGTGTAGAGTCGTAGACTTTAGAGGGACGATGCTCTACCTTGTTTCCCCACAATGATCCCCAACAGCTTTGACAGCTACGTATCGATTCGTATCGAGTCAGGGTCTAGAGATGAGGGGAGATGTTACGACTTTTGATTGATACTAGCAGTACTTAGTAGTAGTAATAATAGTATTAACTAGAATCATTATATTCACATGCAAGTTCCTTGATAGCTCTCCTGCTCTATATCTACTCCGTGCCAAGCTCGTCGTAATGCCTAACACTTGCAGCCCGTAGCTCTTCCCGTGTGCTCAGATCCCTTCGCTCTCAGCCCCATCGACTTCCAGTGCGCGGCGTACCCCCAACCCCCTGCAAATTGTTGCATCACTCCCTCCAGGTCTCCCTTGGAAAACTCCCCTCTCTTCTGTCCTACCACTCTTGCACCATCACCGGTTCATCTACCACTCTAGATTATCTGGATCAAAGAGTGACAGGGAAGAAACAAAGATCAACAAAAAACAAACCAGCATGGATTCTGTGCTCGAGCTTCTTCAGCGCGTGCCGCAGCCCGTGCAGCTGGCTCTTGCTGGCCTTGGAGCTCTGGTCCTGAGCTCTAAGCTCCTCGGACTCGCCCAGTTTGTCCTCAACGTCTTTGTTCTGGGTGGCACCGACGTATGTTCTCTCCTTTTATCTGCACTTCGTGGTTCAAGCTCAAGCAAGCATCGAGCGGGAGACTTTCATGCTGACTGATATTTGCATTTTTAGCTTCGCAAGTATGGCAAGCCTGGAACCTGGGCCGTTATCACCGGTGCCTCGGACGGTCTAGGCAAGGAGTACGCCAAGCAGCTGGCAGCCAAGGGCTTCAACCTGGTCCTCGTTTCCCGAACCCAGTCCAAGCTCGACGACCTCGCGACCGAGATCGAGACCAAGTACGCCGACAAGAAGATTGAGACCAAGACCTTTGCCATGGACTTCTCCAAGGACGACGACGACGACTACGAGGGCCTCCGCGAGATCGTTGCCCCTCTGGACGTGGGCATCCTCATCAACAATGTCGGCCAGAGCCATAACATGCCGGTCAAGTTCCTCGACACTACCGATGACGAGATGCAGAGCATTGTTACCATCAACTGCCTGGGTACGCTGAAGGTGACCAAGGTCGTGGCCCCCATCCTCAAGCAGCGCCGCAAGGGTCTCATCCTCACCATGGGTTCCACGGCCGGATGGAGCCCCACGCCCCTCCTGGCCACCTACTCTGGCAGCAAGGCCTTCCTCCAGCACTGGAGCAGTGCCCTGGCTGCCGAGCTGGCCGATGACAACGTTGACGTCTACCTGGTCCTCAGCCACCTCGTCACCACGGCCATGAGCAAGATCCGCCGCGCCTCCCTCCTCATTCCCACCGCTCCTAACTTTGTCAGGTCCGCCCTTGGCAAGGTCGGTCGCGGAGGCTACCAGACCGCCTCGAGCACCTACACGCCCTGGTGGGCTCACTCCGCCATGGTCTGGGTCATTGAGAGCGTCGTTGGTGTCTACCACCCTATTGTCATTGGCCAGAACAAGAGCATGCACGTCGATATCCGTAGGAGGGCTCTCCGCAAGCTCGAGCGTGACTCTAAGAAGCAGTAAATTATGATGGGGAGATGTTGGGAGAGAGAGAATAATGGAGATTGTCCATGTGAGATCAGCAACACATGTTGATTGGTGTGGATGGGAGAGGAGCACAAGAACAATGGGAACAAAACAGGTATAATGGGATGGGGGAGTCAATGGGGGTTACGGCGACGGCAATATTGCTATTAATACTGGCTGTAGCCGTCTTGCTTGCTTGCTGGTGATGAAGATTAGTAGTAGTAGCAATGGGTTGGGATTATTCTAGTTTACGAATTACTAGAAGCAAGAAAAGAAAATGAAATAACAAAAAATTCACATATGAAATTAAAACAAAACTATTCACAAAAAAAAAAGTCATTTATCATCGCATTGTTTTTTTCTGGCTGTATCTGAAGAAATCTATAGAATCTAGCGGTAACAGAAGCTACAGAAGCTGGTGGTTGGGCATTCAGCACCAAAGGTCCAAAGCACAGCGACGCGCCAAAAAGAGGACCCACCAAAAAAAACATGCCGTTGTGTGTCTGTGCCTTTGGCCCAAAACCAACCTCCAGACAAACTCTCACCAACCGACGCCCTTGAGAGCCCATACAGGTCCTTCTCCCCTCCTCTTTCTCCTACCCTCCACATTGTCCCGTCCATCCCGAATCCGACCGGGAGCTTCTCTTAGTCATCTCCCATATTTGAGTTGGTCGAAGCTCGCGACGGCACCGGGAATTGACTTGACAAATAGCAGCCAGCCGTCGCTCGCCTGCGAACCGCAACAACCAACCTCCCTCTCTCACCACCACCACCTCCCCTCCGGCTCGAGCTTTCGCGCGCCCCTGTTGGACGACGACGAAAAAAAATACGACTCTCGATTGCGCGCCCGTATACCGAACGGTATCACATGGTGATTGCTCTCTTGCTGTCGTCGACCATTGACTTGCTGGTGAAGAGAGTGTGACCTGGACTAGAGGTGGGCACCCGCCTCCCAAGTCGGTGAACGAAAGAAAACAGAAGGGGAAAAAAACGCAACGAAAAGAACGAATCACACAAGAAAAAAATGTCGTTCACTCAAGCTACGCCCATGAGGCCTGTGCCTGGCGCGTTCCTCAACACGCCTGCCGTCGTCTCACGATACCAGTCTGGTGGTGCCTCGTCGGATCCTACGCGTAGGCAGCTGTTCCCGTCATCGGCATCTTCTGAGCAGCTTGGCGGTACGCCGGTGGCGTCTGCTGCTTCTGCTGGACCTAATCCTGTCACGTCTGTGGCTACGACATCGACGGGAGGAGCTGCGGCATCCACGGCCGTCACACCCATTGCTCCGCCTAGGGCAGAGACAGTGGCACCCGTCATCAAGGCTGCTAGGGCTGTCAATCACTGTCTGCAGTCGGATGAGAACTTCCCTGACCTCGATTCATACATTAGGCGTGAGTATCCCCCCTACCTTGATGGAAGACTTTGAGAGAAGAAAGAGAAAAAATATAAGGAAGGAAATGGTAATACTGACAACCCACTGCAGAAGGAGTATCTGCCGACTATGAACTGTCCAGCCCCGATGCGGCTTCGGCCCCCTTCCACAAGACAAACATGTTCCCGATACCGAACCAGGTCTTTGATCACTACAACTCGGGCAAGCTCCAGACGCTGATGGGACTGTTTGCCGAGATCAACCACGCCTGGGTCGTCATCGACAACTCCATCTTCCTGTGGGACTACACGGTCAGCGACCCGGAGCTGATTGGCTTCGAGGACCAGCCGCACACGATCCACGCCGTCGCCCTGGTGCCGCCCAAGCCGGGCATCTTTGTCGACTCCATCAACTACATCCTGGCCCTGGCCACGTCGGCCGACATGATCCTGCTGGGCGTGTCGGTGACCACGACGCCGGCCGGCACGCGGTCCGTGGCCCTGTACCAGACCAAGATGACGCTGCCCCTGCGCGGCACCGACGTGCGCATCATCGCCGGCTCCGCCGACGGCCGCATCTTCTTTGGCGGCAGCAACGAGGTCGACGTCAACGAGCTCTACTACCAGTCCGAGGAGAAGTGGTTCTCCAACCGCTGCGGCCGCATCAACCACACCAACCCGGGCTGGTCGTCCATCATGACGCTCCAGTCATCTTTCTGGGTCAACAAGGCCCCCGAGCACCTCGTCGACATCGTCATCGACAACTCGCGCAACCTCGTCTACACCCTCTCGAGCGCCTCCACCATCCGCACATACCACATGGAGCCGCCCAGCGGGCTCAAGAACGTCATCGTCAAGGAGAAGATCAGCTGTGTCCGCGATATAACACACATGACGGACGACGCCAAGCTCCTCTCCAGCCGCATGGAGATTGTATCTATCAGCCCCATCGCCAAGCAGGAGGCGTCCAAGCTGCACCTCATGGCCCTGACCAACACCGGCTGCCGACTCTTCCTCAGCGCCACCAACGCCTCGGCCTTCTACAGCTCCCCCTCCAACCTCGCCCCTCAGAGCATGCAGGTCCAGTTCATCAAGTTCCCCACCCAGGACGTCGCCCGGAGGCTCGCCGTCGCCGGCTCCGAGCTCCAGACCCTCAAGCCCAGCCGTCAGGGCTCCCGCTTCCCACCCGGCTACTTCCTCGACTTTGTCAGCAACGGCGTCGACAACACCGACTCCCTCTTCCTCGCCGCCCCCGAGACCGGCCGCATCAAGAGCGTCTCGGCCCTGTCCACCGTCAAGTACCCCGAGAGCGCCAACTGGATCGACATTGGCAGCCGCGCCGAGGCCGTCGGCCTGACCGCCAAGCCCTTCTCCGCCGCCAGCCAGCCTGTCGGCTTCGGCAACGAGCTGGCCGTCCAGTTCGACGAGAACCCCAGCGAGTTCGCCGTCCTGACCAACACGGGCGTCCACGTGATCCGCAGGAGGCGCTTCGTTGACATCTTCGCTTCCACCATCCGCTCCGTAGTCGGCGACGAGGGCTTCGACCAGGTTGCCCGCCGCTTCATCCAGACCTACGGCCGTGTCGAGACCGTCTCGGCCGCCCTGGCCGTCGCCTGCGGGCACGGCGGCGACTCGCGGCCCGGCGCCCCCCGCGCCATCGACCAGATCACCGAGGACCGCGCTCGCGGCGTCTTTGTTGACTACGGCGGCCAGCCCACCATCACCGAGACGGACGGTACCGTCCTCACTACCGACTCGGTCAAGCTGTCGTCGCGCCACGACGCCCTCGCCTTGTACCTGGCGCGCCTGATCCGCACGCTGTGGCGCGCTCCCGTCGCCAAGCTGGGCCCCGCGCCCACCGGCGGTATCACTGTGGGCTCGTCCATCCCTCTGTCCAAGCTGGGCGAGGTGCAGGAGCACGTCGAGCGTCTGCGCAGGTTCCTGCACGCCAACCGCGGCCTCATCCAGGGTCTCTCGGGTCCCTCCGACCTGCAGAGGGCGTCCTCGCGCCAGGAGGAGGTTGCGCTGCAGGCCGAGCACCAGGCCCTGCACGCGCTGCAGACGCTCATGGAGAGCATCTCGGAGGGTATCTCGTTTGTCCTGATGCTCTTCGACGAGCGCGTGGCCGACATTTACACGCGCCTGGACGGCCCGGCGCAGGAGCACTTCAGGGTGCTGACGTACGCGAGCCTGTTTGCCGACTCGCAGGGCAAGGAGCTGGCCAAGCTGGTGGTCAAGGCGATCGTCAACCGCAACATCGAGAGCGGTTCTAACGTCGAGACGGTGGCGGACGCGCTGCGCCGTCGCTGCGGCAGCTTCTGCAGCCCCGACGACGTCGTCATCTTCAAGGCGCAGGAGCAGCTCAAGCGCGCCTCGGAGCAGCCGCCCAACACGAGCCAGTCGCGTGCCCTGCTGGCCGAGAGCCTCCGCCTGTTCGAGAAGGTGGCTGGCAGCCTGTCGCCGGCTAACCTCCAGGGGGCTGTGGCACAGTTTGTCGAGCTCAAGTACTACGCCGGCGCGATCCGGCTGTGCCTGGTGGTGGCGCACGAGAAGGACCGCGGCAACACGGCGCTGTCGTGGGTCAATGACGGCCGTCCCGCCTCGGATCCCCGCGCCACGGCCTACAACGAGCGCAAGCGCTGCTACGACATGGTCCACGAGGCGCTCAGCCACGTCGACGCGGCGGCCGCACGCGAGCCCGAGCTCGTCGACGGCAAGCTCACCCTCATGGCTACCAAGCGCCTCGAGGCTTACGGCGTCGTTAACAACTCGGACGACCAGGTCTTCCACTTTGACCTGTACGCCTGGTACGTCTCGCAGGGCTGGACGGACCGCATCCTGGCCATCGACTCCCCGCACGTCGTCACCTTCCTCAAGCGCCTCGCCGCCACCGACGTCCAGCACGCCGACCTGCTTTGCCGCTTCTACACCAACCGCAGTCGCTTCTTCGACGCCGCAGAGGTCCAGGTCCAGCTGGCCACGTCTGACTTCCCTCTCGGCATTAAGGACCGCATCAGGCTGCTCAGTCTCGCCAAGGCCAACGCGAATGTCTCAACTGTGGGCGTCAGCCGCCAGCAACAACAGCTCCTCAACCACGAGGTGTCGGAGCTGCTCGAGATTGCCAACATCCAGGATGACCTGCTGGAGAGGCTGAGTGCCGATGTGCGCTTCGACGATGAGAGGCGTGTTCAGGTTACGCGTGATCTTGACGGAAAGATTGAAGATCTGTCAACGGTATGTTACTCCCCTCTCGTTGAGGATAATAAAAAAAAACCAATGATACTAATATTTATGTGTTTGTCTCCAGCTCTTCAACAGCTACGCTGACCAAGCGGGCTACTACGACCTGTGCCTGCTCATCTACCACGCGGCCGACTACCGCACGTCGACGACGATTGCCGGCACGTGGACCAACCTGATCCACCAGGTGCACGAGGAGGTCCTGCAGAGCCGAGAGGTGGCAGACCCGATCGCGCTGTCGGCGACGCCGATGCCTTACGAGGCGGTGTCGTCCAAGATCCAGAGCATAGCGCACCACATGTCGCTTGACAGCTTCGTGTTCCCGATTCCCACGCTTCTCCCGGAGCTGTGCCGGTACGCGGTGGCCGAGGGCCAGGACCGGACGATCGGCGCTGACCCGTGCTGGCCTGTGCGCCTGTTCCTCACGCTCGGCGTGTCGCACGACATGGTGGTCCGCGTGCTGGAGGGCATCTTCGAGACGGAGGACTGGGGCTTCAGGGGAGCCACGCGCAGTCGCGTCATCGAGCTGATTGTCTTCGCCGTGGGCGAGTGGGTGGCCGACGTGCGTCGTCGCGGAGGCACGGGCAAGGGAGGGTCCATCGGCCCTGCTGTCGGCGAGCTTCTCCAGAAGTGCGAGACGGAGCTGCCCGCCCCCGGAAGGGGTCAGAACCCAGGTGGTTCGGATCTGTCTGATATCAGGGCTGTGCTCAGGTCGTTGAGGAGAGAGGTTGCTGGGTTGGTGGAGAGGATGCCTGTGGGTAGTATGCGGTTCATGTAGACTGTTTTACTACTACAGGTCATCTTCCATCATCCAACCCCAGTCGTCATCCAACCAACAACCTTCTTCTCTCTCTCTTACAACAAGACTCAGCACACCATCCTATGATATCACAAGTTTATTATTTTTATTTTACTGTCCTTTTTTCTTCTTCAGTTTCAGTTTCTTGCTTTTTTTTTATTACATTGGTCTTTGTTTATTTCAAGTATTCTTTTTCTTATTGGTTTAGTATGGAGAACAAAAAAGATGTTGTCAAGGGCGCCAAATGTGAAGGAGGACAATTGGTTTCGTTTTTTTTTGGTAGATTCTGCGTATGTGTGTAATATTACCACTATTCTTATGATGTTGTCTTTACTATAGTAGAATGCCTTGAAGGGAATAAAAAATATATGAGAGAACAGAGCTTACAAGGGAACAAAGAACTTATAGCAGAATGTTAGAATTCGTCTTTATGTTGCAGTAGAGTAGGACTACAAGTAGTAAATGATATATCGTAGTGAAAGAAGCCATGATATGATGGTGGTAGCCAAGGGAGGACACGTGATTGGACACATCCGGTTAGTAAGCTGTACCAGGTACGCAACGGAAACTTATGCACGTACCAGGAGTAAAGTTGATGGGCCACGTCGTCGCGAACCCACTCTGGTGACGACGGTTGTTTGGATCAAGATATTGACTTTCTTTCTTTATTCTTTTCATTTCTTTTCTGTTTTCTCTTATCTTTGTTGCTTTCTCTCTATCTCTCCTCTGGGCATAGATGCATTCACCGCGCTTATGATACAATAAACGAACTCTTCCAATTGCGAATCGAAACATCACTTGCACCGACCACAACAACACAAACCCAATATGCTCTTCTCGACGAGCCTCGTTCTGGCGAGCGTCGCCGTGGCCAATGCTGCCGTGCACAAGGATGCTCTGCCGTCGTATCACTATGGGGCACCGATCCAGGTGGAATGCATGAAGAGGAGCTCGTATGTTTCCCTCACCTGCTGTTCTTCTGAGTGGTGGACATGCTCGACAGAACAGAAAGAACGCATAAAGACTGACACCAAAACAGAGAAACTGGCGAACATGTCGAAACACCAGAGCACGAGATTGAATGGATACCGTTCCCCGTGTGCAACGAGACGGGACGATCACTCGAGTTCAACTACGGCACCGAGGGCGAGACCAACTGCACGATACCCTTCATCGACGACCCCTTCTTCCACCTGCTCGAGTTCTACATCCACAGCGACGCGCCCATGGCGTGCCGCCTGCCGTCGCGCCCGCCCTCACAGGTCGAGGTGCTGGGCGACAAACCCCCGCCCATCGAGTACATACCGCTCGTCTTCGCGCTGGCGGGCACCCTGCAGCTGAGCCACATCCACATCAGCACGCACCTCAACGTGCTGCTGCACAGCACGCCTAAGCACCACGCGCGCCGGCACGACAGCGGCGTGCTCGACTCGGGTATCGCCTACAGCACGTCGCCACTCAGCCACATGGACGGATCTTTCACGCGCAGGCTCGTCATAGGGGACCCCCTGCCGCTCACCTTCTCGGTCCGCTGGTTCCCCACGCCCGCACTGCCCAAGACGGACGGCCGCGTCGAGTGGCAGGGTCTCGGAGGGCACGTCTACGCCAGCACCGTCTTTTACGGCCTTGTCTCGTTCGCCGCCGGGGCCCTCGCCGCCGCCATGTACACTCTCGGCGTTGTGCTCCCCCGCAGGCTCAGGGGACGCGCTATGGGTGGCGCCACGCCTCTGGGCTACGGCCTGGGCACAAAGGGCGTTGGTAACGGTTGGGGCTACTCCAAGAGGATAGACTGATGTGGAGAGATATTTTTTTTCAATGTAATATTCCTTGTTTCCTCCCTTTTATATTTTTATGTATGGTTGAGCTCGAGAGTTGTGTGTTTGAATACCCAGTAGTGATTATAATAATAGATACCCAGCATTACGGAGGGTTTGCCTTTTTTACAGAGCGACTCTGATCATGTTCCAAAGTCTACTATTGCTTCCTTGTGGGGACACTGTTGACACGGACCAGAAGTCTCTGGTACATGTCGATAGCCATGGCGAGGGCTGTAGGGAGAGCATTGGTTGGTCAACCGAAGGGCAAACAGATTGTGTGAATCAGGGGGATGGACTCACGTATTATGACAAACGGGAGGTATTCGCCGTACAAGACCAGAGCCTTGTCCTGGCTGCTCACGACGTCCTCACCCAGCTTCCAGAGGTGGTAGCAGGTTGCGGCCGATGTGGTAGCCGTCATGGTGCCGTACACGAGACCGGAGAGCTCCGTCGTCGCGGCGTCCCCGGCCACGGACAGCGCGCGCACCAGGTATGCTGTTAGAGGTAGCTGGATGGCCGCCTCTAGGTACAGGAAGGCTTCAAACCACGGCTCGTGGGTGGACGCCGCGAAGAACGGGTCTCCTGTCATGGAGACGTAGGTCTCGCGTAGAGTCACGAGGAAGTGTAGAGGCGCCGATGGGCTCTCCCAGAGTGATTTGGGATATAGGCTCACGAGATCAAGCACTTGCGAGTGAGTGAGGTATTCAATGTTAGCTCTGTGTCATGTGAGTGAAGGAGACGTTTAGGAAAAAAGGTCGTTTACCGAGCATGCCAAACAGCTGGGTGCCGATGATGGCAAAGTAGACTGTGTCGCGAGTTCCCCTTGACAGCACCATATTGACGATGTTTGTTCTTTCTTTGTTTGATGGGGATAATGAATGGGTGATGACTATATGATGAGTAGAAGTGACAGAGACAAACAAGCAGTGAAAATGTGTGTGACAATGATATTGTCCAACCTCCCCCCAGTAAGGAGTGAGTAGGTGATGATTCAATTTCTACATACCCGGTACTAAACAAGCCAAAACGGGCAAGAAAACATAAACGGGCGGTCGATACGGTAACGCGCAGCAGCCTCAATTGACAGCGTGTCTCGATCGCGTACGGGCGGATTAACCGATTCACCCGGACGTAAAACGGCATGTGATTGGTTTAAGGCTCAACGCTGGCGTACGCGACGACGGCTGGTGCGGGATTACGAGGATTGGGTGTCCTTCCATTGATCAGGTCCCCACTGTTATCTTTTTCAATGAGGGTTCCATAGGCCTCTATTCATTCATTCCCCCCTGGCGGCCTACGTTATGATGCATGGACGGACCTGAGTGACCTGTATTTCTGGCATTTGAGCGTATATTAGCTTGTAACAGCTTGTCTTGTACTCTTTAGGGGGGCCCGCATCAACCAGCTCCAGGCTCCAGCTATTATTACGGAGTACGGGTACGGGGAATACAGGCACCAGTATAGTAAAACGGTCAAAGTCCCAGGGGTTGAGCGTTTTAAACGCCTGTTCTGTTAGGACTCCATTGCTAGTAGTACTCTCAATGTCACTTCAGCGTATCCAGAGATCCCCCAGCACTCCCCAAACAGCGTTATTACGGGGCATTCAGGGCAATACCAGTCGGTACCACCGTTTCCAAACTGCGGCCACCGTAACGCATTCTGGCCAAAACAACTTCCCACTCTCCTTTCACCCCGTCATCATCACATCTGCCCTTTCCTCCTTAATCTCACGACCTCTGTTTTAACGATCACGACACGACTAGCCCTCCCCCCCAGGTGCTTGTCATCTTTTCAAGCAAGTCGCTGTCATCTTCTCCGTCCTTTCTTTTATTTTCGAACCTTTGTTCTCGAATTCGATCCTTAAGAGCTACCGTCTCCTTTCTCGCCTTGCTCTCCCCCCCTCCTGCCGCGTGGCGCATGGCAGCTTCTCCTGTTTGCCAACATCACAACAGCTCCCCCCCGGCTGTTTTCACCGCGAACGATCGGCTATAATCATCACCAGGCGACGGTGTTCCTCTTTCTGACTCCCCCCATAACTCGAGAGGAATTATCGGGTTGACGACGGTCCCTTTTTCTTACCTGATTCAACCCGCCCCTCAAGCTATTTTGGCGTCATGGCGCCCCTACCCATCAGATTCCAGGAGCTGGTCCAGCTCACCAGCTGCGGCGTGGATGCGCAATCCATCGGCTTCAACTCTTGCGTTAGTACTCCCCCTTTGTCCCTGTGGCTCTTTCCCATCGTGTCCCTGGCGCAGCACGCGCGCCCTACTCTGCGGATGATGAATGATTTGGGCCTGTGCCCAACCCAACCAACACACATAATCCGCTGACCTGTCCACTTGCTTCCCTATAGACACTCGAATCCGACCACTACGTCTGTATCCGTGAAAAGAAGAGCGAGGATGCTTCCCCCGAAGTCGTCATCGTCGAGCTCAAGAGCGGTAACAATGTCACAAGGCGGCCCATCAAGGCTGATAGTGCCATCATGCACTGGAGCCGCCACGTCATTGCCCTCAAGGCCCAGGCTCGCACCCTCCAGATCTTCGACCTCGAGCAGAAGAAGAAGCTCAAGTCGTGCACCATGAACGAGGACGTCCAGTTCTGGAAGTGGGTCAGCGAGAGCACCCTCGGTCTCGTCACCAGCTCGTCCGTCTACCACTGGGACATCTACGACGCTGCCCAGGACGCCCCTGTCAAGGTCTTTGAGCGCAACGCCAACCTCACCGTATGTCTCTTTTCCTGGCTTCGCTCTGCCATCTCCTACCGGGACTTGGTTCCTGGCTCGCCCCCCCTAGAGCTCCACTGACATCTTCTTCCACCGCAGGGCTGCCAAATCATCAACTACCGTGTCAACTCGGACGGCAAGTGGATGGTCGTCGTCGGCATCTCCTCCCAGCAGGGGCGTGTCGTCGGTGCTATGCAATTGTACTCCAAGGACCGTGGTATCAGCCAGGCCATCGAGGGTCATGCCGCCTCCTTCGGCACTCTCCGCCTAGAGGGCGCTCCCCAGGACACCAAGCTCTTCACCTTTGCTGTCCGCACTGCTACTGGCGCCAAGCTCCACGTCGTCGAGGTCGACCACCCCGAGTCCAACCCTGTCTTCCAGAAGAAGGCCGTCGACATCTTCTTCCCCCCCGAGGCCACCAACGACTTCCCCGTCGCCCTGCAGGTCTCGCAGAAGTACGGCGTCATCTTCATGGTTACCAAGTACGGTTTCATCCACCTCTACGACTTCGAGACGGGCAGCTGCATCTTCATGAACCGCATCTCGAGCGAGACCATCTTCACAACCTGTACCGACAACGACTCTACGGGTCTCGTGGGTATCAACCGCAAGGGCCAAGTTCTCTTCGTCACTGTCGATGACTCCACCGTCATTCCCTACCTGCTCCAGAACCCCGCCAATGCCGAGATTGCTATCAAGATGGCCTCGCGCGCTGGCCTCCCTGGTGCCGACGACCTGTACGCCAAGCAGTTTGAGCAACTCTTCAACTCGGCCAACTACGCCGAGGCTGCCAAGATTGCCGCCAACTCTCCCCGCGGCTTCCTCCGTACCCCGGCCACCATCGAGAAGTTCAAGCGCCTGCCTGTCGCCCCCGGACAGATGGCCTACACCCTGCAATACTTCGGTATGCTCCTCGACAAGGGTTCCCTTAACGACCATGAGACGCTCGAGCTGGCTCAGCCCGTCCTGGCCCAGAACCGCAAGCACCTTCTTGAGAAGTGGCTGAAGGAGGACAAGCTCAACTGCTCCGAGAGGCTTGGTGACCTCGTCCGCCCCTACGACGTCAACATGGCCCTGGCCATCTACCTGAAGGCCAACGTCCCTCACAAGGTCGTCGCCGGCTTTGCTGAGACGGGTCAGTTCGAGAAGATCCTGCCTTACTCGGCCCAGACCGGCTACCAGCCCGACTACGTCCAGCTGCTCCAGCACATCATCCGCGTCAACCCCGAGAAGGGTGCCGAGTTCGCCACCGCTCTGGCCAACAGCGAGCAGGGACCGCTTGTCGACTTCGAGCGCGTCTGCGACATCTTCCAGTCCCAGGGCATGATCCAGCAGGCTACTGCTTTCCTCCTCGACGCCCTCAAGGACAACAAGCCCGAGCACGCCCGCCTGCAGACCCGTCTCCTCGAGATGAACCTCATGCACGCTCCCCAGGTTGCTGAGGCCATTCTGGGTAACGAGATGTTCAGCCACTTTGACAAGACGCGCATCGCCACCCTGTGCGAGCAGGCTGGTCTTTCCCAGAAGGCCCTGGAGCTCTACGAGGACCCCGAGGCCATCAAGCGCGTTGTCGTCAACATCCCTGGCCAGGCCAACTTCAACCCCGAGTGGCTGACCACCTTCTTCGGCAAGCTGTCTGTTGAGCAGTCCCTCGACTGCCTCGACGCTATGATGAAGAGCAACATCCGCCAGAACCTTCAGTCCGTCGTCACCATTGCCACCAAGTACTCTGAGCTCCTCGGCCCCGTCCGCATCATCGACCTGTTTGAGAAGTACAAGACGGCCGAGGGCCTCTTCTACTACCTCGGTAGCGTTGTCAACCTGTCCGAGGACCCCGACGTGCACTTCAAGTACATTGAGGCTGCCACCAAGATGGGCCAGTTCAACGAGGTTGAGCGCATCTGCCGCGACAGCAACAGCTACAACCCCGAGAAGGTCAAGAACTTCCTCAAGGAGGCCAACCTCCCTGAGCAGCTGCCTCTCATCATCGTCTGCGACAGGTTCAACTTTGTCCACGACCTGATCCTGTTCCTGTACCAGAAGCAGCAGTTCCAGGCCATTGAGTCATACGTCCAGCGCGTCAACCCCGGCAGGACCCCTGCCGTCATCGGTGGCCTGCTCGACGTCGACTGCGATGAGACCATCATCAGGCAGCTCCTGAGCACCGTCAACGCCCAGCAGATCAACGTCGACGAGCTCGTCGGCGAGGTCGAGACCCGCAACCGCCTCAAGCTCCTGCTCCCCTTCCTCGAGGCCACTCTCCAGGCCGGCAACCAGCAGCAGGGTGTCTTCAACGCTCTGGCCAAGATCTACATCGACTCCAACAACAACCCCGAGAAGTTCCTCAAGGAGAACGACCAGTACGACACGCTCACCGTGGGTAAGTACTGCGAGAAGCGCGACCCCAACCTGGCCTTCATCGCCTACTCCAAGGGCCAGAACGACCTGGAGCTCGTCAACATCACCAACGAGAACTCCATGTACAGGGCCCAGGCCCGTTACCTGCTGGAGCGCTCCGACAACGAGCTGTGGCGTTTCGTGCTGAGCGAGAACAACATCCACCGCCGCTCGGTTGTCGACCAGGTCACGGCCACGGCCGTCCCCGAGTCTACCGACCCCGCCAAGGTCTCGGTCGCCGTCTCCGCCCTGCTTGAGAACGACATGCCCCTCGAGCTCATCGAGCTCCTCGAGAAGATTGTCCTCGAGCCCTCGCCGTTCAGCGACAACCAGAACCTCCAGAACCTGCTCATGTTCACCGCCGCCAAGGCCGACAAGGCCCGTGTCATGGACTACATCCACAAGCTCGACGGATACAGCCCTGACGACATCGCCGCCTCGTGTATCGAGGTTGGTCTGCACGAGGAGGCCTTCGAGATCTTCAAGAAGGCCGACGACAAGGCTTCGGCCGTCAACGTCCTCGTCGAGAACGTTGTCAGCATCGACCGCGCCCAGGCTTACGCCGAGGAGGTCGACGAGCCCGAGGTCTGGAGCAAGGTCGCCAAGGCTCAGCTCGACGGTCTCCGCGTCTCGGACTCCATCGAGTCGTACATCAAGGCCGACGACCCCAGGAACCACGAGGAGGTCATCGAAACTGCCACCCACGCTGGTAAGAACGAGGAGCTCGTCAAGTACCTCCGCATGGCCCGCAAGACGCTCCGCGAGCCTCCCATCGACACGGCCTTGGCCTTCTCGTACGCCCGCCTGGACCAGCTATCGGAGCTTGAGGACTTCCTCCGCGCCACCAACGTGGCCAACGTCGAGCAGTCTGGTGACAAGGCCTACGAGGAGGGTCTCTACGAGGCCGCCAAGATCTTCTACTCGAGCATCTCCAACTGGGCCAAGCTCGCCACCACCCTCGTCTACCTTGCCGACTACCAGGCCGCCGTCGAGTGCGCCCGCAAGGCCAACAACATCAAGGTGTGGAAGCAGGTCCACCAGGCCTGTGTGGAGAAGAAGGAGTTCCGCCTCGCTCAGATCTGCGGTCTCAACCTGATTGTCGACGCCGAGCAGCTCCAGGAGCTCGTCAAGGAGTACGAGCACAACGGCTACTTTGACGAGCTTATCAGCTTGCTCGAGCAGGGTCTCGGTCTCGAGCGCGCCCACATGGGCATGTTCACCGAGCTCGGTATCGCCCTGTCCAAGTACCACCCCGAGCGCCTGATGGAGCACATCAAGATCTTCTGGTCGCGCATGAACATGCCCAAGATGATCCGCGCCTCGGAGGAGGCCAACCTCTGGCCCGAGCTGGTCTTCTGCTACTACCACTACGACGAGTTCGACAACGCCGCTCTGACGGTTATCGAGCGCCCCGAGAACTCGTGGGACCACACCCAGTTCAAGGAGATTGTCGTCAAGGTGGCCAACCTCGAGATCTACTACCGCGCCCTCAAGTTCTACGTCGAGCAGCACCCTTCGCTACTGACGGACCTGCTGGCCGCCCTCACGCCCCGCATCGACGTCAACCGCGTTGTCAAGATCTTCCAGAAGAACGACGACCTGCCGCTGATCAAGCCGTTCCTGCTTAACGTGCAGTCGCAGAACAAGCGCGTCGTCAACGAGGCCGTCAACGACCTGCTCATCGAGGAGGAGGACTACAAGACGCTCCGCGACTCGGTGCAGAACTACGACAACTATGACGCCGTCGAGCTGGCCGGCCGTCTCGAGAAGCACGACCTCATCTTCTTCCGCCAGATCGCCGCCAGCATCTACCGCAAGAACAAGCGCTGGGAGAAGTCGATTACGCTGTCCAAGCAGGACAAGCTGTACAAGGATGCCATCGAGACGTCTGCTCTGTCTGCTAAGAACGAGATTGTCGAGGACCTGCTGCGCTACGTAAGTTATTTGTTTATAGATTACCGTCTCAAAATCCAGTTGCTAACATACTCCCAGTTTGTCGACATTGGTCACCGCGAGTGCTACACCGGCATGCTGTACGCGTGCAACGACCTGATCCGCCCCGACCTCATCCTGGAGCTGTCGTGGCGCAACGGCCTGAACGACTTCACGATGCCCTACATGATCAACATGCTCGCACAGCAGACCAAGGAGCTTGCTCTGCTCAAGGCCGACAACGAGTCGCGCAAGTCCAAGGAGAAGGAGCAGGAGAAGACGGAGGACAACACGCCTATCCTGGGTGGAACCCGTCTGATGATTACCGGAGGACCCGCGGCATCGCCCGCACCGTACGGAGCTCAGCCCAACGGATTCGCTCCTCAGCCTACAGGATACGGATTCTAGACTGGTGTTGTTGGACTCGTTTCGAGTATAGAACTCTTTTCTCCTTTCTCTTTTTTTTTTGCCTGTTTCTCTTTGCTCTTTTCTTGCGCTCAATTCGGTTCCAAGTCAAACAATGCCTGTAATCATATTGTCTCCTGTGTCTATTACGAAAGAAAGTTAGGGGGGTTCTCTTGATGGGAAAAATGGGGTCTTTTCCGGAGGAGAGGAAAGTTCTTTATTACTATCGCTTTTTTTGTTTTCCTTTTTTTTTGTTTCTTCTTCTTGTAACCTTTCTTCTTTTTTTTTTTTTTCCTCATCAGAATTTGGTAATTTCCTTGGTTCTTCCTGGCTTTACCTTCCATTTCTTCTTTTTGTTTCCGGGGGGAAATTTATGAAAGAAGGGTGGGTTGGTTAGGGAGACGTATACAATAGTAATGACCTATCTGGTGTATCTATGTTTTCTGTTTGATCTATTTTCCGGGTTTGTGATTCTCTGTCTGCTATTCGTGATTATCTGTTCTGTATTAGAGGTTCATTGATGCCTTGCCAGGTTCATGTAATGTCGGGTCTATTGTACTGTACTCCTAAGATGGTGATGTTAGGTTGGTCATGATGCAGAGATTGGATGTGAGTGATGTGAGGTTCATCATGGTATGATACTTGGTGTTGGATGTGATGGCATATGCAAGGAATTCATATCGGATGTTAAAATGGCCTGACTGTGATGCATATTGAGATTGGATGTGGTCATTGTGATGAGATGTGTAATGTACAATTCTGCTATATAACGCTACAACAAAAACAAAAACGCCAGAAACGAGAACAGAAGCCCAAGAAATGTATATACTGATAGGTCATAAAGCTCAATCCTCCTTTGGTATGGGATTGGCAACAGTGAGCCACTCGCCATTGAAAGCGTTGACGAGCCAACTTGATAGTTCTGGGTATTATGTTAGTATGCTGAACTGCATTGTACAAATGTGTATGTGGACAGATTAAAAAGGAGTGCAAGGAAGGAAAGGGGTAAAAAAGAAGGGGGATAGAAAGAGAAACTCACTATGATAAACAACATGACCAGCACCATGAAACGAGATCCCATGATCGCTATCGGGAAAAACACGAACATCATAGTTCTCCGCGCCCTCCAGATCCAACGCGTCAAGCAGGACGAGAGAATTCTGCAAATGCACATTATCATCCGCGACGCCATGCATGAGGAGGAAGCGCACCGAGCCCATGAGGGCCGTAGCATTCCCCACAGCAGAAGCATCGTACCCGGCGTCGTTGGCAGCAGGAGTCCCCATGTATCGCTCCGCGTAGACGCTGTCGTAGAAGCGCCAGTCCGTGACGGGCGCGACGGCCATGCCGTACGAGAATGTGGCGCCGGCGTCGTGCTCGAGCGTCTTGAGAGTCGTGAAGCCGCCGTAGGACCAGCCCCATATCGCGAGGCGAGAGGGGTCGACGTAGGACAGCGAGGCGAAGTGCTTGGCTGCTGAGACATGGTCTTCTGCCTCGAGGACGCCGAGCTGGCCACGGACCGGGACGCGGTGGGCGCGACCACGGAAGCCTGTGCCTCGCGGGTCGACTGTCACGACTATGTACCCTAGTGAAGAGGCTATGTAGGAGTGGAAGTCGACGGCGAACTTCTTGGTTACTTGCTGCGATCCAGGACCGGAGTACTGGTGGAACAGGACGGGGTACGTCTTGGACTTGTCGAAGTGAGGGGGTCGACGTTCGACGTAGGCTAGACGTACCCCGTCGTCGAGCTCGATCTCGCCGTATTTCAGGACGGGAAGGGCGTGTGTGCGTGCGCGCTGGGCGAGTTCCGTGTTCTTCTCAATGTCACGCTCGTATGATGCTTCATCCCCTGAGGATGTGGACACGACACGCTGGTGCGGTACGCGGGGGCCTCGATAGGTAAGGAGCACGTAGCCTGCGCTGGAGGAGAAGGATGCATCGTAGTATGCCTCGGTCGAAGTGTCGGTTAAGGCGTACGGTTCGCTCTGGTCGCCGATTAGGCTGACCGAGTAGACGTGGCGTTGGGTGGGAGACTCTTTGGCGGCAACGAAGTAGACGAGGTTGCGTTTTTGGTCGACGGCCGAGGGCGCGTCGTCCACCTCCCACTCGCCTGAGGTGAGCATGGTGGGCTCCGAGGCGTCGAGCGGAGCAAAGTACGCAATGTGGTCGTACCCTTCGTGGATGACGGAGTCGACGTAGCCATCGTGAGGGCGGCCGTTTTCCGGATCAGCGGGGACGAAGATGGAGTTGCGGGAGATTTCGAACCAGCCACCGTCCTCGGCACCAATGTCACGTTCGCGGACCTTCTTGGCCGTGCGGGCCGCCACGTCGACGAGGACCACCTTGAGCACGTCGCTGACGCGGTTTGTCTGCTTGACAAGGACCTTGTCGGCGCCGGCCCAGAAAACGTGGTTGATGATGCGGTCGTCGTCGGCGAACTGGTTGCCCGCCGCGTCGATACCAAACACCTCGTCGGCCTCGACGTCGTAGAAGCGCACGTCGACCACGGGGTTGTGTGCTCCAGGCTTGGGGTACTTGATCTGTCGCACCTCGGGGTAGTTCTCCTCTCCCTTGGCAGGAGCCTTGCCGCTCGGCCGAGAGACAAAGTACTGGATCGGGTACTCTGGCACGCCCGTCTCGTTGGTGCGCAGGAAGGCGAGGTGCTTGCCGTCGTCGGACCACCACGTGGCACTGTGGTCTTGTATGACCTCCTCCTCGTACACCCAGTCGGGCACGCCGTTGAAGCACTCTGCCCCGCCATCGCGTGTGACCTGCACCATGTCGGTGTCACCTATCCGACGAATGTACAGGTTGTTATCGTCGCGCACAAAGGCCACGGCGTCGCTCTTAGGGCTCCAAGTGGCCAGTTGGAGACGCGCACCGGCGTCGAGGGACACCAGCGGCTCCACCTTTTGGGTCGCCACGTCGAGGATGTAGTACTTGGCCGTGTAGGAGCGACGCCAGTTCTTCTCGCGGTCGACACCAAGCAGGACCTTTTTTAGATCTGGACTGGGGTCGACGATGGATGGCGCATGGCTGATGCCGCCAAAGGAAAATGTTGAGTCCTTCACGAGAGTGCGGGACTTGACGGCCCTGGTCTGGGCCTCGTCGTCGGTGCGCACATCCTCGACGACAACATAGTCTTTCTTCGCGCCGCCAATCTCGAGGACCAGCCCGTCTGCACCGTCCGGGTCGGCTACCCAGCTGATGCTGTGCGATTTGGGCGACCAGTAGCCCTCCTGGATCTGATCGAGGGTGACGAGCTTGCCGGAGCCGCGGGAGTCGGCGTCCGGGTCATGGTCCGTGTCGCTGAGGTGGTGGTAGGATCCTGTGGCTATGAAGACGCCCAGAGAAGCGAACCAGCCGAGCACGAAGATGGCAGCAGCGATGATGAGGATGCGACGCAGACCCTTGTCCATGGGCTGTCGACCCTGGGGGGCGGGGAGGGCAGCATCGTCATCGTTGCCGTCTGGTACGTTGTTATCTCGCTGGAGGAACGGTCCTGTCTCAAGGTCTCGTTGGTCGTCCAAGTCAGCATAGCCAGTGGCTCCCCCCACGTCGCCGTCTTCTCGTCGCTTCGAGTGCAGCGACTGCTTCTCTGCCTCTTCGTATATTCTGTCAAAGACGAGACTTGTTGTCGAGACTGAGGAGAGTGATTCGCGTGAGAGGCGTGGTTCTTCGGCAGCGTCGAGGGGGGGAGGAGGGTCTTGGTCGTGGGATGCCATGATGTCCGGACGTCTGTCGTTGATGTCGTATAAATCAGGGGAAGGAAGATGGACCGGGACTCGAGGAAGTGGGCATGTTGTAGATGGCGGAGGATGTCGAAGGTTCTCTCTTTAATCTGGGGTGTGTGTGATGGTGGCCGGAGAGGGAGAAGGGAGAAATGGGTGAATAAAGAAAATAGACAAAGAGTGTCTTCAATGGCGAGTAGCGTCTCTCTCAATAGAGCTTTGTGGCGTTTTGAATGACGCCGCACGGGGCAGGAGCTCCCTGCATTGACGCGATAATCAGCCAGCATCAAGGGTCCAACCAACGTCAATTTAAAGATTTACTTACCCTATAGCTGGGCTTTGTCATCAGGGCCAATAATTCTGAACGTCAACGTCTTTGAATATTTAATCATCTCAAATATCATCGATTCAACTCATTCGCATGCTCCTGTGGAATCTTGCATATACGTTGTGTACACTAGATGATTGGATCGACAGCATGTGACTACATTGTGGATCATCATCAGCCCTTCAGGGCGTCGCTATGACTCTCGGGTCTCGCAAAGGGACGAATACGACGAATACGAAGTGTCAGGGTGAACCCAATTACCAGATACCAAGGCTCAAGTGTTTCTCTTGGTAAGCCAGCAACTTAGCGGTGCCCGGCATAAGCGTCGATTGGTATGTCGTAGACTCATAGTAGCAGAAGGCAATTGAGTCGTGTATGTATATGCATGAGAGAAGTGATGATGCATACAGGTATAAAGGTCGTTCTATTCCCAGTGTTGAAGCAATTGGATCTACCATTCTCGATGAAAATAATTCGACGTTATCAATCTCCCACAGACTACTACACTAAAGCAACCCACACCAACAAACATTCAACATTGAAGACACCATGAGCTCCAGGTCGTCAAGCAAGAACAAGGAGCCGACAGTCGAGATCCCCCAACACCTCTCTGATCTCCACTGTGTAAGTACACCACTTGCAGTCAATTCATCTACAATATACAAAAGAAACAAAAGTAAAAGTAAAGAAGTAATGACTAACAAAACCTAGTTTACAGAAACAGAAGGCATAGTAACAACAACAATGATGGACCTCCCGGGCTACCGAGTCGTGCGCGTCCTAGGCGCCGTCTACGGCCTGACAGTGCGATCCCGCAACATTGGCGCTTCACTAGCCATGGTTGTCAAGAGCTTTGCCGGCGGCGAGTTAGGCTGGTTCACGTCCATGATGTACTCTTGCCGCAACGACTCGCTGTCGCGGTGCGTGGCCGAGACCAAGTCGCGCGGGGGGAATGCAATCATCTGTCTGCGCTTTGATGCGTCTGACTTGGGAGGATTCGCTCAGTCGTGCGCTTATGGGACGGCTTGTGTCGTGGAGAAGTTGGCTGATGATGCGTCTGTTGCTACGCAGCTTCAGGGGTAGGGTGTCCTAGATACGTTGAGAGCCAGGTGCTTCGAATAGAGGAACATGCATTGTTTGAAACCAAGGTCATCACTGACTGGATTCTAGAAGGGAAAATTGGCACTTTCCGAGTAAGCATCTTTGTTATGTAGGTACCAACTGACTTACACGGCTTTGGGCAAGCTGCACATATGCACGTAGACTGTCTGTATTTGCACAATGTAGTTGTACTCGAATTGAGATATGCAACACTCATTACCAACAGAAGCGCTTCCAGAATTGATCTATACTGTCCCCTTCTCCCTTCTCTTGCTTGTGTGGCACATATTACCATAGCATCATATTCAATGCATAGTCAAATCCCTGTCGAACCGTTTATAATACAGGATGACAAACCCTTTCCTGTAGTGACGGGACCAAACACCGTCTTTGATCCTACCGTTCCTCTCACCATCACGCAACACGATCCTTCGGCGTGAGTCATCGGAGAGAAGTTGAGGCCTGCAAGGGCCCTGCAGGACATTCCCAGCCACACAACTCACATCATCGCAGTTACTCAACATGTTCATAGTTGGATGTTCCCGGGTCCGCACCAGCAGGTTGTAGACGTGCCACGCAGAGCGGTAGAAGTGCTTGTGGGCCTTCCTCAGCTATTCCGCGACAAGGGGGACACCCACATCCAGACCACTCAGGAGGCGTCGGAAACCTGGGCCGAGAACCTGCATAAGTGCGGAACGGGAGCTTTTACCACCAGGGTGGATAGTTGGCCGATGGGATCCCCATTTGGAGGTCAGCAAGGGTTGACTTTCAACGGTGCCACGGTACGCCAGAGACCACAAGTGGCTATGTGACGAATTCAAGGCAGGTGGTTGGTCGGGTCTAGCCATTGTGTACCTGTAACGTATGTCATGGGATGTAATTGTGGCATGTCAAGGCTTTCGATGAGCAAGGTGAACATAATGGCCAGAGTTTCAGACCAAATCATAGTGGATAGGCAATATGCTATGTATTACTCGTACGGCAGCTCTCTTGGACATGTAGGTGGTCTCCACAACGGGAGCCGCTCCGTGCCAGCATCACCGGACTTGGCTTTGCACTTGGATAGATCAGGTATACCCCACGATATGCTTCCCTGCAAACATATGGAAACATGTTTAAAGGAGAAACATACTGTTTGAAGAAGTAAACCGTTGCAACTAGTACGTGTATTGAATACACTTGTGATGGTCGGCGAGGGGGATGTCAGCCTTCCACTACAGATAGAACATTCAAGTTGTATCCCCATGTCGAGTACAACAGTGATCCCATCGGCCCTCGCTCCTTGACAAGAAGACGCAAGATCAATTGAGAATGACGACATCTACGATAGTGCTTATAACAGTAGGGAGACCCCTGGATTTGGGGTCCAAGCAGATAAGGCTGTGCATATGTATTGATCCAAAAGACTCCGCTTGACCATGTGGATACTTTGGGTGTAGTATCATACGAGAAGTCATGATCCACCGATCTTCTTTTCGTCTCTCAACGTACTTGGATCAAGGAACACAAGATGACAAGAAAACGATTTTTCAATTGAGACGATGCTTCTTATAAGATCCTGATCTCAACTGTAATGTCCAACCGTTATCGGATATCCTCCCCCTCAACATGTGGAAACCCCTATATCGGAGGACTAAAAGACCGGTACCCGGCCCCATCCGAACGAATCGACAACGGGGTGCCGGGACCCAAAAAGGCCCCACAAGAAGCTTTCCCTAGACCCCTAGGCACGACTATCCTTGCGGTCTTTTCGAGTTCAACGCGGTTCCGCAGTCGGCATAAGATGGGATTGATGTGGATCTCTCCCAATACGACTATGTAAGGACCTGTTTCTAGAAAAATAACAATAGACGCACTGCGGCTCCGGTGCCGCCTACTATTACTACCGGTGAACGCATGTCAATCTTATCTACTCCGTACAGATAGTAGTAATCTTGCCCGTTGACAGTAGCTATTCCGCACCGGAGGGATGCTCTTACTATGATGAATGGGTGACTTGTGCATTATATCCGGGGAAATGACTGCCCATTGCGTGGGTTCAAGGTCAACTTGCGACATTACATTGAAGCTTCTCTGGCAATACACGGAGCCTTTTTACTCCGTAATATCGAACATTCTATCGAATCTGGACCATTCGAGGACATCCTGACTTGGACCCTGAGAGTTGACCCCGTCACGCCCTGTCGTATGACGACTGGACCTATGTACTGCCTCCAGGACCAAAGTTGAACCCACTGCCTAAATACCCTTTACTTTCCCCGTCTCCCCCTCTCTTCTTCCATTCGGTGACCATCTGCATCTCACTCATCCTTGAAGAATCACCAAATGGCCAGTGTACTCGGCGAAGAGAAGTCGACCAAGGGTCACAGCGACGCCGACGGACAGGAACTCACACTCAGCCCATCAGGTCAACGCGTCGTGGCTGGGGAAGATGGCGTTCCCTACGATGAAGTCTTTGGTAAAGTCACAGATGAGGGACCCAACTACCGTGGGGTGAGTTTGAATTGTCCCGGCATATGATCCTTCCTTCAACATGATCAGAGAGCTAACGTATCAATGGCTTGATTGTAGCTCGGATGGAAAGGCACCGTCGTCCTGATGATGAAGACCCAGATCGGACTGGGCGTCTTGTCCATGCCCCAGGTCTTCAACAATGTCGGCATGATCCCGGGTGTTCTGCTCCTTCTCGCCGTGGCGGGCATTGCCACCTGGACTAGCTGGGTGGTAGGCATGTTCAAGCTCAACCATCGTTCTGTCTATGCAATTGACGATGCTGGATATATCATGTTTGGTCGTCTTGGTCGTGAGGTTTTCGGGACCTTCTTCTGTCTCTGTGAGTTCAATATTCAATTCCTCAACAACAGAGGCCAACGTTGACCCATGGCTAACGTCTTGGTAGTCTGGATATTCTGCGGAGGTTCAGGTATACTCGGCGCTTCCATCGCTCTCAACTCGATTTCCCTGCACGGCACCTGCACGGCTGTATTCGTCGTCATTGTGGCCATCATCTCTGGTGGATTGGCGAGTATCCGCACCCTAAGCAAGATTAGTTGGCTGGCATGGGTTGGCATGGCATTTATTCTTGCCTCCAGTACGTTCAAACTCATCCGCTGTTCTTTTCTCCCTCCTTCCATCCTCATATCTAACCCGTCTCCCGTCATCAGTCCTGACCGTCACCATCAGTGTCGGAGTACAAGATCGCCCAGCCGACGCCCCCCTAGGACCATGGAAATCCGACTTCAAGCTCTTTGGCAACCCTACCTTTGCCGAGGGCGTGTCCGCCGTGTCGACCTTCATCTTCTCGTGCTCCGCGGCCCCGGCTTACTTTGTTATCGTCTCTGAGATGCGCGACCCGCGACTGTATACCCGCTCCCTTGTGGTGGCCCAGATAGGCTCCACGAGCATCTACCTCGTCATTGCCGTCGTGGTGTACTACTACTGCGGATCGTATGTGGCGTCGCCTGCTCTTGGCTCTGCGGGTCCTCTGGTGAAACGAGTTGCATACGGACTGGCCTTGCCGGGTCTCCTTATAACGACGTGCATCTTTCTTCATGTGAGTTTTCAATCTCAGGCTGCAACTACTAGTAAATAGAAAGAAGTACTGACCTCGTGTGATGATAGCTACCGGCCAAATACATCTTTGTTCGAATCCTCCGAGGCTCAAGACATCTCAGTGCCAACACACCCGTGCACTGGGGCACATGGCTCGGCTGCACCGTGGGCACCACCCTGGTCGCGTACCTGATTGCGAGCGGGATCCCTATCTTTGGTGACCTCGTGTCGCTCATCGGTGCCTTTCTGGGTGCCTCCTTGGGGTATCAACCTCCCGGGTGCATGTGGCTGTACGACAACTGGAAGAACAAGAGTCGCACTTGGTTGTGGTATCTGCTCGTTGCGTGGAGCGTGTTTCTCGTCGTTGTCGGCATGTTCCTGACTGTCGGTGGCACGTACGGTGCTGTCATCAACATCATTGAGTCGTTGAAGGCTGGAGGGGCGTCTAAGCCTTGGTCTTGTGCTGACAATTCTAACTCTCTGTAGATGTCGATGCTTTGTTCCCATTGGCACATGGTGTTTTCCTGATAGTATTCTTATGATAAAGATAGCAATTATATAGATTACTGCGTGTACTTGAGATACCGGACATTCATCGTGATGTCTCGCCTGATCTGCAAAGTGCATGCATGGGTGTAAGTAGCCCTCTCCAGGGTCATGAATGCCGCTAATTGCTATATGTATCGGCGGGAGCCTGCACGGGGTATCTTCAGTGCATACACGTCGTCAAGGTCATTCGGACATTGTACATTCGAGGCCTCGATATGATGCGACCTATTTAAGTCTACTCTGTGCTCCGCGTATGAGATATCGCCAAGAACGTTGGTTCCCGGCTTGGCTTCAAAGGTGGGTCAGCCCTTCGATGTGCGGGTAGAGGGAGTGGCTACATAGATAGGGTATCTAGCTGACGAAAGGGGAATCAACGCACGCTTTTTAGCGTACTGCCTTTTCTATGTGCAACACCCTGTATTGGAGAACGGCGATACAACCCCAAGGTGGTGCGGGATTCGAGGGTTAGGGTTAGACCAATATTGGGTTTAGGGTTCCGTCGTCTCGGTTTCGGACCTCAACTGTTCCCCCACCCCCTCGGGACAATGGACACCATTCTAGTTGGACGTCTAGTCAATGCAGTCAAGAAGTGACGAATGTGTTCCTTCTAGAAGGGCCCTAGATCCCAATATATATTGGGAAGCATTGATTCAATTCTGCATTAAATGTACTCTCAAGCTATCCGCGCTGGGATAATTTCCTAGCCAGCATCCAAACTTAGAAGAATAGAACAAAATATGAATGGAAGTAGATTGTCAAATAATGAAAGTCAGCACTCTGTCTTACTTCAATCTTCAACAACAAGCAACACGAGATATGGATGCTCAGTTCTTCTCAGTTGGACTTGAACATGGGATGAACCCTGTCACAGGCATACAGCATAGGCAGGCAGGCGTTTTGTTGACAGGAGACGCAACTTTTTGCTCAGCCGTTATGAGCATCTTCAGATCACCAATTAGCGCCCGGTCTCGTTGTGTGAGTGATTCTGCCCTTTCTCCTCGTTCATCAGTATCATCGCCCACTACACGATGTGTTCCTATTGAAGTATACAAGAAGAAAGGAAAGGGGGGCGGAGGGGGGCAATCGTTACCCTACAGGATAACAACAGGAACAACTGAAGGATGAGAAATGAGAAGGTTTTCAGTATACAAGGTATCGAGTACGATAGTGTCATAGGCCACACAGGCCTCGTAGGTCCACCAAGAGCATCAGGGATTTTGAAAAGACGTCTATCAGGCTCATTGATAATTTGTAGAAAACTTCAGAAGGATGTGCCTGAACTCGGCAAGTTTGTGAAGTTACATGTACCTATTGTAACATTGGTATGTATGCCTTCATATAAACGATCATTATGGAAGCAATATACGGAGCAGCCACTTAGCATTGAGCAATTATTACTCTATATTGACAGTACGAAGAGGATACCGGAATGCGCCGTAATTGATGTCCCTTGGACGTAGCAGTCAAGTGAACAGCCCCCGGCAAACCTGCCAAGGAAAATAGTGGACGCGCATGTTGTGTTATTTGCACCAAGATCCAAAGGTAGGCATGATTGATAAGATTGTGAGAAGAGCAGAACATCAGGGGATACTCTGCCTTTTACCTTTCCTGTATCTCATCAGACTTTAAGCGGTTGGCCCATTCTCTAGGCTGAACCTGATTGTTTGCAACCACATGCACATGTACCCGTCAGCACTATCGAGTAGAGCATCCCATTCTCGCCAAGTCTCAGGCTCTCAGCACTTGTATAGTGATAACCGTGGGTGTCCTTTGGCCTTCCGGTTTAGATACCTCCCAATAGTGGAAGGTGCATTACGTGGCACACATGAGAATGAATCAAGCGAGGTGTAGTGGCCTCTAGAGGGAATGCCTTTCCGACCGCATCAATCGGCCATATAACGCCATATCATCGTTCTAATAGAAAAAATAAAGAAACCTGCTTCTTTGGGGATACTGTAGTGACATTCCCTCTCCTCTTCTCCACGTGAAAACTCGTCAATGGCGCCGGTATCCCGGACATATCCCCAATCAGGCATAAGTATATACATGTGTACATGGTAGGGGGAAGTTACAACCTCCTATACCCATACTCCGTACTCGTCCAGGTACAGGCTAAACACGAGGCTCATATCCATCAAGAAGAATAGCATCGATGATAACCATATGAGTGAATTTCAAAAGCATAAACGCATGCCGTCCTCGATGCCGCGTCTCTTGGCAAGCTGAGAATGGTGCAGCGGGTAAAAGCATTGTTTGTCTAGGCAGTCCCATTTGGTCAGTTCGCTCCGATGAAGACTCAACCAATATATCGAATATATCGTAGGTGATATGTATGCCCTAAACTCATACGAGTAATGCCTCCTTTGGTTTTCAGAGGCTCTCCTCCCGCCAAGACGGTCATGTGCAGGCCGTGTTAACCGGTGATACTACATGCAATACTGCTGCATGGCGCATGTACAGCTATGGAGGTAGCCCTATGCTCAACTTGGAACTTGGTGATAGTTAGTACATGTAGACAAGCGAACAATGATATCAACCAATAGTATCCTGCGATTCAATCTTTTCCCCCTTTATTTCCACTGGCTAATCGGATTGTCGATGGAACAAAACGAAACTCCGCCATCATCCCCCAGTTTCGTATATACGATGGACCCAGGGAGGGTTGCTAGCTGGGTTGAATTTGTAAGCGATCGCTTTCATTTTTTCTTCACCCTTCCCACTTTGTGGGCAATAGTGTAAGTTTTCCAAGGCTCCCGCGCATTACTACCGTCTTGGCCTCTTTTCCCGTACGGCAGTGCTGGTGAAATGCCGCAGTGGCTTTCTACCCCCTTGGTCGTAATGTCAAGGGGAGCGGTTGTGTACAACGGCTATTCTCAACCCGATTGGCTGGATGTGAATGGGCCCAGCTACCCGGACTGCCGGACACGCGTACGGAAACACGTACACTCTTATGATGTTTATGATGCCGTATTGAGAGGAAAAAAGTATACAGAAACAGACTCAAAGACTCTGTTCCTAAGAGTATAGAGTGCAGGTAGGAGAATGTTGAATGTATTGTGTAGTGTACCGGCACATCAATGGTACCATCACGGCTTGGTCCGGGAGGAAACACCAAGGATGCATCTAATCTGATAACGTGTTATACCCGAAACAAACTATTCAACCGGCCTATAGAACCTCAGGTGCGATTGATTAGCTCTCCGGAACCCTCGTACTCGTACAATTCTGCAGGGTTTTCTCCCGTACCCACCCGTGGGAAGCGTTTCTCCCAAAGTCGTCCACCTCCTCCGTGCATGCATGACACCACGGCGGCGGACTCTGACTCTGTATACTCATACTCCGCTATACTTGTACTCCGTAAGACGAGTCGACCTATTAGATCTTCCCCTTTTCACACTTGTGCATCGGCAAGGACGGCATCTAGTCCCAAATAAAAAGTTAAGGATACTTTTACCCTTGTCAGGTTGGCCACGCCGTCGGTTAGAATGCCCCCCATCCATATGCATATTCACATGTACTCCGTAGACTGCACATATAGTACTACTCCGTGTCTGTAGATACTATTGATAGTACCTTTGTTTAAATTGGCCGTACGCCATTACAGAGTACATACACAATGTATTGTTTCCAGGTACTAACTGCATCTGCGCAGCCAAGACTCTATACCAACATGGTGCCTACTACTACCCCAACTCCTACTCCATAATGACCGAAACAACTAATACTTAAAACCCTCGCCATGTTCCCGTCCTTGTTTCCATAATACCGCTCAACCTCATTCACTCATTGAGCAGTAGTGAGCGGCTTGCACGGAGGGCATTCACTCGTTTCTCATCAGTTGACCAGAAATCAACCCCCCTTCCGCTCCTGCCTCCACAGCCAACAATGAAGGTCCAACTTCTCACCATCCTGGCCACAGCCGCCAGTCATACCCTAGCCGCCTGCCCATATGCCGCCAAGTCAACAGCAGCAGCAGCCGCAGTCGCAGAGCCTCGTCAATGTCCCTATGCCGCCAGCAAATCCAACAACGATGAAGCAGCAGCCGTAGCAGCAGCTCCCGTCGCGCGCAGATCCCCTCCAGCCTCTGACAAGAAGGGAGTCTTCTACATGAACCGCATCGGCCCCTCTGGCTCGCAGCTATGGATATCCAACTCGGACGGCAGCAACGCGACGCAGCTGATGGCCGACCAAGCCGACCCATTCGACTACCATGCCTCGTGGTCCCCGGACGGAGAGTGGATCGTCTTCACGAGCGAGCGCGCCGCCGACGGCCAGGCGGACCTGTATCGCGTCAAGGCGGACAGCGGCGACTCCAGCACCGTCGAGACACTCGTCTCGTCCCCTTCTCTCGAGGACGTTGGCGCCTTGTCGCCCGATGGCAAGCAGCTCGCCTACGTCAGCACGGCCATCAACTACACTTCCAACATCTTCGTCAAGGACCTGGCCACCGGCAAGGCCACCAACCTCACTGGAAGCGATGAGTCGGTCGGTAGCTTCGTGGGCCCGCACAGCTTCTACCGTCCTTCTTGGTCCCCCGATGGCGAGTGGGTGGCCTTCAGCTCCGATGCCAACACCGACTGGACGGGCCACAGCGACGGTACGGGTTGGGAGCACACGCAGACCCTGTCCGTGTACATTGCTCGTCCGGACGGCACTGGGTTCCGCAAGATCGTCGGCCAGGATGGATACTGCCTCGGGTCGCCGCGGTGGTCACCCGACGGCTCCCGTCTCGTCTTCTACAACATGACCACTGAGGCGACGTACAATGTCCACGGGACGAGCGGGCAGCAGAGCTCCATCACCTCTCAGATCTTCAGCGTCGATGTCGAAACAGGCACCGACCTCATCCAGCACACCACGGGCGCCACACCGAAAGTCACGCCCTCGTACATCAGCAGCAACGGCACCGACAACATCGCCTACATCGTCAAGGCCGGCACCCAGCAGGGCATCCACTACACCGTCACCGACAGCGCGCACAAGTACGTCAACGCGACGATCCGCAACCCGTCGTGGTCTCCTGACGGCCAGCGTCTGGTCTACGAGGTGAATGTGTGGACGCAGCGTCAGGCCGAGAAGCAGCTCTACAGCTGGGACAACGAGTGGGAGTACCGCTTCATGGACGTGTTCCCGCAGATGAGCAACGCGACCAACCGCCTCGCCTCGACGGAGAAGCAGCTGGGCAACGCCTCGTCCAACGTGGTCCTCACCGACGCCGACTACGGCAACCCCGTCACCGCATTCGACGTGTACGACATCAACAGCAGCGACTCCGAGACGGCTTTGTACGGCAGCGGCCTCGCCGGCGCATTTCAACCGACGTGGTCCCCCTCGGGGAAGCAGCTCATCGTCGGCTTCGGCGTTTGGTTCTTCAACCGCATCCTGTACCCCGCTACGCTGTACCTGTTTGACGCCGACGACAGCGGCAACTACCGCAACCTGACGGACGGGTCCCTCAACGCCGGTTTCCCGTCTTACTCCCCCTCGGGCGACCAGTTCGTCTACCGTCTGTGGAACTGGACTGAGGGCCCCTTGGGTCTGTGGGTCATGGACCTGAACGAAGAGACGACGACGCGCATCACAGACGGGTGGGACAACACCCCTGGCTGGTCTCCCGACGGAGAACTCATCGTCTTCACTCGCCAGACGAACTGGACCTGGGGTCCTAGCTGGGTCGACGACCGCTTCGACATCTGCACTTGCAAGCCCGATGGATCGGATATCAAGGTCCTGACTGAGTCCCAGGCTAATGATGCCCATGCCGTCTGGTCTCTCGATGGTCGTATCCTGTATAACACGGGCATGTACAACTTCCGCGATGAGAGTGCCCTGTACGACGATACTTTCCAGCCGTACGGTCAGCTCATGTCGATGAATGCCGATGGGTCGAATAAGACTATGTTGACGGATAGTCTTTGGGAGGACTCGATGCCAATGTACGTCGATCAGTCATACTTTGAGTAGGTTTCATAGATGGTTGCATTGGGGTGGAGTTGCATATAGATTCAATGTTTAAGCGTTTTACACACTACTGTGATATAAGATGTGATGTAAGTGTCACTTTAAATCTATACTGAGTGATAAACGTTAGCTCAGTAGGTTACGTTTCCTTGGAGGTATTGGGAGATATGAGAATGGCAAGGAATGTATGGAAATACAGTGTAATTTTAATATAACCTAGGAGTATTGATGTACACCCCAAACCATTACACAGGGTCGCCGATGTTCCTGCGGCCAAACCTCTTGGTACGCTGGGCATCTGACTGGTGCATCTCAACTGCGCTGCGAACACTCCTCTTCGTAGACGTATCAGCAGGCTGGAGGTCTCCACAATCAGGTCTGGTCAAGTTATTTCCAAAAGTGTCGACAGTCCAGATGAGGACGCCGTTGGTCCAGCCGAAACCCTCGACTACCTCGTACTCGCCACCTCCACCAGCCACATTCGTCGAGTTGTCATCGTACTTTTCAAACATGATACCGATGTCTTCCTTTCCCAGGCCAGGAAGCTGGGGTGTCTCTGACGTAGATCCGCCGGTTGCACGCCACGTGCAAAACGTGGAGTCGAGATACCGCTGTCCCAGGCGGAGGGCAAGCTGACGCACCCACACGTAGGCGGGGTCCTCCTCGCCAAACGTCGCAGGTACGCCCTGCAGGCCTGCCATGAGGACGTGCATGAGGGGCGGCCACACAGACGGCCGGTCCCACTGCTGTCCCGTTCGGAAGTTGGTCGCCGGGATACCACCGGCCCGGAGATCGAGGTACGTTGACACGCGCTGGTAGGCCGTCTGCACGGCGTACGGGTTGTTTTTGAGGTAGTCGGGGGCAGCACCCATCCAGAAGGGGTAGAACTGGGCGACGCTGAAGACGACCTGCTTTCCCTTAGGCGCATTACCTATGTCGAGCAAGGTCGAGTCGTTGTCCACCGGCACAAACAGATTGTGGGATGACGAAGTCAGGTTGTAGTCAAAGTAGCTAAAGTGCGTCTGGTTCCACAGGACGGCGTGCATGGCCTCGGACCGGTTGGCTGCAAGCTCGCCCCATGTTTCGGCCTCTGTAGTGTTTCCTGTCTCATTGTAAAAACGGGCAATGGCCAGCTCGTTGCCGTAGAGGATGGAGTTGAGGTCGATGGGGATAATGTTCTTGGTGTTGAGAGAGCGCAGAGGAAAGTATACGTCGTTTACAGCATCCTCAGGTGTTGCAATCCAGCGGCTGGTGTAGTCCCATCCAGACTCGGCACCACTGGCAAGATTGGCGTATAGGTCTCCCACCTCATCATCAGTAAGCGTCTTGTTCTCGGGGTAGATTATACCTGAGTCCGAGTAGTAAGACGTGTTTCGAGCACTCTCGTAGTCCTCGCGGTACGATTCGGGTCGCGGCTGGTTGTTTGCCACGTCGTAGTGATTGAGCTTGTAAGTGTGGCCATCGACCTTGACCTCGGCTGTGCGGTTCTTCACGAAGAACTCGTGCTCCTTCACCAGAAGCGGCAGAGCGCGTTTCAGAATAGCCGTATCATTGGTATGCTCGATGTAGACGCGCACCATATGAGACAGCAGCGGAGGCTGCGAGCGATTGAGGAAGTAGAGGCGAGCGCCGTTGGGGACGAAGCCAAACTGTTCGACAAAGTCGAGGAAGTTCTCAATCGTGTTCTTTGTGATGTTGATGAAAGATCCACCTGTGCGCAGCAGGCCATGGATGATCCAGTAGGTGTCCCAGTAGTAAGGCTCGCGGAAGCGGCCACCAGCTACAACAAAGGTGCGGTTGATGGGAATAAAGCTACTAGGGCAATCGGTGCAGTTACCGGCATGCCCACCGCTATAGCGACGGGTGAGATCGGGCCAAATGTCAATAACCTTTTGTGTAAACTCGTGAATAACGGTATCGTTAATCCTGTCGAGGAACTCAGGGTCTGTCTCAAGCTCTTTGTTGGGCACTTCTTCGAGTTCGCCACCTGCATCGGCAAAGTTGTCGCTGAGAAAATCATTCAAAGCCGAGTTGTTGCTGAGGGGCTTGTCAAGCTTGTCGAATGCAGCCTGAATTTCCTTGAGCGACTTGATTGCGGGCCTGGATCTAGTAGTTAGCGAGGGTTCTATTCTGACGGAGTAATATAAATCTTACATGTCAACAAATGTCTTGGAGTCGGAGAATGGCTGAGCCAATTCGATTTCACGGAGGATTTCGCCATGACAGTAAATGGGCGAGTCGCATGGTGCTGTGACATTGCCGTTGACGTAAAGCGCACGGGTGACGGAAGCCGTCAGGCCCGCTAGAACCAAGTTCCTTGGGCTGGGCATGGTGAAGAAACGATTGCTTCAAAGTTTCAATGTTTCTCTAATGCTCCGTATATTTCAATAAGGTGTCTTTTCAGATGCATGAAGTGGTATCACAACAACGGTTGGAGATGTTACAACGGCGGCGGGTACACACATCAACCGCCTCTGTCATGCGAGTAGATCCGTGGTTGGCACCGGACGGCTGAGACTAGGAATGAGAGCCCAGGAAACGACAATCGGTTGTAACTCGAGGTGGCGCTATCGTCGGGGCCGCGTTTTCCCCAATGGCGGGGAATGGGAGCATCAGCGGTTTAATATACTCCGAATTACTGCGGCGTACTCGTACTCGTCATAATACTTTCTGGGGCGAGCACCGGACAGTGGACACTCTCCTCTCGTCGTCCGGGGTCCCCAGGTGGAGGCTTGGCGTTGATCAACTCCGCTTGCGGTTCAAGCTGACAGGGTTCTGCACAGAACGACGCCAATAGCTCATGGACCTAGACCGTTTTGACGACAATCGGGCCATTCAAGGACATGGCTTGTAGTTTCCCAGAGCTGTCAATTGGGATTCCATCCACTCAAATCCCGTCTAGGACACTATGGGAAGGGTTAGCATTGCGATGAGCGATGAACGAGGTATTGTCAAGGTTTGTACATGTACAAGGTGTTCCGTACCCGTCTTGTCCTTGTCCTCTGTATCACCGGTTACTTAGTCGAGTGTTGGGCTGAGTCTCAACCGTGCCCGGGAGCCTCACGGACCAGTATGGGAACCCCGCACAATTGAAGAACGTTGATTCTCTTGCCAAGATACCAGTGAAGCGCCAAATGCTGTTGCGTGACGTCCCGACGTAAGCCGAGAAACAACGGCGTGAGTGATTTCTGTTTTACCCGGTGCATCAAGGTGGAAACCTGTAAGACGTGTAGGGACCAGGGATCATGGAGAAGCCATTTGCGTGTACGCAGTGACAGTATCCATGCACTATTCAACTGCGGATAAAATGCTGATGATATCAGTGTTTGTTCTGTGTCCACATTGTTTTATTTTAACCGCGAAATGAAAAGGTTGGAGACTGTGAGAAAAGTGTACTCGCTCAGAATGGAAACAAAAGGCAGGCGCCACCAAGCACAGTTGCTCTTGCTGTACTACAGACGAGACTTGCCTGACGTCAGTGCACTCTCAGCACTTTTAGCCCGGTTTGGATTTAGCACATTTTGTCCTTTTAGCCCACCCACCACCAATTCAATACAGCACGGCTAACGGAGCACCCCACAGCATCATCGTCGTCGTCCCAAATGAGAAAATGAGTTAGCTACTACTATCTTTCTGCAGCACCATCATCCTCAATTAGTCTTACTGGCCGACCACACCATTCACGCCGCCATGTCCATGAGTCTCCGTAGCTTTATGGCTGCGGCCCGTGCTGCCTTGACCTCTCCAGCTGCAGAACGCGCCCGCCCACTAACGTTCGTCGTTGGCAACGAATCCGCCGGTGAGACCAGCATCCCATCCCCCCACGGAGCGACGGCCGCCAATAGACTTACACGAAGCTGATTCGACAACTGCTATACTCGATAGATCTCGACTCCCTCTGCTCTGCCGTTGTTCTAGCCTACCTCCGCAGCCATGCTCCCCCTAAAACCCTGCACATTCCCCTCTCTAACCTGCCCCGCGAGGACCTCGCACTGCGCCCAGAGATGACAGCCGCACTGGGCCACGCAGGCCTGACGCCGTCTGATCTGCTCACCCTGTCCGAGGTTCCGGCGGATCTCAAAGGGGACGATACCCACTGGTTGCTGGTCGACCACAACTCACTCACCGGCCCGCTGAGTAAGTATGCCGGCCGGGTGACAGGCTGCGTTGACCACCACATCGACGAGGGAGCAGTCCCTGCCGATGCCTTGCCGCGTGTAATCGAGAATTGCGGCAGCTGCATGAGCCTTGTCATCGAAGAGAGCAAGGGCATCTGGGAGGAGGCAGCCAAGGGTGACACGACGGTGGCCGCCGAGCAGGCCAAGCTGGCGCGCCTGGGTCTGGCCGCCATCCTCATCGACACCACCAACCTGACCTCCAAGGACAAGACGCGCGAGAAGGACTACTCGTCCACTGCCTTCCTCGAGGAGAAGCTTAAGGCTGATGCCGATGGGGCGGGATACACCCGTGACGCATACTATCGTGAGATTGAGGACTTCAAAGAAGACATCTCAAAACTCAACCTGCGTGACATCCTTCGCAAGGACTACAAAGAGTGGACCGACGCGGGGCTCAAGCTCGGCATTAGCTGCGTCGTCCAGGGACTAGACTACCTGGTGGAAGAGAAGGCCGCCGGATCGGTCGACAAGTATCTCGAGGCTGTAGGCAGCTGGTCGGACGAGCGTAACCTCGACATTGCCGTCGTCATGACCACGTCGCATCCCGGCGGGGAGTTCCAGCGTCACCTGTTTGGTTGGGGACGCACACCGGGCGGCGTAGCTGCGCTGCGCCAGTTCCAGGATGCTTCGGCAGAGGAGCTGCAGCTTGAAACATACAGCGAGGGGCGACTGGATGCTGGGGAGGAGCGAAAGGGGTGGCGCCAATTCAAGCTCAGTGGAAGCAGGAAGATTGTCGCGCCACTTCTGCGGGATGCACTGCTCAAGGTTCCTGAAAAGAGGTGAGCACATTGAGTGTATTGGATATGCTGGCGCCTATGTGCCCACCAGGCGGGCGCATGCTAAGAAGCAATAGAACATTTAAATCAAAAGTATAATGGTCGTCCACAATAGAACTTGTCAAAGCATGGTCGGGTATCAATAGTCTGGGACTTGAATATTGTCAGATATAATGATACAAAGATTACATGGGGCAACCGCCCATATGCTACATATATAAACCATCTAATAATACACGTCTCCCCTCTGGAGGCCATCTTTTGGTTTGATCCAGCTCGTTCCCCCTTATTTCTTAGCATTTGTCTGCAAAGCTTCAACCTCCCTAAGCACCCTGACAAACTCGCGCTTCTCAAGAGCTCTCCTCTCCACATAATGCATGTTCTCTTTCGACGGTGGATTAGCCAGCAACTCTTCAGCGGCCGGATCAGCCACAAGAATACAAGACTTGAGAGCACGATACAGCTTGTCGTCCAGCTCCACGGGCGTCTTCTCCATAAGCATCTCAGGGTACACCCAGCGCAGGGCGTCGGTGCACAGCGCCGCGTCGACCGTAGTAGCCATTGTACGGTAGGCAAGCTCGTACAGGGCGGGGGGACGCGCCTCATTGAAGCGCGTGGGTGTGCGGAAGGCATCCCAGAAGCGAGACCAGTCGCTGCGGCGGGCGTAAGCACTCATCAGACGGGAGATCTCGGACATAGTGGGCAGGGAGTCGAGCTCCGTAAGTAGCAGCTCCATGTTTTGCTGGGCGCGGCTGAGGTCGGGTCCGTACACGGGCGAGTCGACGAGAGATTCGATGGTGGTTATCAGCACAGAGCGCGAGTTCACTTCTAGACCCCGCTCACTGGCTGTCTGGAAGATCTGGTCTACCAGACTCAGACGGTCTAGGGCTGTGATATCGGTGTCGCTTGCGCACAGGATAGCCGGCACAAGTTCCTCCAGCCGTGCGGCGTCCATGGGCGCCCCGCCGACTTGGATATCTAATATGGCGCGGCGAAGAGCATCTGTCTCGGGATCGGCATCGCTCTTCTGGAGGAATACTATGGGGTCGCGGGCGTTCGCTCCAGTCCTGTTCGTCTGCACGGGTCTCCTTGCCGAGGTGGAAAAGTAGCGGTGCTGATCTCCCGCGCGCTTCATGGCTTCAAACTGCGATGTGCCAGGCGCCTCGTGCAGCTGCAGCTTGGAGGCAAGGAGCTCATCCAGCTGTGAGGCGTCGACCTTTTCTCCGCGGATCTTGGCCTGCTGGTCAAGGTTGCGGCGCAGGATGCCCTTCCACAGACTCTCGAGATCGAGCTCCTGCCTGCGCGACTCGGTCATGCACTGGACCACAATGGTGGTGCCGTTCTCCGAGGCGCCAAAGCCGGACATGGCGCCGCTCTCGTCGAAGCGCGCCGCCTCGGCATCACCGCCCTTTCCACCCTCCGCCATGGCGCGGAAGTTGACGCACACCCACCCTGTCGAGATGCCGTGGTCGCCACCGGGGATCATGGCCGTGTTCTGGCCCATCAACTTGGCCTTCTTCCTCAGCCGGCGGAGCTTCGTCTTCAGCTCGCCGGGGCCGATGAGACCCTCGGCACGCGCACCGACATTGCAGTTTCGCCGAACCCATCGCACGAAGCGCCCCGACGAGACGTGCAGATGCCTCTCACTGCGGGCCGTGCCGAACAGCATAATCAGGTTTGGGCCCAGGGATGCTTGGGGGTCCAAGTCGCGCAGGTCGAGCAGGGAGAGGTCGTCCAGTCCCATGTCTTCGTATATGTACTTGATCATGCTGTCCATCATGGCGGGCGCATCCTCGGGGGTCGTGGGCAGCGCCGCCTTGTGCTGGCTCGGGGGGTGTTGCGGAGGGGCCTCATCGAGGAACCACGGGGTCGCATCGGGGGTAATCTCGGCTTCGGCCTCGATCTCTGGCGTTTCTTCATGCTCAATGGCGCTGGATGAAGTGTCCTTGGTATCTGAGGAGAACGGCCTCCAGGCAATGGGCTGTAATAGCTGGTTTCTTCGGGGCATGGTCCTGGGCAGCATGCGAAGAGCTGCCGGTGCTGTAGAGCTCAGGACGGCTCTGTACATTGCCGTCTGGCAGCCCAGACAGCCGAGGGCCGTCAAAGCTGGACGGGCGGTCATTTTTGCACAAGCACACGGGAGGTATGATTGGCAAAAAGGGAGCAATTAGAGTGTATTATAACACTTTTTGTTTGATGGAGATTTATCGTTGAAGTCATTACCATCGAATGCTCAATAGCGGCAGCTCAATTGGGTGGAGCGGGGGCACGTGACTGAGTTCTAGGGGCAAGACCAGAAGCCTGTAAAATCTGATTCTTCTCCACTCTCGGTCCGCCCGTCCAATAGATCCATGCCACTGCTAAGACAGAATCCAGGTCCCAGGAGAAGGAAAAAATCCCTGTGCTCGGACCTACTCTTCGCCTCTTCTGCTATTCCCCTATCCCAAAGCGATTTGTTTCTTGTACAATTAATTAATTCCCCTTTTCTTATTATTTCTTATTCTTCTCCTCCCTTCCTTCTCATGTCGGAGAGGAGCGGCAGTATCTTTTGAGAGATCTCTTCACTCCCTACTCTCTTTAATCTCTCGCCACCCCTCCCCTCATACGACCATCGCGTGCAGTCGCGAGCTCATCCATCATGATCTCGCGGCACGCTCGACAGAGCCTGTCCGTCAGGCAAGCGACCTCGTTCCGCGCATTATCGAGATGCTCCCCGAGGAGCATCGTGTCGTTGCAACAACGGAGCACGGAAACGACCGCCGTTGGACGTAGATGCGTCTTCACCGGCCACGCCCGACCTGTGCGGAGGAGGTTGTCGGATGCTGCGCAGCGCCGTGTACGTGATCGCAGCCTCGCCACAGCAGCCGGAGACTTGAACTTTGACGGCCTCTCCTATGGCCAGATGGTCAACTCGAGCCCGCTCCCCTTCCAATCACAACCCCCCTACTCCCAGGGTTTCCGAGGCTTCGACGCGACGATGCCCCTGATTCTTCCCGAACCGACCGAACCCCGACCGATGACGAGAACGAACAAGAACGGCATCCCTGGCGACACGGAAGACGTCATCTCCGTCTTTGAGGCCTGCCTCCGTGTTGGGAAACTCGAACGGGCCAGCATCGTCCTCAAGCGTGTCAACGCCCATCCCTCCATCTCGAGAGAAGAACGCATCCTGCTCCACAACATGTACCTCCGGGCCAACCTGCAGCAGATGCGCGTCACCCCCGACCCAAAGCAGCTCGAGCACCTCCACCAGTGGTACGAGTTGCAAATTCGGAACGTCAGGCTTCCCCACACCGCCGAGACTGTCGCCTGCATGCTCAAGGCGTCGCTCCTATCTGAGCGCAGCACAAGGCTCAAGCGTCTGATCAAGAGATACATGGGCATGGCACCGGGTGAATCCGGCCTCAGGGTGTTGTCTATGGCCGACATCCTCAGTGACCAGGATATCGGTGTCATCACAGACGTCTGCCCTATGTACAACTACGTGGCCGAAGCCGAGGAGGTCGAGGGCCAGCTGGAGGCACAGGTTGAGGAGGCTTCCCGCATCGAGCCCGGCAATGGCACTTCAAGTCTAGGCCCCGAGCTCATCCCCACTCCCCAGCGTGGTGAGGGTCTCAAATCGCTGCGCAAGGGTCTCGAGTTCCTACGGGACATCCAGGACGTCGACGTGTCGAAACTCCCGTTGCAGGACCAGCGGGAGATCCAGACTCAGCTGGAACGAGACTCGGTCAGCTCTGCGATATCGAGATGGCGACTGGAGAACAAGAACAGGCAGCAGCGCGGCATCAACTCGGCCATCACTGGCGGCGGCTTCAGCGAGAACTCGCTCCCCAGTCACATGGCTGCATGGCTGACATCGATGGAGAGCAGGCTCAAGGATGAGTTCAAGCTCATCGAAGCATCCGAGCAGAAGGATGTCAAATCGGATGCTGACATGGAGCGCTGCTTCTACGGGCCCCTCATCCAGCAGGCCGACCCCGAGCGTCTTGCTGCTGTGACCATCCTCACTGCCCTCAACATTGGTGCTATAAGCGGTGCTGACAGGGGTATCCTCGTGAGCAAACTTGTGTCTCATATCTCGAAGAACGCCGAAGAGGACATCGATATTCAGATGAAGGAAAAGGCTAGGAGGAAACGCAAGGTCCAGTACAACAAAGAAGCGGATCAGACGCGATTGAAGGCCTCCCCCGGCCGTCTCATTCAGGATATCAAGGTGGATACGAGCGCCATCCAGAATACGGAGGAGCCCACTGAAAACGACGGCTGGTCGCTGCAGGCAAGGACCCAGGTTGGCTCCATCCTGGCCAAAATCTTGGTCGAGAATGCCAAGATGAGGGTTACGGCCGTGGACCCGATGACTCAGGAAAAGGTCAGCCAGTGGCAGCCAGCCTTCACGCACATGCAGCAGATTCGCAAGGGCAAGAAGACGGGCGTGCTTACCCTCAATCCGCATCTGGTCGAGCACCTCAAGAAGGAACCCATGGGCGATTACCTGGCCAAGCACCTTCCCATGATTGTGGAGCCCAAGCCATGGAAGACGTTGACCGAGGGAGGTTTCCTCGAGAGCAAGACGAGCGTCATCCGCGTGCAGCCCGGCGATGTCGAGCAGAAGCTCTACACCAGGGCAGCCATCCGCTGCGGAGATTTCGACAACGTTTTCAAGGGCCTCGATGTGCTCGGCAAGACGGCCTGGCGCGTCAACAACAACGTGCTCAACGTTATGATGGAGGCCTGGAACCGCGGTATTGAGGTCGCCAACATACCTCCTCTGGACCCCAACTTCGAGATCCCCACTGAGCCAGACGCAACGGAGCACCCCGAACTCCACCGCCAGTGGGTGGCTTCCGTGAGGGTCATTGAGAACAGCCGAGCTGGACTACACTCGCAGCGCTGCTTCATGAACCTGCAGCTCGAGATCGCCCGTGCATTCCGGAACCAGGCGATGTACTTCCCCCACAACGTTGATTACCGTGGCCGCGCGTACCCCATCCCCACCTACCTCAACCACATGGGTGCCGACCACACTCGCGGACTGCTCAACTTCTCGTCCGGCAAAGAACTCGGTGCCAGAGGCCTACGCTGGCTCAAGATCCACCTGGCCAACGTGTTTGGTCTTGACAAGGCTAGCTTCGACGACCGTGAGGCCTTTGCCACGGAGAACGTCGCCAACATTGTCGACTCTGTCACGAACCCGCTGGGCGGTAACAAGTGGTGGCTAGAAGCCGAGGAGCCGTGGCAGTGCCTTGCCACCTGCTTCGAGCTCAAGGCTGCCCTTGACCTCCCGGACCCTACCAAGTACGTGTCCCATCTGCCTGTGCAGCAGGACGGCACGTGCAACGGTCTTCAGCATTACGCGGCCCTGGGTGGCGACAGCTGGGGTGCCAAGCAGGTCAACCTGGAGCCCGGAGACAAGCCTGCCGACGTGTACTCTGCCGTTGCGCAGCTGGTCAAGGAGACGATTGGCAAAGACGCAGCCAACAACAACCCGATAGCCAAGGCTATGGAGGGCAAGGTCACCCGCAAGGTGGTCAAGCAGACGGTCATGACCAACGTGTACGGTGTGACGTTTGCTGGAGCCAGGAAGCAGGTGTGCAAGCAGATTGACGCGCTATACCCTACCATTGGACGAGACAACGACACCAAGAACATTGTCGTCGCATCGTACGTCGCTCGCCACATCTTCATGGCGCTGGCGACCATGTTCAGAGGTGCACACGACATTCAGTACTGGCTCGGCGAAGCAGGCGGGCGCATCTGCCGTGCCCTAACGCCCACGCAGCTGGAGCACATTGCCGAGGAATTTCGGGAAGCGGAGGCAGCCGCCGCGACTGCCTCTAAGGGCAAGAAGACGAAGAAGGCGAAAGCAGCGATTCGCGGCAAGGCCATCAAGGCCGGGCTGGACGAGCTGGCCAAGAGCTTCCGGTCGACTGTGGTGTGGACGACGCCGCTGCGAATGCCGGTTGTGCAGCCATACCGCAAGGGCACAATGAAGGAGATTCGCACGTGCCTCCAGTCGGTCCTGTACCCGACGACAGAGCAGACGGATCCTGTGAACCGCAAGAAGCAACTGCAGGGTTTCCCGCCCAACTTCATCCACTCCCTCGACGCGAGCCACATGCTCCTGTCAGCACTCAAGTGCAACGAGTTGGGGCTCAGCTTCGCGGCCGTGCATGACTCGTTCTGGACGCATGCGGCAGACGTCGACGTCATGAACGGCGTTCTCCGCGATGCCTTCATCAAGATCCACGAGGACGACGTTGTCGGTCGCCTGGCGGCCGAGCTCAAGACGCGCCACCACGGATCCATCTACCTCGCCAACATCGACCCAGACACCCCCGTCGCCCGCAAGATCAAGGAGCTTCGCGCCAAGAGCAACCTGTCGCCCAAGGAGGAGCTTCTCCTCGAGCACAAGCGCAACACGCTCCGTCTCTCCGGTAACCCGTGGGATCTCGAGGCCGCCAAGCAGATTGTCACGCCCGCATCGGTGTACGAGGACATGGCTGCCACCGAGGAGGACGTCGGTATCCTCCAGGATGTCAAGGAGATGGAACTTGGTGCCGTGCCAGACATGAAGGAGACGGATGTATCAGACATGAAGGATGATGCTGACGCTGATGTCGGCGCTGTCATGGCCTCTCCCGTCCTGGAAGACGAGGACGGCATGGACGCTCTGCCCGCTTCTAACCCCGCTGCTACCAAGTCTACACGTGCCCCTGTGCCTGTCTGGCTTCCCCTGAATTTCCCCGAGATTCCCAAGAAGGTATGTTTAGTATTATTCCTATCATTGCTCATGAATGTCCTGCTAACATAACATGATTAGGGCGACTTTGACGTCACGAGACTGAAGGACAGCAAGTACTTCTTCTCTTGATTTACAATTACTTGTATCACCATCACCACCACCATCACTGCATTCTGGCGCGGCATTTTCAATCCTCCAGGTGTTTCATTTCTTTCTTTTGGCATTTTCATGGGCGTTGTATATTAAAAAGATTTTTGGTTTTTGTTTCGGTTTTTGGCTTGAATGTATCTATAGATGTACTATAAATAGAACACAGCGGGAGGAACACATTTTGCTTTTCTATACAATTTGGGGAGTATAAATATGGGAGGGGAAGAAGAGAAGAGAAAAAGAGTAAAAAGAAATTTGTATGATATTTCATAATATAATCACATATACTACTACACTACACTCTATCGAGAACTCTTGTAACAGATATGTTTTATAACGAGTAGACTTTTTTTTATATTCTTTGATCTAATAGTACCATCTAGCAACTATGATGAAGGGATTTACCTAACCAGGCCACCCTTGAGAGACTTGACAGTGCAGACGCCACCAGACTGGGTGATGAGCTTGCCGAGACCCGACTTGCCGAGCTGCTCGACGGCGGCAGCGTCAAAGGCGACCTCGAGGTTGTCGGTGGTGGTGAAGCCAGGCTGGATGGTCTCCCAGACCTTCTTCTTGGGGTTGAGCTGGCCCTCGGCGTCGCCGTTCCAGCCGTCGAAGAAGACCTTCTCGCCGGCGACGGAGCCCTCGGGAGGGGTGACGAGCTCGACGGGGCCCTTGTGGTCGTCAGCCTCGCCCTCCTTGAGACGGGGGGAGGCGGCGAGGACCATGGCGGAGGACTTGATGCCGCGCATCTTGACGGGCTTGAGGTTGCAGACGACGACGACCTTGCGGCCCTGCATCTCCTCGAGGGGCACGAGGCCGTTGAGGCCAGAGCACACGGTGCGGCAGACCTGGCCCTCGTACTCGGTCGTGTCGTCGCTGGCCTTGTCGCCCATGGCGATGGTGGAGACGTACAGCGAGTCGGCGTCGGGGTGGTTGACGGCCTTGAGGATGTGGCCGACGCGGAGGTCGATGAGGGCGGGGGACAGGGGAGCGGCCGCGGGGGGCTGCTTCTGCTGCTTGGGGGCCTTCTCCTTCTTCTCCTTCTTCTTGCCGCCACCCTCGGCGGCAGCAGCACCCTCCTTCTTTGGGGCGGTGCGGTCAGGAAGCTCCTTGCTCTCGGCGGCAGCGGGGGGGGCGGCACCACCAGCGGCAGCGGCAGCAGCAGCGGCCTTCTCCTTCTTCAGACGCTCCTTCTCGGCCTTGGCGTCGACGGGCTTCTTGACGTGACGGACATCGTCCTGGTCAACGGCGACCTTGTCGGCGTCGGCGACGGCGAGGCCGAAGCGGGGCGAGTTCTGGACGAAGTCGACGTGGCGGACGATGTGGGGGTGACCGGCCTCTCCGGAGCGCTCCTCGGGGGTCCAGGCGGCCACCAGGGGGGCGAGGGTCTCGTAGACGGCCACGTCGGCGGTGCTGGGCTTGGTGCCGAGCAGGGTGGCCCGGCTGGACAGGTGGGCGTTGATGGTGTCGAGGATGGGGCTGCGGGCCTCCTTGTCGGCGGCCTTGAGACGCTCGGCCGTCGTGAGCCACTGCTGGATCTCGGTCTCCTCGGTGGGAGTGTAGGTCTGGGAGGAGAAGGCGGCCATGGTGATGATGGACGAGGACGAAGAGATCTTGCGGAGGAGGGGGGTCAGGCGCCGTGGGGCGAGGGTCCGGAGGGAATGCAGTTTCGGTGAAGGGAAAAGAGTCTCCTACGAAGGTGTTTCGAGGAGATCTGTTGGACTCTTTGTCAAGATTGAGTTCTCGTAATTGTAGTTGGTAGTTGGGAGATAGATGGAAGAAAAGCTATTGGAGGGGAGGCGGGGTGAAAAGTTGTCGATAGTGGGGTTGTGGGAGTGACTTGATGCTAGTACTGTGGCCTCATGTACTACCAGAGGGCGGTCACATTCTAGGGGACTAGTAGGGATTCGTTTGTAGCACAAACAGAAATTTACTCATTGATGATTGCGAGCTAGATATTTGATGGGATACGTTATAATCAAACAACATTAAGCACAATGTACGACAAAGTAGAAAAAACCAACGCTCGTCTCACACAAACTCAAGTACAGGGTAATCCATTTGACATAGTCGTGACTGCGCTCCTCTTTCGCGTTGCTAGTTGTGTTAGAAGGCGCTATGGAAATTACATACAAAACACTAACAATGCTCCCAAAGATCAATCTACGCGGGATGACGCGCTCTATCGCGTCCTCCAGGGCAAGTGCATGCATCATGCATCTATTGTGAGGGAAACAACAATCCTAGTCAATACATCCCATTTACCTTTTTTTCTATTCAATCCCATCATCGCTCTCACATTCAGCCCACAGGCTCTTGATTTTTGGACCATTTGCCCCCTTTTCAAATTTCTCACTGTCACGTTTGTTAACCTGATTCCTTGCCACGACTGTTCTACCGTGAAAACCGACAGCATTGTCAACCTGCCAGTAGCTGGGTGCTCACTGAGTTCCAAATTGGCCCTTTTCGGGCCATCTCAGCCAGCCCTGGGTGGTTTGTACTACCATTCTACCAACTTTGTCCGACATCGAGTCCGTCATGTCTCCGGCACTTGTCGGCACGAGCCCGCCGGGCTCCCCGCTGCCGTCGAAGGACGCCCCCTCGCCCGATCGATTGGAGGACAATGATGAAACCGGACTCACAGATGAAGAACTGGTAAAGGAAGAGGAGGATGCCAAGAGGGCCAATGATGAGCTCGAGGCGAAACACCGACAGGCACAGGCGAAGAAGCACAAGGGTGGCCCCGGCCGTAAGAAGGCAAAGACGGTGGTTGAGACCAAGCAAGAGAGGGAGGGCAAGGCACGCGAGTTGGACGAGCTTCTTATGAAGAGCGCCGCCTTCAGCGACATCCTTACCAAGAAGACGCAGGTCCTGGGCCGCGTGGGAAGTAGCCTGGACGGCAAGACGCTGGGCGAGCACAACCTGGAGATGGCCAAGCAGCCGCAGTGCATGGTGGGCGGCACCATGCGTGACTACCAGCTCGAGGGTCTGACGTGGATGTTTGAGATCTGCTCCCAGGGTATGAGCGGTATCCTGGCCGACGAGATGGGTCTGGGAAAGACGGTCCAGACCATCTCTCTCATCGCTTTGCTCCGTGAGCAGGAGGATTACCTGGGTCCTCACCTGATCGTGGCCCCCCTCAGTACCTTGTCAAACTGGATGGATGAGTTCCATAAATGGGTCCCATCCATCCCCGTGGTCATGTTTCACGGGACAAAGGACGAACGAGAGAAAATCTTCTCCACCAAGATGCAGAGAAATCTCAAGAATGGCCGTCCAACAGAGCAGTTCCCCGTCGTCTGCACCTCGTACGAGATGGTCCTCAGGGAGCAGGCCAGTCTGTCAAAGATCAATTGGGAGTTCATCATTATCGTGAGTAGTCCACACTTGTCAACCATCCTTTTATTTGTTTTGCACCTCACTGACCATTTCACTAGGACGAGGGTCACCGCATGAAGAATGCCGAGGCAAAGCTATTCCAGCAGCTTCGTCAGTTCTCATCGGCCACCAGACTGCTAATTACGGGAACGCCGCTGCAGAACAACCTCAAGGAACTCTGGTCTCTGCTGCACTTCCTGCTTCCCACCATTTTCACTGACTGGGAGGCCTTTGAATCGTGGTTTGACTTCTCTGACCTCGAGGATGAAAAGGGCACCGAGGAGTTCATTGGCGACCAGATGAAGCACGATATCGTCAAGAAGATTCATCTTATCCTACAGCCTCTACTTCTGCGCCGTGTTAAGCAAGACGTCGCCGCTTACCTCCCTAGGAAGAGGGAGTACGTCCTCTTTGCACCTATGACCAAGGAGCAGACGGACCTGTACAATGTCATCAGCGACAAGAAGGTCGACACCAGGGCATTCCTCGAGAACAAAGTGGCCGAGAAGATTACGAGCGCAGCAGAAGCGGCGGCGGCGGCGGCACCTTCTCGCCGATCGTCAACCCGCCAGAAGGCATCTAAATCTGTCGCTGCACCGTCTCAGTTCGAGGACTTACCTGTTCGTCTAAGCCCCAAAATTGAGAAGCGCACTCTGAAGGAGGAACCAAAGGCACCTGTTAAGAACGCCTTCAACCTCCTCATGGGTAAGCGCGGTGCAGGCAACAAGAAGGAAAAGGCAGCGCCTGCCAAGAAGACTGCTACTCCTGCTCCGGCCAAGACTGCTGCACCCGACAATAACGGCAATAAGAGAAAAAAGGGCCCCGCGGCCGTTCAACCCGACAACAAGAGTGCCAGGTCGAGCCGTCATTCCACCCCCGGAAGCACGCGCAATGGTCGGACACGCCAATCCCGGACTTACAAGGAGGCCGACTCGGACGAAGAGAAGATGTCGGATGACGAGTTCGAGGCCAAGCTCGCAGACGAAATGGCCGACGATGACAAAGCTGGTGGCATGAAGTCTGCGGAAGTTGAAATGACTCCTGAGGAGGCCGAGAAGGCCAGGGTCCTCGAACTAGCCAGTAAGTGTCCTCTCCATAGTCACAACCCACGACAGCAAACAGAGCACAAGCTAACACCTCTCTCACAGGGAAACAAATCGGCCGCAAGAAGTTGGGCAACCCACTGGCGCAGCTGCGACTAGTGTGCAACAGCCCACACAATTTCTACAACCCCTGGGCTCTGGACCCAGACATGCCCATCGACGAGACGATTGTGACATCGTCAGGCAAGATGCTCATGCTAGACCGGCTGCTGCCGGCGCTCTTCGCCGCGGACCACAAGGTCCTCATCTTCTCGCAGTTCACGACACAGCTCGACCTGCTAGAGGACTACTGCGTGACGCTGCGCGGGTGGAAGACGTGCCGGATAGACGGGTCAGTGGCACAGGACAGCCGGCGGTCGCAGATCAGCGACTTCAACTCGGACCCTGATCACCGCATTTTCCTGCTGTCCACCCGCGCCGGCGGACAGGGCATCAACCTCGCCTCCGCGGACACGGTGATCCTCTTCGACTCGGACTTCAACCCCCAGCAGGACCTGCAGGCCCAGGACCGTTGCCACCGCATAGGCCAGACCCGTCCTGTCATCGTGTACCGTCTCGCGACGCGCGACACGGTCGAGGATGCCCTCCTCAGCTCGGCCGATGCGAAGCGACGTCTCGAGAAGCTCGTCATCCAGAAGGGCACTTTTTCCACGATGGGCCAGAAAATTGCGGACTCGCGCGGCAATCTCGACGAGGACACGCTGCGCTCGCTCCTGCTCAGGGACGGACAGGTGTACCGCTCCTCTGGGGGAGATGGCATCCTCAGTGAGGAGAATCTGGCTGTCATTTGTGACCGGTCTGATAAGGCGTATGAGCGGGCTGCGAGTGGTGATGGCGATGCCAACGCTAATGGGTATCGTGTTGTTGAGACGGGAGCTGACAGTATTACCATGACGAGGAAGGAGTAACCCTTTATGCTTCTGGTGTTTATTTCTGATCTTCGTTTCATGTTCTCTTCATTTGTTTCGTCTGGCGTTTCTTCTATGATTTGCTTTTTTTACTGCCTATTTCTTCATGTTTCCTCATCGCTTTACTGTCAGCATCACTCTGGATGGTTGACTGCCAAGGGAAAACATTTATGTGCTAGGGGGGAGTTTACAGTTGTTTTATCGCTTAGCTGGGAGGGATTGACCCATCATGTTGGGAGTGCTTCATTCGCTGTATTTTTACCATTAAACCGACTCTTTCTACCATACAAGGGCATTAATATTCAAAAGAGCTTTGTCTTGTATTCGGGGAAACATTAGAATGCAGGAGCGAGGACTGATAAACGAACGCTATTCATTATTCATTACTCAAACGCTAGTTTTATCTACTGGAAGGAAAAAGGGGGGTGACTATAATAAAGGAAAGAAAGCAGACAAGACAAAGAAGATATCAGAGTACAAGAATCAGTTAACCTCCTCAGACACATAACCAATCTGCCTCCTCTGATTAGCGCCCACAGGCCCAGCAGCAATACTCCTCGCCAGCCTTTCTTGACTCTCAATGACCCTAGACTGGGCATCCAGCCTCCTAGCCAGACGCTCATCAGCCGCCCTCTCGAGCCTATCGAGCTCCGTCCTCTCCTCGACGCGCACAGCGCCCAAAGCACGCTCATTGTCGACGCGCTCCTTGCCCGCTCTGCCCTCCCAGTCAATCATCTTGCGCTTGTGGTCGATCTCGGCGGCGGAGACGGCGCGGGCGCGCGACACGGCCGACTCGGTGAGGACGCGCTGCTCCGACACGCGGCGGTTGTGGGCCCCCGTCTCGAGGGACTCCTGGAGCTGGGCGCGCGACCGGATGGCGGTCAGGTCGTCGGCGTGCCACTTGCGGCGTCGGGCGTCCTCCATCTCTGCCCGCTGGCTGGCGAGCTGGTTCTCCACGCTGGCCTGCTCGCGCTTCCGCGCCATGGCGAGTGCGAAGTCCTCTGACTCCTCAGCTAGACGCTCCTGACGCATCTTGCGCGCAAGCTCGGCGGCCTGCACGTCCTGTGGCATGCCCACCGCGTCCGGTGGTTGTTGTCCCTCGTTGGCGTAGAAGACGTCGGTCGCGCGGTTGGCGTACAGAAGCTGCAGGAGCTCCTCGCGGTTGCTGTCCCCCCGGTACAGCTTCTTGACGTACATGGTCGGCGAGTACGTGCTTGTCCCGTCGTCGTACCGGTTGAACGACGAGTTGATGCTCTTCCACATGCCTGCCTTGAGGAGGACGCGCGTGGACACCACGGCATCGGGGCACTGCAGGGATAGGTGCACGAGAGACTTGCCCCCCGAGAACTTGATGGTCAGGTCTGACCCTTGGTCTACCAGGTAGCCGACCACCTTCTGCATGGCCTTTTCGCGGTCCGCAGTCAGGTCGCCGTACGACGTAGATCCCTTGAGACATACTTCTCCCAGGGCGCTGCGTCCGTCGTGGTACGGGCTGGGGAAGTCCGGGTCGTGGCCTGCTTGCATCAGGATCTTGACGGCTGCGAGGTTTAGCTCTCGTGCTGCGTTATGCAGGGAGCCGTCATCTCGGGAGGGCTCTGCAGCCAGAAGATATCCCATCATCTCAATGGCTAGGTCGCCACCAATGTCAGTGGCCATGGATAGAGGGGAACGCCCCAGGCAGTCGGCTACGTCAACGTCCGCGCCCTCGAGGAGTATCATCTTGACCACGTCTGGCCGACGGTTCTGCACCGCAAGCATCAATGGCGTTGACTGGGATAGTCTCGTGGCGACATTCACCTTGGCTATTCGAGACGTTAGTACACACGATGCCTTTGCATTCTTTGAGATAAAGAGAAGGGAAGAGAAAACATACCACCACGAGCAAGAAGCAGCTCAATAAGAGACGAACTAATCTTCTTCTGCGGCTGCGCAACAGCCCAAGTCAAAAGCGTCATCTCCTCCGCCTCACCATCACCATGCAGACTATAAGACGTCATCTGATCATGGTAGAATCCCGCATCAAGCAGCGTCTGCAGAATCTTAGTGGACCGAGGATACTGCGCCATGGCACGAACGAGCACCGGTTCCGTCCCAGGTTGCTGGGCCATGACATCGACGGCCGTCTCGCCATCCCGATACTGGGAGAACATCTCAAACAGCTCGAGGGCGTCATTCTGATCGAGTCTCGTGTCGAATATGTGCTGGAACGCATACGAGAGGGACTCCGTCGAAGGGCGACAGGCAAGCAGCCGACTCGTCCAGTCGGTGTTTGCCTGCGAGGCAGCCAGCTGCAGGGCCTCGCCAGAGTTGTGGTTCACGTCCGGGCCGTGGGCGAGTATGATGTCGAAGAAGTCCTTTGCCAGGCCGTCCGTCTCGTCTGTGTTGTGGGGCGCCCTCATGACCAGGACGAGGAGCTCGCTCAGGGGACCTCCGCGGGCTCCCTTGGCCAGAAGGAGCTCCATGGCATTCATGCCGGACTCGCAGTACCAGTCGCGGAAGTTGTCGGCCGTGAAGCACTGCGCAAAGGCCTTGTTGACGGCATCCTGGGGGAGGTTGCCGTTGATGACGAGCGCGAGTGTGGCGTTGGAGGCGGGCGAGGCGAGGGAGTTCCGGACAGCGTCGACGACGGTCTTGCAGTCGTTGGCTGTGGGAGAAGCGCCGCAATCTAGCAGAAGCTTGACTAGTCTCTCGTCTGGGTCCTCTTCGTTGACAGCCCAGTTCAGGGCGATGTGCACGTCGTCGGCGGCGGGTAATCCTGCCTTGAACAGGCTGCTGATGACTTGGAGACGTGTGTCGCGGCTGAGGTTCCATGACGACTTGAGTGCCCTCACGAGTGTTGGGTGAGATGGTTTCCTCTGTACATTTGTGTCAATATCGTCCCTGTAGAAAAGGGGGTTAAGAAGTGCATACCTGTCTCCCGTCTGTATCCCACAATCCCAGTAGAGCCTCCAAGTTGCCGATGAAAGCACTCCTCGTAGCCGCCACAACAGCCTCACCTCCATTATAATTAGGGTCGGCCCCAGCAGCCAGCAGAACCTTGAGCGCATCCTGCCCCTGCTCTCCGTACCTAGCGGAGGAGACGAGCTGGACATCGACAGCCTCCCCGGCGACGCCCCTATTGAGCAACTTTTCGAAGATGACCGCTCTGCGGCTCAGATCGCCCACCTCGGTAGCAGCCTGGAACCCACGCTCGAGCGTCGCCTTGTCAGGCTGATGCTTCTCGGAGCGGAGTAAGACCTCGAGAACCTCTGCCGACCCACCGCGGCACGCCTCGATGATGGCCTGTCCGCCGTTGGAGGCGATGTTGGCCCCGTGTAGCATGAGGATGTCGCCGAGCTCGAGGTCTCCGTCGCGAGCGGCGATGAGGAGTGCTCCCGATGCTACGTGCGGGGACACCCCGTCGGTCAGAAGGCTCTTGCACATCTTGCGGCGGACGGCGCGGTCGCGCACGCTCATGGCCTTCTGGAGGGCCGTGTCCTTGGCCTCGGGGGTGTGCTTCTTCTTCTGGGAGAGGAGCTTGTCGACGGCGGGTGGGGAGGCCTTGGACGTGGCGAGCACGAGGGCCTCGCCGTCTGACGTGTCGGCCGCGCCGGCCAGGGCGTCGATGAGGAAGATGTCGTCGGTGAAGTGGGATATGGAGTGCACGAGACCTCGGTTGACCTCTTGCGGGGACGCGCCCGCGTCGATGAGCTTCTTGGTGAAGGACATGCGGTCCATGCTGTCGGCTATCTTGAGGGCGTGGGGTAGCGCCGCGCCCAGGGAGTCGGCCGTCGGCGGGCGCGGGCACTCGAGCAGGGTGTCGAAGACGGGCGCGTTGGCCGCCGAGACGGCGTGGCACAGCGCTGCGCCCTGGTAGTCGTTCGGGTCAGCACCCCTCTCGAGGAGAAGCTGCAGGGACAGCAGAGTTGTCGACTGCCGGCCGCTGTTCTGCACAATCGATTGCACCTCAGACGCTAGCAGGCCACCCAGGTCTTCCTTGCGCCGGGCCTTACCCAGCGTCACCTTGAATTTCCAGGATTTGCCGTCTGTCGGTGGCAGGGTCGCAATCTCCGCCAGGGATTTGCTAATGGTCTCGGGGGTCGGCTTGCCGAATGTGAGGACTAGCTCGAGAACCTTAGGGTCGGGGTTGACTATGGCGTACGACGTCACGGGGAACTTGGCGTGGTTGATGTCTGCATTGCCTCGTTGAAGGAGCAGTCGGAGGAGTGACATGTCTACGGGCTTCTCGCGCAGGGCGTCGACGAGAGCCGAGCAGACTTCTTCGACGCCGATGGCCCCCCCGGACCGGAACATCAGGGCCATCATGTCGTGGCGCATGCGGTGGTCAGACATCTTCATGATGCCTGGTATACGCGCCGCGGCAGTCTGGGGCGAGGCCCGCTGGATCAGGTTCTCCACGAGATGAATGTCGCCCTGCATGATGATTGCGTGCAGTCCAGGCCCGTGTTTGTAGTTGATATCGGCGTCGTGCGCGAGCAGGAGTTTGATGAGGTTGTCGTCCCGGGTGGATGGGTCCTCGGTGATGGCATCCTGTAACGCAGCGTGTAGCGGAGGTCCAGATAGAGCGCCCTTGAGGAACAGCTGGATGATCTGGTAGCGTTCACTAGTCGGGAGGTTCTTTGTCAGGGGGAAGACAGCTGAGAGCGTGTCAGGCGACGGCTGTGCCGAGAGAATCAAGCCAGCCATGTCAGTGTCAGCGCGTAGCACGGCCGTACGCAGCGCCTCGCCGCCCTTGTAATCAGGTGAAGCTACTTCATGTCTCTGGTCAACCTGGCTGTGACCTGTCCTTCCAGTTTCGGGAAAGTAGGGTTTCACCAGAAGCTCAACAGATGCCACATCTTTGTTCTGCGCGGCCACTACAAGAATCTCGTCAAGCGGGGCGCCCTTTGCGCCCTTCTTGAGTAAGAGAGTGAGCAGAAGGTGTCTGTCGGGGTTGCTGGTCTGCGGAGGGATAGCGCTGACGCAGCTCGAAGCAAGTTTGGGGTTGAGTGTGGAGGAGTCGTTGAGCAAGGACGAGACGAGGTCGAGCTGGCCCTGCTTGATAGCCGTCTTGAGAACGGATGCACCGTCGTACTCTATCGACACGCCGTAGGCAGCCAGCAGGCTGGCCATTTCGTAGAACTGCGAGTCGCACGCCTTCTGGAGTGCCTGGGCGAGGACGTCTCCTTGGGCGCCGGCACAGAGCAGCAGCTCTGCGATCTGGAGTTTCGTAGAGGGTGTCATGGTCTGGCTATGACTTACCATGGCGAAAGCCTGGCTGACACCGGGGTTCTTGGGCGGCCTGTTGCCCATGATGATGGCGACGGCGACGTCGCCGCGGCCCTGGCCCACGGCCACGCGCAGAGCCTCGGCGTGGTTGTAGTCGCCGTCGGCCACGGAGCGACTCAGCTGGAGAACGGTATCGAGAGCGCCTATGCGTGCAGCATCCACCATTGACTGCGACGCCAGGGTATCTGACGGGCGTCCCTCAGACTGCACGAGAAAGCCGACCATATCCGACAGCACAGGGACGCTGCAAGCCTGACGAAAGGCGTCCTGGCCCTCTGCCGTCTGCGACATGTTGGCGCCATACCTGACGAGAAGCTCCGCAATGGGCGTGTTGCCCTGCCTGATGGCCAGCGGGAGAGCAGCGTCGAGCGAGAGCGGGTCCGCATGGGGGAGGAGCACATGGACCATCTCGAGCTGGTTGTTCTGCACAGCGGTGGTGAGCATCTTTGTGCGGTCGACGGTGCCCTCGAGGCTCTTCCGCCTGCTCAGCATGCCTGACTTCTGAATATGCATGGCGCCCAGGTCGGCACCCGACGCCTCGAGCTGGACGATCAGGGCCTCGACCACGCCTGCCGACCCGGAGTGCGAGTGGGCAATGTACGTGGTCAGGACCTCGAGGACGTGGCGGGGGTCCCAGTTCTTGCCCTTCTTGAGGTTGTTTGTCGAGAAGGCGCGCGAGAGGCCGCTGCGTCGACGGTTCATCTGCGTCACGTCGACGGCATGGCGCTGGAGGAGACCCTCGGCCGTCTCATCGTCTGTCGGGGTGCGATATGACGGTGGCTGAGAGGGTCTCTCGAGACGGGATGAGGCGGGTGGGAGGGTGACGCCCCATTTCTGGGAGAGCTGGATAATTCTCCGCTGGCGAAGGTTGGGACCTCGTTGTTGGGCCATGAGTGGGTTGAAGGGGTATTACACCCTCTGGCGATGAAATGATGTTGATGTGAGTGTTGGTGGCGATGGTTGGTTAATGTGAGGTCATACCCAAACGGGTGTGATGCTGTAGAGAGGCAACAATCATGTGTTTTGCGTGTCTTGGATATTGAAGCTACACCACAATTGAACTATATAAATCCCAATGATGAGTTGTTTTCTCTCTCTTTCCGTGTGAAAATGAATGAATAGAGATTTGAGAATGGACAATTGAACTGGGCAAAATTTGGAGAGGAAGAGGAGATGTGAGACCCTGGATGAAGACGGCGCACAGTGTTCGCCTTCCTTTTTCGGAGTGACTTGTACTGTACGGCTGGCTAAGATGCGCGGGAGGCTGTGCAGACCAGACACTGCCACTTACTTGGATGAACAAGATGCAACTTTAGGCTCTCGGGAGTGGAAGGCGCGGGGTGACAGGGATAATAAGTAAGGAACTATTGAAATGATTTCAAGATCTTAGAAAAGGTCCTGGAAACTGCATCGTTTCTCTCCTCCGTACGGAGTATACCTGTACTGGTAGTACAACTGAGGTACGTCACCATGGCTGAGTACAGGTCGTGGCACAGTGTGGAGATTGTACAAATGTAGTAATACGGTGCGAAACATGTCAGACAGGAAGAGCAGAACACGGAAACAATCGACAAATGTCAATTGATATATATCTCACCGACAGAAAAGACAGGAATCATATCCATGGTCGTTTTGGCGAGATGATCTATCTACCGGTGCCTGTATAGATCAACAAAAAAAAATGTCCTGATAGCTGCAGATGTTTGCCTGATGTTGCCCTGCACCGCCACGCATGCGCGGCCCTCTTGTCTCGTCCACGTACGAGTTAGTACGAGTTTTACGACCATCAAACAGTGAGTAGTAGTAGTACTCCGTATTTCTCGGCAAGCACTGAGACTAGTATGAGCCCTGGGCCCTTGGAGCAAAGAGCTAGTGTCTAGTGATGTGTAGCAACTCGGACGAAACTACGGATGGATTTCTATTATTAGATGAGAATATTACCAGTCGCATGGTACCTGACTGAAAATTGCTCTACGGAGTAGTTAGTGCATGTAGACTTTGGATCGGTCAAGTTAGTCGGGTGTAAGAAAGGTGTCTCTATCTTCTCCCAACCTCCAGTGCTTCTGCCCCTCGATATGAATCATGAGCTCATTTGATTCATATACATCTCCCCTTATCAGTACATGAGACCTTGACTGATTCTATGTGAACTAAGAAGCTGCGTTCAAGGACGTTCCTTCCTTTTCATTTCAATCTCTTGACGTGTGCTCTTCCATTTCGAATCGTGTAAACACCTCAACGTCTATTGCAGTACGCCCTCCATACCATCGCTATTTGTAATAAACAATCGCTTCATTCATATATCGCATCCATCTCTACTCATTGGTAGATGCAATTATAACGAATACCCATTGTTCACGGAAAATACATTGCCAAGTGATCAACCCAGTACAGGGTATTCTGTCAGCAACAAGGTAATCTGACGATGCTTGGCAAACAAAAAGCAGACATTTATTTCAGCCCCATGCATCTTATACACATTTTATACGCAAGAAGAGTAACTACCATCAGAACACCTGCCAATACGCAGAAAGTGGGTGGCGCCACCAGTCATATCAAGAATGCTCAGAATTACGCCATGTTTCCTTCCTCCCACCATCTCCGCACCTTACAAATCCATTTACTTTTCTTGAATAGTTATAGAAGCGGGGAAAAAACCAATAATAGTTGCCGATGTCGCCGATTCACCTAGTCACCTCATACATATCAAAACAACTTATATATATATATATATATACATACATCTATCCAATACACACCTTCCCCTCAATGATTCCCAGATTCTCCCTCCGTACAATCCGTACAATCCGTCCTTGTTCATCCAGAATCCCACCATCTTATCCATCCCTCCTACCAAGACCATCATCAAGACCTTTCCGCACCACCACCGCCACCATGTCTGGTAGTATCCCCCAACAAGCCAAAGCCGTGCAAATCGACAAGAACGGCGGCGTCGAGGTCCTCCAGTACCGCGATGTCCCCGTGCCCACCCCCACGCCCGACCAAGTCCTCATCCGCAACGAGTACATCGGCATCAACTTCATAGACACCTACATCCGCTCCGGTCTGTACACCACAGCCAAGTTCCCCATCACCCTCGGTCGCGAAGCAGCCGGCGTGGTAGTCTCCTCCGGCTCCTCCTCTTCTGGGCCCGCCCCCGGAACTCGCGTGGTGTACATGCACGAAGCCGCCTACGCAGAGTACACTGCCGTGCCGGCAGACAGGGTGGTCGAGATCCCCGAGGGTCTGTCGACCGAGAAGGCCGCCGCCGTGCTCCTCCAGGGTCTCACGGCGTGGACCCTCATCCGCGAGGCTGCCAACGTCCAGCCGGGACAGTGGGCTCTTGTCCCCGCTGCTGCTGGCGGTGTCGGCCTCCTCCTGTGTCAGATGCTCAGGTATCTAGGCGCCAAGGTCATCGGCACGGCCAGCACGGTCGAGAAGCTCGAGCTCGCCAGGAAGAATGGCGCCGAGTGGACTGTCAACAGCAATGCTGATGTCGCTACCGAGGTGAATCGCATCACCGACAGTCACGGTGTCGATGCCATCTTTGATGGTGTCGGCAAGGATACCTTTGAGGATGATTTGGAGGCTATTGCCACCAAGGGGACTTTGGTTACGTTTGGAAATGCGGTATGTTTCCCCCCCCCCTCTTTTCCCCCTTATTTCTTTATTTCTCTCTTCCTTTATTTCTTCTCCAATTCTTTTGATTTATTCGCGTTTTTGCGTTTCTTTGTTTGGGTTGGTTCTGTTTGATATGGGTTGAGTCATCGATGTACTAACGAAAACAGTCCGGACCCGTACCCCCCCTCAACCTCCTCAGGCTCACAAAGAAAAACATCAAGATCCTCCGTCCCTCTGTAGTCGGATACACCGCCACGAGGGAGGACCTGGTCAAGTACACCGATGAGCTTCTCAACCTCGTGGCCACCGGCAAGCTGGACATCAACATCCACAAGGTCTACCCTCTCAAGGATGCTGCTCAGGCTCAGGATGATATTGCTGCTCGCAAGACGACGGGCAAGCTTCTCCTCAAGGCTAGCGACTGAGTTCTTACCTCTTTAGTCTAGATTAATACATTGTACGAAATAAATCTAAACAAGTGAAACACAATGTCCAGCATATTGTTCATATATCTTTATTTTGGTGTACTTTATTTGGCGTACAACCGAACCTGGCTAAATACCCTCAACCCAAAAAACATCCAAAACATAAAGTCGTCTCTAAAAAACAATTATGGGTAAAATCAAGGTGCCGTTTCCTTTTTTTTTCTTCTCTTTAGTTCCTTATTTTACTTCCTCTTCCCGTCTATCCTGTTAGCTCTTTAAGCAGACTTCTTGAGAGCATCGAGGATGTTGGCGGGGGGGTCCTGGCGGTAACCCTGGGGGTTGTTGTCGACCCAGCGCCACAGGTCCTCGCAGGCCTTCTCCATGGGGAGCTCAACCTTCCACTTGAGCTCCTCGTTGGCCAGCGAGGGGTTGGCCGTCAGGTTGAGAACGTCACCCTGCCTGCGGGGGACAACCTCGTAAGGCATGTCGCGGCCGACGACGGAGCTGAAGGCCTTGATGATCTCAAAGACGGTGCTGCCACGGCCGGAACCCAGGTTCCAGGCCTTGACACCGGGCTTGTTCTCGCGGAGGAACTTGAGGGCGGCAAGGTGACCCTTGGCCAGGTCGACGACGTGGATGTAGTCACGGATGGCGGTACCATCGCGGGAGTCGTAGTCTGGTTGGTAAAGGGTCAGTATGTGCATATCCATGGTGGAATATCCACGGAGGGATATCGGTAAGGGGTGGATGGTAATCATGAAACAACTGAGGGGAAAAACTCACCATCGCCAAAGACGAGAAGCTTGTCGCGGTCACCAGTGGCAACCTTGCCGAGCAGGGGCAGGAGGTTGTAGGGGACACCCTGGGGGTCCTCGCCCATGATGCCAGAGGGGTGGGCACCGCAGGGGTTGAAGTAGCGGAGCAGGGCGCCGTTCCACTGGTCGAAGCCCTTGCCGGCCTTCTGGAGCTTGGTGCGCTGAGCGTTGACCTGGTCGGTGATGACGTCCTCAATGATGGACTTGGTGCGGCCGTAGGTGTTGGTGGCGCCAATGGGGCAGTTCTCGGGGATGGGGATCATGTTGGGGAAGCGGGTGGCGTCTCCGTAGACGGTGGCCGACGAGGAGAAGACAATGTTGGAGACATTGTTGCGCTCCATGGAGCGGAGGAGGGCGATGCTGCCACCGACGTTGACGCGGTAGTACTCGAGGGGGATCTCGCCAGACTCACCAACGGCCTGGATTACTTTTGTCAGATTGATGTCCTGTTCCTGTTCCTGTTCGCTTTATATCCTTGAGAAACATACCTTGAGAGCAGCAAAGTGAATGACAGAGTCAATGGCGGGGTGCTTCTGGAAGACCTCGTCGAGGCCCTTCTCGTCCGTCACGTCCACCTCGTAGAAGTCGGGGCGACGGCCGGAGATGAGCTCGATGCGGTCGAGGGCGACCTTGGACGAGTTGTACAGGTTGTCGACAATGACGACATCGTAACCGTTCTCGAGGAGAGTGAGGGTGGTGAAGGAGCCAATGTAGCCGGTACCACTGGAGATTGTTCGAGTTAGCACAAGGAATGGGACTGCCAAGATTTGTTTTGCCACGGCTGGGTGCAGCTGCAGCAGCAGAGCTCGAGGACAGGAAAAAGAGGCGAAAGGTGGGGAGGAGGGGGGGCATTGGTAAAGTAAAGGAGGGGTCAGAGAAGAGAAAGCTTACCCGGTGACGAGGACAGTTCCAACAGCCATTGTGATGTTTGTTTATAGAGGCGGAGAAAAGTGAGGGTATAGAAAGATTGAAAGAAGGGAGTATAACGGGTTGGAGGAGGAGGAGGAAGGGAAGATGTGCGGTGAGAAGGAGAGGGAAGGGAAAAGAGAAGGAGGAGAGTTAAAAGAGGGCTTTTGGTGGTGGACACTGGAAATGGAGGGAAATGGAGGGGGGGGAAGGAGCGTCAATGGCGGGGCACTAGAGCGATCGACGAGGGGCACTACCCGAATAGACAAACCTGGCATCTTTTCCCATGAAATGTCTTCAGGGGGGTTTATGTCTTTATTATTACCTGTTTGCAAGTAATACGGAGTGCTGCTAGGTATAACGATGGGATTAATGCGTATATTTTCTCTCGTGGCAGCTCCATGTCAGATGTTGAAGCACGCAATAGTCCGGTATTACTAGCAGAAACTGCATCCTTCCATCTCCTCCTCCTTCTCAGTCACCATCACCATCACCATCATCCTCATCACCTTCTATACTCGTACTCATCAGAGTCACTATATGCAGATGATGCCATCACCCCAGCAGCCATTAATATCCTGGCAACTACCAACCGATACAATTATGCAGACCCATTCTCCTGCCTGGCCCCTCTTCATTCCCGGGAGACCTGCCCCCCTCCCAGGGTCGAATGAAACGAGGCCCTTGTTGCCCGTGAGGACCAGATCGGAGATGGGTAATTTCACGACATGACGGGGAAAGCCACTCTGTCAGTGTATGATGAGCAGCCTTGGTAGTATTTAGCCATCCAGCACTCTGTACTAGTACTCGTAGTACTCGTAGTGCTAGTAGTACTAGTAGGACTATTGCACCAGTCCCTCCTCCTCAGTTCAGCGTTGCCAGATTACTCGTATCATTACCATGAGTAGTACGAGTATTACTCGTTTCTCCACTTGTTGGGCCATTAATTACCTCGCCGCCGCCACGGAAGAGAAGCCGGACATTGTTTTCTTCTTCTGTTGCCAGTTGCCAGTTGCCAGTTGCCAGTGAGTAGAAGGTATCCACAAGTATCGACACAAGCGCCCGCTTCTGCTGCAGACTTTTTTTCCTTCTTCCCTTGCTTTCTTTCTTGCTTACTGGTCTTTTTGCTGCATGGAATACAGCCCCAGTACGAACACACACCGGCAGGAGGTACCTGTAGCGTAGTATCAGTACCAGTGTACCTATCAGTACCAGCGGGCAGTATAGGTGCAGCACTGCCTGTAGCTGTCCATACGAGCACTCGTTCCTAGATGGGGCTCTGCCGCCGCCTCATTCCACCCGTGGACTACTCGTACTGCCTGCAGCGCCGCATCGTGACCGCTACCATCGCCAAGAATCACTTGCCAAGACTTGAGAGAGCTCCCATGGTTTAAGCTTTCTATTTATGGCGCCGCCATCATCATTCTCGTCTTTTGCAGTATTCCATCTAGAGTACGATCTAGAGTACGAAGCACTGTAGTCGTGCATGTACTCGTAGGATGGACTGGAACAATCACGTGTCCGTTCGCGGCGTGTACTGTACGAGTCATGTCACTTCTTTGTCTCATACTCAAGGGGACCAGAATCCACAATGTTCCTGAGTCGGGAGTAGTACGAGTGCAACTAAACTGATCAGATTCTCTACTTCTAAATAAAGGATAACGATGGAGTCCATCTTCAATCCTCAGCTATTCGCACAGGCACAGACAGCCAAGGCAATCCGTGGAGGACCAGACGTACGAGTAATAATCAGGACACGGTTGGCCAATGCATAAATATGGTCCCATACAACCCGACGACGTCACCCACCATCGCCCTCTAGTGTTGAACCCACGATTACTCGTACTACTCGTACTAGAGTCTAGTAACATGCAGCGAGCGACATCTTTTCCCTCAACAGAGATAACCATAGCGGAACTATGTTCTCACTGTAGACCTCTCGCTCTGTCTTTTCAATTGAGAAGTATTCATAAAAAAATGCATAAGAAAGTGTCAATTCAACATGCACAATGGTTGAAAGCATCACCCTCATACTGTCAAAAAGCATGTTCTAGCCTCTTTCCATGGAATGAAAGTGTGCCTCCAGTACCTCCATCAACCCTTCTAGACCCACGGATCGCATACGCTCCACGGTATATTGTGGGTGTGTACGAGGTCCGCCTTGTTAACTTTTTTTTTCTCAGCCTGGAAAGGGAAAAAAACCCACTTGCTGCTTTCGACCATGTCGTCACTCGCCTCAGTAAACGTCATACGCGTGGCCAAAATGGAGGAGAATATAGCAATCGCACTTTTCCCACTTGTTGTGCACTTTTCCTACCTGTTGCTTTGACTGTTTTCACTCTAATCCATCCTTTGTCCCATCATCCTGCATCTCCCTTCACACAAACACCACATCAAGACAATACAAACACACACAAACAATGGTTGAACGCATGACACTCGGACGATCAACGTCCTTCTTCGACCCCGATGTTCTCGACAACCCCCACGAGGTCTCCATCGCCCGTCTGGCCAAGGGAGATGCCGACGACAGCGACGAGGCTGCTGAGTCTAAAGCCCAGGCCCTGAGCCGCCACAGGGATAGCATAGCCAAGGGCGTCGAAAACGCCTCGAAGAAGGGAAAGCCTGCGGCGGAAGGCTTCGTCTTTGCATTCGACATTGATGGTGTCCTGGTACGCGGGGGTGAGCCCATCCCTGAGGCCGTAGAGGCAATGAAGATGCTAGAGGGAGAGAATGAGTGGAACATTGTCGTGTAGGTAAAAATCTCATGTCATAGTACTGGCCCGAACCACCACTACTATTGATACCGCCTTGGCAGAGGCATCCGTCCGTCCTTGCTAACACCTCTCGAGTGCAGACCACACATCTTCCTGACCAACGGCGGCGGAAAATCGGAAGAGCAGCGATGCCAGGACCTGTCGAAGCAGCTAGGTCGTGAGATCGACCCGGGGCAATTCATCTGCGGCCACACGCCCATGAAGGAGATGTCGGAGAAGTACAAGACGGTGCTGGTCGTGGGCGGCGAAGGCGAGGCCTGCAGAAAGGTAGCCGAGAGCTACGGGTTCAAGGACGTCGTCACCCCCGGCGACATCATCAAGTTCAACTCGGCCACCGCGCCCTTCCGAAAGCTCACGCCCGAGGAGTACGCCAACTCGCGCATAAGGGACTTCAACAACGTCGTCATCGACGCCATCTTCGTCTTTGCCGACTCGCGCGACTGGGCCTCCGACATCCAGATCATGGTCGACCTGGCCATGTCAAAGGGCGGGCACGTCGGCACCGTCAGCGAGACCTTTGACGAGGGCCCGCCCGTCTACTTCTCGCATAACGACGTCGTGTGGTCCGCCGCACACCAGCACGTGCGCCTGGGCATGGGTGCGCTGAGGCGCATGTTCGAGGTCATCTTCAAGGACCTGACAAAGGGCAAGGGGAAGCTGCGCACGCACGCCTTTGGAAAGCCCCAGGTCTCCACCTTCCAGTTCGCCTCCCGCCTCATGAATGACTGGAGAGCTCAGGAGCACGGTTTGGTGCCCCCGCCCAAGACAATCTACTTTGTCGGCGATACCCCCGAGAGCGATATCCGTGGCACCAACGCCGTCAACGAGGTCAGCAAGGACGATTGGTATAGCATCTTGGTCAAGACGGGCGTGTACCAGGACGGAACGGAGCCGGCGTACAAGCCTAGGATCACGGTTGATACCGTTCTGGATGCCGTCAGGCACGGCATAGAGCGTGAGATGAAGAGGGAGGAGACGGCTTGAATGACATGTGTGGAGGGGTAGGCAGGGAAACTGCCCCGGCACTTCTCAATGGTGACAAAGGGCGCAACAAAGGACAAAAAAAAAATTCACAATACAGGAAAGTTGCATGATTTCTGGAGTATATCATTTATAAAACATAAAGGTAGAAATAAATTCACAGATATACGAGTACAACGACGAGTGAAACCAATAACTCTGTGTACGAGGAAAGCATGGCAAAAGTGGCGGAACGGAGTAACAAGTCCCCGAGGGCCGTATGGCCTGGGCAATACAGGTAGGATGCTGTATGCCAACAAGCTCACCGAAAATAACATGGAAGATTACGAATCGAGTCAATTTTGAAGGCTCTACGTACATGTTTTAGGTAGCCATTCGACCTTGTAGCAGTACGGAGTATTACATGGCGCCTGGGAATTTCGTACAGTCTGGAATACGCCCGGCTCGCCCTGCTAGTCTCGTTCCGTTTGTCTCTAAACCAATATCAACATCTCAATCAAATCCACCTAGATATGACAACTTCATCCGGCACCATAAGCGTTGACGATAAGGATACAGCTTTTCCACAACCGCCATGGTCTATGCTAGAGTTCGAGTGCAATTCTCACCATGGAAGTGCAAGGATGATTGCCCTTTGTAACGGACGCTGCATCGACATCCGCCTCTCTCACGATGACTTCTCCCTGCCGTCTCATAAAGAGAAGTATCTCTTCCTGCTTAAGGTGGCAGACAACCTCGAGCTCGAAGAATATACGGTAGAGGACTTCTATGACTGGATCGCGGAGCCTCTACTCCCATTTTTCGAGCAGCTGGGACAGCTTGACGGCGCCCCCTCTACCATAGACGCCTTTCTCTTCCCCGAAACATATGCTTTCACTTTGCAGTCCGATGGAAGCGAGATCGTCGCTATACCAGACTCTAACGAGGGTTCAGATCGCCACGCGACATTTGGCGTCAAACTTGATGAATCCTACTGCTCTCCTTGGCCCTCGTTCAAGCCATCCCGACTTCGGATCCTCCAGGAAGAGCATCGCCGTGGTCCCCCTTCACCGATACCCTCGAAAGTTGAAATGGACAACGGACAAGTCGCATTCTTAAAGTTGATGCGTCCTGGTGAGCGAGGCTCCTATATCCGCGAGCTTGATGCCTACAGGAAGATTCGCGATGCCCATCTGGACGGCCGTCTTCGGATCTCGCGGCTCTACGGAATCGTACAAGACGACAACGGCATCGCGTACGGCCTCCTCCTGACCTACGTCGACTGCGGGCACCGCACACTACACTGCGCAACGGCGAACCCGGCATGTGACGTGCAACTACGTCAAGCATGGTCTACGCAGATCGAATACACTGTAGGAAAACTGCACGAGGCTGGCATTGTCTGGGGCGACGCGAAGCCTGAAAATATTCTCATCGATCGAGCGACAAATAGTGCGTGGCTCGTCGACTTTGGCGGCTCCTACACGGAAGGATGGGTGCCGAGGGAGTTGGCTGGCACCATTGAGGGGGACATGGTCGGTATGGCCAGAATCAAAGGGTATTTGGAAAAGGAGCGAGCGGACGTGAATATTCCAACCGTAGAGGACACACAGGAACATGCTGGAGTGACACCCTAGGTATTGAAGAGCGTGGGTGCCGCTGCCATGGACAGATTGAGCTTCATGGTTATCTTCCAATTACCTGCCTGTAAAGCTTTTTACTAGCATCCGATTTACGGCAATAGAGAAAGATGATAATCGTGCAAGGTAAATCGAGTTGATCACGATGAACTGGTCGCCGTGTCCGCGTATTCTTCCTTCCACCATAAAGTGTTGTGCTTGATGAGGCGCATCTGATTTTACTGCCACGGTAGGGGCGGTCGGTAGCAGTTTCCTTTCCCTATTGACTGGCAATTGTCGGTGGCTGGGATGGGGTTTAGTGGTTTAGTGGAGAGCGTCCTCCTTTCCCGCCGAGTCTCTTCCAACAAAGAAGCGCGACAGGCAGTGGAAAGTGGGTCCCCTTCGCGCCTGCCAACAACGCGCTCACCTCTTAAACCACACACAGCTGTTAAGCCACAGGAGATTCCATCAACAGCAATGGTCCGAGCTACCACACCCCACCACCACCACAATCATCACAGCCACGCCACCATGTTCATTGATGCCCATTGTTGTTGATCGACCTGCATATTCACGCCTTTGTCCCTTACTGCGCTTCTCACCCCCCCTCCTTTACCCTTTTCTCTCAGTCGCCAGGACACAAGACAAAGAGAGAGGACGGAAAGGGCTGCATTCACAGGACTCGAACCTTGCCTTATTCGCAGTAGTTGCATCTCACACTCGTCGCATTGGGGCGCCAACCTTCGTCGTCGGGCTCAAAAAGCGCCGATCGACCAAACCAACGGACTCGACGAGGGTGGGTGGGCTATTTTCGTTCTTTGTCCCTCTTTTGCGACGTGCAGAGTGCGCCTGGGGAATAAAAAGCCTATTCATTGTACATTGTTCTTGTGAAAAGGAGCTGGACAATCATCTTTTTTCTTTCTTTTTCATTCTTCCTCGTCATTATTATTTTCATTCTCACCTCACATCTTTCTCATCATATACATAAAACCAAACCTGATATACCTTCATCTGTCGAGATGCCTCCTCGAGCGACGCGCGCATCAAGGCGCATCAGTCGCGAACCTGACTTCACTGCGTCATCAAACACTCAACCTGTTCTGCAGGTACCACGTCTACCCAAACTTACTGGCACCCCCGCCTCCAGGAGACAGTACACCTACGGCTCGGCCCTCGAACCCGCGCCATCACGGCCCGGACGGGGCGGTCACGAAGATCGGCCTCTGGACCTGGGAAACGCAGTTGGGAACTTGCTGAGTAGAGAGGAAGTCGACGACGATCCCTCGCCGCTCCACAATATGCCACCACCCCCGCTGCCCAACCGCGATCCTGCTGAGGATATGAGAGACGACAGGAGCTTTGCTACCGAGAGCGACATCTACGGAGATGCCACCATCGTTTCTACAACCAGCGGTTCGCCTCCCGCCGTGGACACGAGGCCACCGTCGCGAAAGGCTGTTAAGTTCAAACCTTCCGCCGTACCGCCTCCTGCACTCGAGTCGGTAGCCGAATCCGAGGAGTCTGAGGAGCTTGACCTTCCGCCACTCCCGCAGCCTCCCCAATCACGCCAGCTTGACCCCGCGAGTCCGCCACGGATTCAACTCAGCTCGGATGACCTGGACCGTCCCAGGAGCCTCCACTCGTCTCCTAGGAGGGGCATACGGCTCAATCGGTCGCCACCCGGCTCATGGGCGGATTTGGTTGCCCACAGAACCAAACTGAACCCAGGTGGACCCGTTCCCAGAAGTGTACCGGATGCCGACGCCTTTGCTTCTAACCACAGCGAAGCGGACGACGCGATCCAGCGAGACATTGGGGCCTCTGAATCAGACCCTGCCGAAGAGCCAGCACAAGAGACTTGGCGTGGCAGGTGGCTGAAGGTAGGTCCCATTTCACCTTTCCGAGCCGCCAGACAGCGTGTGGTCGGCCAGCAACGACCGGAACCGCTGCAGACAGAGCACGACAACCCCCTGCAAGAAGAGGAAGATGATAGCGGCCAACAACGCAACTCCGTCCGCTGGCGAGACTCCCTCAACCCTCGGCCGTATCTGGATGCGATCTTGCGCTTCATGGACAGATTTAACGACTGGCTTTCTAGCTTATTCAAGCGGGCCATTGCACTCTTCGACTTGGGGCAGTGCCTCCAGCTTCTCGGTATGGGCGTGCTTATTGCAGCAATTGTGGCCATCGTCTCCCAGCCTGGCTTTGGACCTTCCGTACGCGACTCAATCGAATCCATCTCCTTTGAGATGCCCGCGTTGCCTAGCATACCCGCGTTGCCTAGCATGCCCGATGTGCCCAACATGCCCGACGTGAAGGTGTACGCATCGCTGGTTGGCGGCTATGCTTCATCAATCATCCCCCGCTTCGGTCGTGGCGACGACCTGGGCAGTCTCTTTGACTTGGGTGACGAGAGTCTGCACGAGGTGGAAGACTACCTCAAAAAGTACGACCGTGATTTCCAGTTGCTGAAGAAGGCAGGAAAATTGCACGATGCATCCCTGGAGAAGCTCCAGAAGGTCGTGCCCAAGGTGGTGCATATGGAACTCAAGAATGGCAAGCCCGTAGTGGCTCCTGAGTTCTGGTATGCCATGCGGGATCTTCTGCGAAACGACGACAGCTTCTTGACGGTCGAAGAGAAGAAGGGTGATGTTGTTCTGAACCCGAAACATCGCTGGAAAGCCGTCGCGTCCAAGTTGGCATCTGACCCGGCCTTTACGTCCAAGTTCAACCTCTCCATGGATGGGATTGAAAAGCGCATCAACACCAAGATGACGAGCTTTTGGGATGGATGGGTCAGGGACAACGACGATAAGATCTCAAGCACTCTGGGGTCAGCCCTGGACAGGATCAAGTCGGCTGCGTCTGAACGAGAACTCAATGACGTGGTCAAGAAGATTGTCAAGGAGCAGCTCCACGATGAGCACACCCAGGGAGTTGTCGTGACGCGAGGCGAATTCTTGCGCCACCTGACCAACGAGTTCACTGTCCACCGGTCCGAGATCCGCGCAGAACTCAACGAACTCCAGCCACGGATCCAGAAGCTCATTGCGGACATGGCCAACCTGGCAGCCAGCGCCAAGGATGACAAACGGCCCGCCGGAATGTCACGCGAAGAGGTCACAACTCTCGTCAACGGCCTTCTCCGCAAGGCGTTGGCCGACACCAACCTGGAAGCCCTGGCCAAGGGCAAGATCCACGCACATTGGGATGCAGATCTGAAGAACCAGGTCAACTACTTCAGCCAGGGTGCCGGGGCCATTGTTGACGGCAAGCTGACCTCGCCCACGTACGATCCGTACCAGAAGGGCACGGATGAAAAGGAAGCGCGGTATGCACGTGGTATCGTCGCCGCCCGACCACACCCACCTGTCGCAGCACTCAAGCCGTGGACCGACGAGGGTGAATGCTGGTGCGCCGCGCGCAAGACCAACTACCGCGGCAACCCGCACAGCATCGCATTGTCCGTCATCCTCGGTCACGAGATCGTTCCGGAGCACATCGTCATCGATCACATCCTGCCTGGTGCGACGGTAGACCCCGACGCACGACCGCGCGACATTGAGGTTTACGCCCGGATAGAAGACCCGGCGCGGCGTGAGGTCATCAACGACTTTGCAGCGACTCGCTTCCCGGAGCAGAACCCGTCGACCGACGACTGGAACGCCACTCCAGCAGACCTGGGACCGCGATTCGTCAAGATTGGCCAGTTCCGTTACGAAGGTGCTGAACTCCACGACGGAGTGTACGTGCACCGTCTGAGCAACGAGCTCGCTGCTCTGCGGGCCGAGACAGACCAGGTGGTTGTGCGAGCGACGAGCAACTACGGGGCAAAGCATCATACATGTTTTTACCGTGTCAGGTTATACGGGCAGCGTCTTGATTGATCGAGTTCATTTCTTTTGTCTATTCTATTTTCTTTGCTTTTATTTTTTCCTATACCTGGGTTTGCTTTTGCTGTTTGTATTTGATGTTGGCTGGCGCATGAGAGCAAGCGGAATAAAAGGGATTGGTGAAAGGGGGAAAGGTGTATACCCTGTTTGAAAATTCTTTTCTTCTTCTTTTTGAACAAGGCGTTGTATATGAGGATACATATCTACTAGTAGTAATTGGCATGTTAATATCCTATACGGACAAGGATACGATTGTAAAAGTGTTTGTGTCATGTGTGATTTCTTTGAGTAGTACTATTCCAACACCAAGCTATATACATTTTTTTTCTCCTTCCCTCTTTCATAATTGGGTCATTTACCCATTAAGCAGACCAGTAGCCAGAGCCTCAAGATCCTCAAGAGTCTGGGGCTCCTCGTCAACCTCAAACACCTTACCCTTACCCTTCTTCTTACTCTTGCTCTTGGCATCATCATCATCCTCATCCTGCTGGAACCACTTCTTCTTCTTCTTGGGTGGCTCATCCTCATCGCCATCACGATCAGAGTCATCGCCGCCAGCCTCACCAGCAATAGGCAGAGAGCGAATAAAGTCGAGCTGATCATCATCCACGGCGGGAACACCACCAGCGGCAGGGCCGGCACTATCACCAGACTCGTACCCAGCAGCCTCCATTGCCTCACGCTCCTTTCTACGCTCCCTCTTCTCCCTGCGCTTCTGCTTGGCGGCGAGCTTGTCGTCCGCGTCGGCCTCCTTGACGCGCGCGGCCTCCTCCTCGACGAACTGCCTGCGCAGCTCGTCGGCGGGACCCTGGTCGGCAAAGTCGTCCTCGTTGGTGAGCTCGTAGATGGCGTGGGGGTTGCCGTCCTCGTCGTAGACGAGCTTGCTGCCGTTGCCCTTGAACTTGGCCATCTTCTTCTTGGAGCGGAGGGCCTTTTCGCGACGCTTGGAGTCGATGACGACGCCGTCGACGACCTTGATGGATGGCGCGTTGGGGTCGGCGGCGGCCTTGGATGCCTCGTCTAGGTCGTCGTCGTTGAGACGGCGCTTCACGGAGAGGAAATCCTCGTCGCTGTCACTGCCGTCGTTGTTGGCCTTGTCGTTTCCGACGAGTTTGGAGTAGTGCTCTGATAGGACGTCTTGGTTGGTACGCTCAAACATCTTGTCGTACTTTGTGCGGACGGCGTTGGCCTTCTTGGCCTTGGCGGGCTTGTCGCCGTCAATGTCCATCTCCGACTCGGACCCGCTCGACATGCCCTGGCGCTGGGCGTTCTTGATCTTCTTGATGTCCTCGCCCTTCTGGAAGCGGATCTGCGGGGTTCCGGGGAGACCGAGGCTGGCGCTGAAGGCGTCGAGGTCGAGCTTGGACATGTTGAAGACGGACTTGTCGCGCTGCAGGTGGATGGCGCGGGCGTAACTGATGAAGGCCTTCTGTCCCAGGTACTTGAGGTCCGGGTTCTGGAAGCACATGTTCTGTAGGTGGTTGGTGATGCTGCGCTTCTTCTTCTCCTTGACGTTGACCTTCTGGATGGGGATCTTCTTCTGCGACAGCTTGGCCACCATGCCGGCCTCCTCGCTCGGGTCGAGGAACAGCACGGCGCGGCCGTTGCTCTCGTAGCGCGCCGTGCGGCCCACGCGGTGGATGTACGTGTCCGCGTCCTCGGGGCAGTCCACCTGGATGACCCAGTCGACGGCGGGGAAGTCGATGCCGCGCGCCACGACGTCGGTGGCGAACAGGCACGAGTGCGTCGCCGACCGGAAGTGGTTCGTCACGCCGAGACGGGCCCCCTGCTTCTGCCGCCCGTGCAGGTGCAGGAGCGGGATACCGGGCTGCAGGTGGCGGAAGCTCTCGTACACGAAGCGCACCTGCTTGCCCGAGCTGAGGAAGACGATGATCTTGCTCTTGAGGTTGGCCTTGACGAAGCCGAACAGCGTGTCGAGCTTCTCGTGCAACGGCGTCACGATGTAGTGCTGCTGCAGGTTGGACGGCGTCGAGCTCTCGGCCGCCTCGTGCACAGAGATGTACTCGGGCTCGTTGAGGCTCAGGCGCGCCAGGTCCGACACCCGCTTGCTCTGCGTCGCGCTGAACATGAGCGTCTGCCGCGTCTTGGGCAGGTGCTCCACCAGCGCGTCCACGGCCGACTGGAACCCCATGTCCATGATGCGGTCCGCCTCGTCTAGCACCAGCATCTGCAGGTTGTCCGCGTTGAACCCCACCGTCTGGTCCAGGTGCTGCAGCATCCTGCCGGGCGTGCACACGAGGATGTTCATCCGCGGCAGACGCTCCGCCTCCTCCTTCAGGCTCTTGCCGCCAATCACCAGCCCCGCCGAGAAGAGGTGCTTGCGCCCAATCTTGCGGAGGACCTCGAAGATCTGCACCGCCAGCTCTCGCGTCGGCGAGATGATCAGCGCGCCCAGCCCGTCGAACTCGGTCCACCGCGCCCGGTACAGCCTCTCCAGCATGGGCACCAGGAACGCCAGCGTCTTGCCGCTTCCCGTCCGTGCCGCTCCCAGTATGTCCTTGCCCTTGAGGGCTATCGGTATCGCTCGCGCTTGGATGTCCGTCAGGGTGGTGAAGTGCGATGCCTTGATGCCCTCGGTTGTCGGTTCCGAGAGTGGAAGGTCCGCGAACCGTGTGAAGCTGTCTGACTTGAGATCCTATTTTTTGTCCCTCTTGGTCAGTTTAATTGTTCTTCGGGAGACGTGATTTTAAATAGAGCAAAAACAAAACTTACAAGTCCTTCCACTTTCTGCTCAAGAGCGTCCACCTCTTCCTGGTCACGCTTGCGCTTCTGCTGTCGCAGCTCGGTCTTGCCATGCTTGGCAGAACGATCCGGCTTTGAGCCCCCCGCAGGGGACCGTGCCGCTTTGCTAGACATGTATTTGTGTATGTGTGTTCAATCGAATAGGTGTTTCGATTCGTTATCCTGGCAGGGCGGGTGGTGGCCTGTTGGATTGATTCGACGGTGGGAATGCTGGACGAGAGATGCGATGAAGAATAATCAGATGTCGAGGCGGTTTCTTTTTTTTTTTTTTCCTCTGTACTTTTCCGCCTTGTGGTGGGGCAATTGGCTGAGGCGGAATTGAGCCGCTGTAATACTCGACAGCTTCACCCCAAACACTTCTCAAGGGATCAATGTGATAAGTTTGATAACACAGATCACAGAGGAAATAAAATAAAAGGCAATTCACTCACCAAACATTCATCATGAGAGAAGAACGCATTCATTGTTTCTGTGCTTCCTGGTGAAGAAAAATGTACAATCCATGCCCACCAGCCAAATGGACCCACTATAAAAACTCGATAACCCGATAAGAGCAGGACGAAAAAAAAAAGTTGCAAATGTCAAAGTGCGACGATCAACTCTCCCACTTCTAGAGAAGCGCAATTCTCACACACACACACAAAGAACCCGCACACATCCACCATGGTGAAGGATGTGAAAAAGTCCAAGGGCGGCGACCCTTCGCCGGGCCCCAGCCGCATCTCAGACCCCCGTTTCGCCAGCTTCGAGACGAACCCTCGCTTCCGCCTACCGTCCAAGAAGAAGTCCAAGACGACGATTGACAAGCGCTTCTCGCGCATGCTCCACGACGACGAATTCACCACCACAGCCAGCGTGGACCGATACGGTCGCAAAATCAAGTCGGACGCCAAGAAGAAGGCTCTTCAGAGGCTGTATGACGAGGAAGAGGAGGAGGAAGACGATGACAAAGACAAAGACAACGAGGATGAAGAGGAGGTCGGGGGAGAGGTAGACATCGAGGTCGACGACGACGAGGTTGTTCAGAGGGAATTGAGGGCCGCTCATGAGAACTACGACCCCGCACGAGGCGGTGGCTTCTCATCGGAATCCGACTCGGACGACGACGACAGCGACAGCAACTCGGACGATGAGGAGCTGGGCAGCGACGACGGCACAGGCGCTGCCACTGCCTCATCGTCGAACAACATGCAGAGATTCCAGGACGAGCAGGCCAATGTCGAGGATGGAGAGGTGTCGAGGCGCATCGCCATTGTCAACCTCGACTGGGACCACGTCAAGTCGACGGACCTGTTTGCCCTCTTCACCAGCTTCCTCCCCTCCGGAACGGGAGACAAGGTCGAGAGGGTGTCTGTGTACCCTAGCGAGTTTGGCAAGGAGCGCATGCAGCAGGAGGAGGTCGAGGGTCCCCCCAAGGAGCTGTTCAAGACTCGCAAGAACGACGATTCCGACTCCGACTCCGACTCCGACTCGGAAAGCGACAGTGACGACGACGACGACGAGAAGATCAAGAAGGAGCTCATGCAGGAGGGCAACGACGAGGACTTTGACCACGACGCCCTGCGCGCATACCAGCTCGACAGGCTACGATACTACTACGCCGTCATGGAGTGCTCGAGCGCCAAGGCGGCCAAGAAGATCTACGACGCCACCGACGGCACAGAGTACCAGTCCTCATCCAACTTCCTGGACCTGCGCTTCGTCCCCGACGACGTCGACTTTGACGACGAGCCCCGCGACTCTTGCGACTCCCTTCCCAAGTCGTACAAGCCCGTCGAGTTCGTCACAAACGCCCTGCAGAGCTCCAAGGTCAAGCTGACCTGGGACATGCACCCGGAGGAGTACTCGCGCAAGGAGACCATCAACCGCGCCTTCAGCGGCACCAGGAACGAGATTGAGGAGAACGATCTCAAGGCGTACCTGGCCAGCGACGACGACAGCGACGACGATGACGAAGACGAGCAGGAGCAAGAGGTGGAGGAGGGTGCCCCCAAGCTGTCCAAGAAGGAGCTTCAGAGGAAAAAGATGCGTGAGGCCCTGGGTCTGACGGATGAGCCTACGGCCAGGGAGTCCAAGGACGGACCGGTCGGCGGCATGGAAATCACATTTACCCCCGCCCTGACGGAGACCAAGAAGTCCAAGGACGAGGAGAAGGAGGAGACGACGATTGAGAAGTACAAGCGCAAGGAGCGCGAACGCAAGGAGAGGAAGAGGCAGGAAGCCAAGGCCCGTCGTGAGGGCACCAAGGTCCCCGACGAGTCCGAGGATGACGACGAGTCCGAGGACGGTGGCGCTATGCTTGCCGGCGAGGACGAGGGTGAGGGCGAGGGCGAGGAGGATCTGGGCTTCAACGACCCCTTCTTCACGATGCCCGACGACGGCGCCTCCGCGGGCGGCAAGTCCAAGACAGCCATGCGCAAGGAGGAGCGCCTCAAGAAGCGCGCCGAGCGCGAAGCCGCCGAGGCCGAGGAGGCGGCGCACAAGGCCCGCCTGGCCAAGGTGATGGCGTCCAACGACGCCGAGCTGGACGGCCAGGCCGACCGCCTCGACCACTTTGACATGAACGACATTGTCAAGGCGGAGAAGCACAAGGGCAAGAAGGGCAAGGGCAAGTCCAAGAAGGGCGCGGCAGCCAAGGTCGATGCCATCGAGAAGCAAGGAAACCTCCAGCAGGGTTTCAAGATGGACGTCGACGATGACCGTTTCAAGGCCGTCTTTGACAGCCACGAGTTCGCCATCGACCCGTCTAACCCCAAGTTCAAGGCTACTGAGGGTATGAAGAAGCTTCTTGATGAGGGTAGGAAGAAGAGGAGTAGGGGTGATGAGGATGTTACTGGTGGAAGTGGCAAGAAGAGTAAGAAGGGGAGGAGGTGAGAGTTGTATGTGTCTGAATAGATGATGGGCAAAAATGATTTTTTTTTTAAAAGAAAAGACTGTTTTGTATATATTGAAAACGTCCTTGTTTTTACACTGCTTGACAGTCAGCAGTCCCTTATATGTAGACTGTGATGGAGAACAATATATTGATATGTTGTCCTTGAGTTAAACGACTCTGCATATGCGGTTCCACACGTAAATGTGAGAGTTTGAGCGAGTTTACGAGTAGTCGCCTCAACGTCTCAAACTCTCGGTACTTTCATTTCACTTCCTTACTGAAACTTCTTCCCTTTCAGCATCACTTTATTAGTTTATCCTTCTTTACACTGCACCGTTATAGCAATGAGCAGCGATAGCCACCGTATAAGACTGCATGTACTAACAATTGAAACGGATACCCTGTAGCCCATCACAACCGCTGCAGTGCGAAATACAAGACGGGATGGCCGTTATGAGAACATCATGTTCACAATCTTGCACATCTGGATTCAATCCTCATGGTGTTCGATTGAATGGGATTTCAGAAACCCCATCCAACTTCCAGAGGAGATCCTTGCCGTAAATACTGTTGCTGGGTTGTACAGGTGGCTGTAGCCGGTGAAGGCACCCCGCATTTCACTCTTATACAGCCATGTAATATTGCCTACATGGGTTGCATTCACAAAAATAGAAGAGAAATGCATCAAATAATGGATGGAATGGGAGGGGAACTGTTAGCTAGTAGTGAGAGTCACAAATTTGAGATACATCAAGAGCGTACTCGTATGTGGTTTCCCACTCCATGCAGCTTCCAAGTCGGGTGACTTGTCTGAAGCCATATCCACAGATAACGACTTACATGCTTGCTGTTGGCAGCAGCCTCGAATCCTTAACCCCCACGCACCTTCGTACAAATGTTTCGTTTTCCTTGGATTGGCTCAGTGGCTGCCCTGTCCAGGCTGTCCTGCAGTTTGGCCATGATGGCTTGCGCATGCTGCATCTGGTGGCTGTTATTTGCTGCGTCCAGGCTGCGGGGTGCATGCGCATAGCAGACGAGGGGAGTGACCAGACGAGGGTAGGGGAGGAGGTGGTGGGAAATGGAGGGTTACTCTTACTACTACTAGAGGTAGTATTACTATTATTATGGCCTGTAAATTACTGTGTTGTTTTCTGTTATCGCGAGTTCTAGGAAGGAACGAGACTAGAAATGTTCTTCTTTTGTTTGTCGGGGAAAGTGCAAGAAACATGGACAAAGGAAGGAGCCATACCACGAGTAACAAAGAGTAATGACCCCGCAAGCTCTTTCTTCCCTGACTCTCTCCTCTCCTAACATTGTTCGCCATGAACCTCCATCTTTGTGTGCCAGCACGCTCGCCACAGATCAGCAAAGAAACGATTTCATTCTGTCGTGGACGGTAAATAGAAATACCCTGAAACCCATGCACCAAGCGGTAATTCCAGTATTGGCTGCTCGGTGGTGGTGGGCGTGAAGCTGGGACTATTCCCGTCTCACACCACCTTCAACCTCAATCACACCGCCTGCAAAGACGGCAAAGAGGTGGCTTTATTCGTTTCCCTCTCTCCCTATGAAATGGACGGTTCATGCTGACCCCGGATTTTCTTCTGCTTTTATTTTTCATTTTTTACACGCAGCTAATGAGTCGCGCCACCGTTTAGATCCAGCCCGAGTTATGGAGTGCGTCATGGGCAGAAACAAAGTTGCTCTACGGTTGCCCATTAGCCTCGAGCTATTGTTGACCACGCCATATGAGATTCTATGCATTCCCGGAGACCGAGAGAGAGCGAGAATGATTGACAGGGGCGCTGGTTATGAACATGTGAGGAATTTTGATGAGCAGAGAAAGACGAGGTTCGCCATCCACTTCTCAGAAGCCCATGATGTGTTGTGCTGCGATGCGACGCAACGTGCATGAAGCTCGCATGTAAGCCACCAGACGATCGGCAGTACGACTACGCAATAGAAGCAAGTCGCATCGGTTCGCCACTAAAATAACACCAGAGAGACGGCTACAGAAGAATGCGCAACCATCCATCATCCAACCTCCTGCCGCTGCCACCATCCATGAACCTGCCCCTCCTTCCTAGCTCTCCCCCCCTCGGAGGTATCCTCCTCTTGTTTCGTGGCGATTCTCGCCCCTTTGTACCAGGTTTTCTTGGGGCGATCCAGTCCGGGGAAATAGAAGCAAGAGAAGAAAGTTGAGGAGGATTTGGAGCGACAAACCAAAAGAACCGGGGCGTCCAACCGAGATGATCAAGCTCTTTTGCACCATTGTTGCTGGGCGTTTCCGATTCCTTGACTGAGGCGGCCGCATACTACTAGCTCAGTATGTGTTCTGCCCCAAGAGAGTGTGGGTGGCTCGCGATAACACCCTCTTGGCCAACAGCTGTCAGCCATCCTCCAGTCCCCCGGGTTTAAAGTGGTTCGGATGCGAGAAGAAAAGTGTGTGTGGGAAGAGAGGTCATGCCATCCATTGTCGGTGTAATACTGAGACACTCTTCTTTTCTTTTATTTCCCTCTTTCGCATCCCACCTTGTTTGAAGCTGTCGTCGGTAGCCGCTTTTTAAATGGCACGAGTACGTCGTGGTATGAGAACCCACCAGGTAGCCCACCTTTTTTTCGTCACACATACTTGACGATAATCTCTCGCCCATCCCACACTTTCCGTTCCCTCCTCTCTCTCCTCTCTTTTTCTTTTCTGTCCCTCCCTGCAGACATTCAGTATTGCATTGGTACACGGGGCTATTCTCGTCAGACATCGTCTCTTGAGACTGGATTTGAATATCCCGGCAGATATATTTCGCCAACAAAACTCGCCATGGCTATGGAGACAGACCCTCTGCTTGGCAAAAATGACGCCTCGCCGCCGTCGCCACTGAACCGGGTTCAACGCTTCGCCATCACCTTCTTCTCCCTCGTGCGCCTCTTTCGCGGCCTGTGCTTCATCGCCTGGCCAGCCATACTTCTATCCAGCTTCGACATCCCTCAGAATGGCGCCTCCTTCATGCTCGGCAGCCTGCTGGGATCGCGCGACCTGCTCCTCGGAGGGCTGCTCTACACGGCTGACATGCTGTCGATCCGTGAGGTCAGCCGCGCTCTCGTCGCCAACCTCCTCAGCGACGCCATGGATACTTTTATCCTCATCTTCTCGGCTGCCTGCTCTTGGCACTGGAAGAACCCGTTTGTCGAGATCGGTATCTCGGCCTTGATTGCTTTCCTCGAGCACCTCACCCTATACAGCATGAGCGAGGATGACGAGGAGAACCCTGCCGCTGCTTACCAGGCTGGTATGCAGGCTGTCGAGGACAAGAATCGTCGTTTGGGAACTTGGCTGTCGGAGCTGCGTATGGCTGAGTCGCAGCAGCAGGAGCGCCAGTCGCTGCGTCCCGAGTCGGCGTTCGCACCTAGTTCGGTTGTCTGAGGATCTCCTAGCTGCATCATTGTCACTGCCAGCCGACATTTTCATTTCTTCTTCCATTTTCACATATTCCCCAACCATTACCATTTTCTCTTCTCATTTTTATTTTTTGGCGCATATTTTTGTTTTTGATTTAGCAAGTATGGCGTTTATTGGTGTTTATATGGGTTTCACCTTCATTTTCGTTTTCGTTTCCATCCCAACTGGACAGGACAGGACAGTTGGATTTGTTATCTCTTCCTGATCAATACAAAAAAAGGGTCTGATGAATATTGATGTCTTCCAAAGTGTGCGGTGACTAGGTCGCGGTGATGGTCCCATACATGTCCCCTCAGAGACTTTTGCGGTCCCCGCGTCGTTGCAACCCCATCCATGGCGTATCGTCTATTTCGGTCGTCTCTTGTAGTCTATGACTGTGTTTTCGCTTCGACGTGTCTCGATCCGAGTGGCTGCGCGTCCCGTAGCACGGACAGCACAGACAGCTCAGCATGCTCAGAATGTATTCCCAGGGAGTCATGTCTGGTGTTTTGTCGGGAGTGGTGTTGAATTGGGCGAGGGCAGCCCACGTGCGGCGGCAGTATAGATGGGGAAGTCTTGTAGAGTGTTATGTAGATGGGTATATATACCATGTTATCCTGATATATATCATTACGAAGACATGAATGATGGCTTGCGGAGTACCATGGGAGTACAAGCGTGGAGGTACGTGTATCAGAGACAGAACATCAAGACCTAGTGTAAGACTGCTTCGCACCTGGTCACAATCATATCCAGTCAAACCAGTAGCCAAGATTCCTCGCCAGGGAGTAATAGTAGTTGCTGAGTACTGGTATATAATACCGAATTAGGAAAATACTTGAAACGAGGGAACCACATCGTTGTGGAGTCTAAGTCTGGAGATGTACATGAACGCCCCCAGGCCCGGTCGGTGGTGGGGCCGCGGGTGGCGTCTCGGGAAGAAAGTGGGGAATGGCGGTGGGCGTTTCTCAACGGTGTTTATCTCGGTATAGGGAACGGTAAAGGCAAAGGTAAATGGTATTGGTGAAAGTATGCGTATTATAGGAGCAGGCGGAAGTTCTGTGTTGAAGAGTTGGGGGTTGGAGAGCTGGGGTGTTGGAGGGAGGGGGTCAAGTCGAGTGGGATGGGAGTGTTAGGGGGAGTACAGTAGGAGTTTGTGTTGCTTATAAGTGAAATCTCACGATGCGGCTTCATACGGTAATGTTGGGGACAGACAGGGGAAACGCCACAGCGATGGATCATGTATTGAAGAGATCTTGGATGAAAGAGAGGAAAAGAAGTATCTTGATAGATTTCTGCTGTTCGTGTTCTTTTGTGAAGTCCTTTCCTTTGAGGGTGGGTGCTCCTTCCTTGAGTATCGTTGGAAGTGTCCATCCCAGGTGTGAAAGGGAGACGCCGTGCATTTCGACCTTCAAATTTCAACCCTTTTCATACTCTAACGCACTATCAACCCGATAATTTCACACTCGGGGCATTTCACTATTCGCGATGGCAACACTAACCACAACATAAATATGACCTCCTTCTCTCTTCTTCTGATCTCTTCCTTTTTTCCTTCATCAACCGCACACATCTACAGCACCGGTTCATCTCCATCTATCTACTCATCTATCCTATCATTTGATATCTCTCTTTCATCTTTGCTTTGAATTTCATTTGCATTTACCTCGTTCATCTATACACGTCTTTTCTTTTGCATATGCTCACATCTCTTATCCCATCTACTTGCATTTTACTGCATCTGCATCCCAAGTCCCTTCTCGTGATCAAGGTACGTTAACAAGCATTTCATATCAGGATACTTCATCAATTACTGATGTGTTCAAAGACAGAAACACATCGATAGAGCAGTCATCTATGATTATTCTCTTTTGACAGCAAAATTCCACCACCTCCAAACCGAAACAAGTACTCCTGTGAACTTCATCAAGAACACCTCACTCTATCAAACCTGCGACAGTACACCTCGGGGGTCTTGAACCCTTCCTAGGAAGGCAATATGGAGACTCCTCCAGGTACACCTGAGGTTCTAGATGTTGACGAGGTCAGTGCCGTCCCAGACATTGCCGAATCTACAGTCAATGAGTCTGCCTCGTCTACTGGTAATGAGCCAATTCATTCACCAGTCACGTCCAACGACACCGTGCCACACGACGCAGACTCCGCAATGCCAACCCCCCAAAGCACGGCAGGCCCCATGGAGGATGTCGAGGATACCGATGATGTTATACCGAGCATTGAGACCGATGTCGAAGGGGAAAATCCGCTTTCAGGCGAAACCAGCCAGGAAGACGGGCTGTTTGTTGCCGATATTCCCGACGATGAGGACCACACGGAGAGTGTGGAGGACGAAGAAGATATAGATGGGGATGATGTCGATGTGGACGAAGAATGGGGAGAAGACGATGCCCCAGACAGCGACTATGATGGGGATGAGGACGAACTTTTGGATCTTCTCAACCGCGGTTCTGTAAACGAAGATGAACCAGCCGACCAAGCAGACGACCTTGGAGAAATTGATCATGAAGACACAGTTGAGGACACGGACGAGGATGATGATGACGGCGGCAGCAATGCTGAGGCCGTGGAGGTCGGTGACGGTTCGGACGCTGAAGACATACAGGCAGCCGACGCAGATGGACAGAAGCCTTTGAAAAAGCCTCGCGCCAAAATTGCCAAAACTCCCCGTGAGTACTGGGCCATGCAAAAGGCCAAGGAGGAAGAACAGCAGTCCAAAAAGAAGCGAAAGACACCCTCTGCTACGGCAAGCTCTGCGAAGCGAGTCAAGACCGGCGCCAAGAAGATGTGGACATGGGAGAATTGCAAGCAGATCAAACACCAAGCTACAATATTGTCTCAGTCAGCGCACATGAGCCAGGAGGTGCGCGACGGGACAATCCCAAGTATGGGTATGATCAAGGCTCGGACCCAAAAGGCAAAGTTCGCCCAGCTCAAGGCCAAAATGGCCGAGGGCGGCGATACGCGGCATATGAAGACCCAGGTACGCGACCTACAGGAGGCCGTGAAAAGTTTCGGTTACAAAAACGTCAAAGCAAAAGACAACACTTGGTTGACGCCGAACATGTTGACACCCCTTATGGAACATCAGATGACACCAGTGGCATGGATGATCAAGAGAGAATGCTCGGACTCTGCGCCTCTTGGTGGTATTATAGCCGACGAGATGGGCATGGGGAAGACCATCATGAGCCTTGCCTGCGTCATGGGAAACATGCCTGACCAAACCGACGTGGACGAGTACTGTCGAGCCACTCTTATCGTTACTCCCAACCGTGCCGTTGTCAAGCAGTGGAAGAAGGAGATTAAGAAGCGCTGCACGTTGGAGTCCCGTGCGTATTGCGTATACTCTGGGGGGGGAGACATGTCACTCGAGGACGAGGCGAAGAAGAATTACTTCGTGTAAGTGTTTGCTATTATGCAATAGATTCCGGAAGTTTGCCCACTGACAAGCACCACAAAAACAGTCTGACGAGCTACAAACAATTGATGGGACAGTTCCCCGCCAAGGAGACCATTCAACAGCTCAAGGAGTTGAACGACGGCGATAGCAAAGGATTCAGCCGGGAGCTGCAGCGACGTTTGGGCGAACTGTTTCGAATCAACTGGTACAGGGTCATCTTGGACGAGGTCCACTGCATCAAGAACGTTTCTGCTCGCAGTAAGTCCTTCATCCAGGGATTTTGTTATACTTTTACCTTGACAAAATGCTGACACCGAAACAAGCTTCTCTTGCCTGCTGCTCCCTCAGCGCCAAGTTCCGATGGGGTCTGAGTGGAACACCCCTGGCTAACTCGGCAGAAGGTACAGCCCTTCGGCCACTCTATCATGCCCCCTCCCTTCTATCTTCGTATATGCCACTGACGAACTTTTGATCCAGAGTATTTCCCCTACGTCAAGTTCCTTGGGTGTGAGTTCGCCGATAGCAGGGCACAGTTCAGGAACATCTATGTCACCTCTGTATGTGCCCTAACCCCCCCGGAACCCCAATGCACCCAAGACGACTATTAATCATTCAATGTGACAGCCAATGGCAGAAGCCAACTTTGATGCCCTTGTTTCGATGACAATGTACAGAAGGTATATACACATCCCCTGTTGCTCGTCAAGTCATGCCAAATAACTCTCGCCACAGGACACACGCAGACACGTTTCTCAATGCGAGCATCGTGCCACTTCCTAAGAGCACAACCATGGACATACGAGTACCCCTTACCAAGGAGGAGAAAGTCATTTATGTGTAAGAAAATGCGATAGCGTTCTCATCATTACCCCCTTTAGACACTGACATGGAGATGCAGTGCGGTACAAGATCACTACCAACGTATCATCGATCAGCTCAAGGGACAACATGAACAAGAGGGGAACAGAGAGAATGGAGCAATAAGGAAGGTTCGAAACGCCATGATGACCAGGCTCTGTCAGGCCGTATCCCACCCGTTTGCCCTGGAACCAATGTTTCGCGCCACATTCAAGGCAGACGAGACCATGATGATGAGAGAACAGCTTCGCTCTCTGCGACAGCGAAAGACCAAGCTCCTCGGAACACTATTGTGTGGAGAAACTATATCTGGCAGTGGGATACCACTATTCCTGCAAGGCCTCACGCGCATGGAGACTTCCGACAAGCTCAACAAACACGCGGTATTCGGTGGTCACTTTGACATGGACAATCTCCTGTCCATGGCTGCAGGCGAGGCTAGAATTCAACACAGAGAGTGCGGCTTCTGCGACAAGCCGGTGAAGAACAAGCCAGACATCTGTGTAAATCGCGGTGTAAGTAGTCCTGGTTCAGTTTCTCACTTTCCATTTCCAGTTCTCTTGAAAGGAAGTCCATGAGAAGACCGTCGCTGACTGCTAAAGTGCGGCCATGTATTCTGTCTCGCTTGCCTGAGCACAAACAGCCTAGGGCCCCTTACCTGGACCCAAATGAAAGCAGACGTAAGTGCATGTGCATAACTTCATGCGGACAAAGAAGCATATTCCGGATTGTCAGCCATGGTATACTGACAATGTTTGTCGTTGACTGAAGGGAAAATCTTGCGTCAAGACAGGGTGTCCCAAGCCCTTCCATCTGCAGCCAGCTGAAACTGTTTTGGGGGCTCTCGAGAGGAAGCGAGGCCTCAAGGACCAAAACACCAAGAAGGAGGTCGACACCGACGCAGTCGGTTCCAGAATAGGGCAAGTGGACACGGCCAATGGATTCTTCACAGCCAGTACTATGCACCGGAGTATTCATATGCCGCCAAGCTCAAAGACAACCATTGCAATGGGTGTTATTCTTCAGTGGCAGCAAACGGCACCGGACGACAAGATCATAGGTAGGGAGTTGACAGTCCCGTTTTTTCCTCAAGAAATCATGCTAACCATTTGCCAGTCTTTACACGATGGGTCATGACGGGCAAAATCCTTGGAGCCATGCTGAATAAGGCGGGCATCCAGTTCGTGTACTACTATGGCTCCATATGCAACGACAAGAAGACGGAAGCCGTAGAGCAATTTGAGGAAAATCGCCGCATCAAGGTCATGGTAAGATATCTGCGATTAGCACCCACTCTCACTCCATGTCACCTATTGCTAATACAGAAACCAATATGGTCAGGTCGTCGGTCTCAAATGTGGAGGCCAAGCCCTCAATCTGGTCATGGCCAACAGGGTGATCCTGATAGACCCCTGGTGGAACGTCGTGGCCGAGGACCAGGCGTATGGGCGGGTTCGTCGAATTGGACAGGAGAAAGAGACGCACCTGGTGCGAATCTTTTCCGACTCGTGCGTCGACGACCGGATCTTGGATCTCCAAGCGTCCAAGTCGACGGAGATTGACCGGGCCTTGCAGGATGATCGCCATCAGCCGATTCAACTGGATGATGCAAACCTTGAGAGCCTGTTTATGCGTCAGGGCGAGTCGAAGAAGGCTAGAAAGAAGAAGTCTGGGAAATGATTATTTGGTCTTGGTGGTTCCTTTTTATTATTTATTTCGTTTTGCCCTTCCTATACTTTTCTTTCTCCTTTGGGGTTTCATTCTCTCGACAATTGGCATTGCTTTTCATGCTTTGGGTGCAACGGAGTGGTTTCTAGTTTTCGGAAAGGTTTGCTATAGACAATGGAAGTGGGAAAAAGAGACATGAGCTACGGGTTTATTGGGGATGATTTATGAGATGAAAGACAGGGAGGACCCAGTGCTCAGGGGTCTGGATTAGACATGGAAATGAAATTTGCATAATGGACACTCGCATTTCATGATCTCGTGGGGATCGATCTGGGGTAGAGAATACTGACAAGGTAGAGAGAGACTTGAGAGATGGGGATGGATTCCACCTTCTGGTGACTACGAGTATAAACGGGAAGTTGCGACAACATCACAATGACGTGGGTTCTTGCCTTGAAAAAGGGGACCGTCAAAGGTTATGGGAAAGAGCGAAGTCGCATTCTTGCCACGGTTTAGTCTATGGATGATTCTAGGCAACTTTCAGGGAGAGGATGAGCCTATAACCAATAGTACTCCCCCTCCAGCTGTAGCCCGTGTACCTGTAAGCCCCCCTACAGTGGATCCCCCGAAGCCTTTCTCCGCAGATCCCTGCAGATGGATGGAGAGGCCAGCGCACCGCACGTCGGTTTTTTTTCCCTTTCCTCGCGCGTCTCCCGTCTCCTTGACCGACTTTCAAGCATTCTGCCCATCAACTCCGAACATTGGTCGTCTGCCCACGATCGAATTCTATCCCGAGACAGCTCCCTTCTACGAGCACACTCAGGCAGGCATCAGATGCCGACTATCATTTAAAACAAAGGACCTGAACCCCCCACGCCGGGCTTCCCTTTCTTCCTCCCCTCCCCAAAAAGGACAGCTTCCGACCCCGGCCATGCCTCTCCCGTTCATCTTCCACACGATCCGCAATGGCCCGCCCGAATGGGTGTCGGTATACGCGTGGCGGCTGGTGTACACGGTGTCGACGGTGGCCTTCCTGGTGCTCCTGAAGCTCTTCACGGCCGGCCGGACCAACAAGTCGGAGCGACCTATGCACGGCAAGGTGGTCATCATGACGGGGGCCACGACGGGTGTAGGGGCGCGGGTGGCGGACGATCTGGCGGGACGGGGCGCGCAGCTGGTGTTCTTGACGCAGGTGGCGCCTTCGGACCCGTTCCTGGCAGAGTACATCCAGGACCTGCGCGACAAGCACGACAACCAGCTCATCTACGCGGAGCAGGTCAACCTGGCCAGCCTGCACGACATCCGACGCTTCGCCACCAAGTGGATCGACAACGCGCCGCCGCGCCGCCTCGACATGATCATCCTGTGCGCCGCGACGCTCACGCCTCCCGGCGGCGAGCGCAAGCTGACGGAGGAGGGCGTCGAGGAGACGTGGATGGTCAACTATCTGGCCAACTTCCACCTGCTGAGCATCCTAAGCCCGGCCCTGCGCGCCCAGCCTGTGGACAGAGACGTCCGCATCCTCGTGGCCACGTGCTCGTCGTACATTGCCGCCCCGTCGCTCAAGGACCCCTTTGACGACAAGAACTGGTCGCCCACCAAGGCCTACGCGCGCAGCAAGCTGGCCCTCAACGTCTTTGCCAACGCCTACCAGAAGCATCTCGACTCGTACAAGCGCCCCGACGGGCTGCCCATGAACTCGCGCGTCGTCTTTGTCGACCCGGGCATGTGCCGCACCCTGGGCATGCGCCGCTGGCTGACCCGCGGCACCCTCACCGGACTGGCCGCCTACCTCATGTTCTACATGGTGCCCTGGATCCTGCTCAAGTCGCCCCACATGGGCGCGCAGTCGTTCCTGTACGCCACCATGGAGGCCAGCATCGGCCGCGGCCCGGGCGCCAGGTTGATCAAGGAGTGCCAGCAGGTCGACTTTGCTCGACCAGAGGTCCGGGACGACAGCGTGGCCAAGAAGCTCTGGGAGGAGAGCGACGCCCTGATTGAGAAGGTGGAGAAGGCGGCCGCCAAGAAGAGGGCTGCCGCCAAGAAGGCCGCCGCAGCCAACAATGCCACCAGCACCACCGACGACGACGATGAGAAGAGCGGCTCCAAGAAATCTTCGTCTTCGTCTAAGAAGGACAAGAAGGAGAAGGATAGTAAGAAGAAGGACAAGGAGAGCAGCAGCAGCAGCAAGTCGTCCAAGAGTGAAAAGGAAAAGAAGGAGTCCAAGCCGTCTAGGAAGAAGAGCAGTAAAAAGTCGGACAACAAGTCGGATTCATAAAAGAGGGGTATTTTGTTTGAATAGACAAGCGAGCATAACAATGTGTATTATACTATTTTTTTTTTGTGGAAGCATATATCTGGTGTTGATGATTTACCTACCACTGCTGCTGCTAGCATTTGACAATGTGCCGTGCCTGATTATATGTATAATGTTAAGCAGCACTGCTCTTTTTAAGCAAAAGAAGAAGAAAGAAGAAAAACCACGGTTATACATGCCTAGAATTGGGGTGGGAGTAGTAGTGCCATGTTCTGACAACGGCAACACATGCCTAGATTGTCGTCCATGTGGAAAATGGATCAAGCGAATGCAGCCGGATGGACCAATAAGCGTTATAGATGATTGGATGCGGGGGGGGTCCGAGGTTCTCTGGGTCTACTACTCCGTACTCCGTACAAGTATGGCGTATTACGACTTGTCAAAGTTGAGAAGCGATTACGACAATACATACAATATTTTTTTCTTTTTGTTTTCTTTCTCTATTGAACATTTCATTATTGCGCATCTATCAAAAGGATATTACGTCTGTCGGTTGTACTGCAGTCCAAACAAACAAACAAACAGCATTGGAGACAACAACATCATGGACGTCACCGCTCAACACGCCGCGCACATGCAAGCTTGGAACGCTCTCCAACCGACTTCATCACAGATTCAGCAACAGCAGCACCAGCACAGTTCATCAGTTAGACATCCCGTCTTCTTTACGGATAGGCTTAGGAGGTCACCTGTTACGGTAGTGTCGATGGGGGGGAATAGTCCCGTTGCTCATGGGTATGCGTATCGGGATGGAGGGGTGAGGGTGCCGAGGTTGTAGGCAGTCAGGTATGTGTTCTCGCAAATATCTACATTGTCAAAGTGTTGAGAAGCTGACATTGTGATAGTTATGGATATTTGGGTTGCTTTTCTTGCATTTTCTGTGCGAGTGGAGCAGCATGTTTATGTTATCGGATATCATCACTTGGATGATTGCTTTGATGGTCAGAGTACAAGAGATGGCAGAGATGGTAGATGAGAAAAGGAAAAGAAAGTTGATTGTAAGACTGATATAGCAGCTATGAACAAAAGAAAAAGCGAGTAGCAGAATAGGGAGGATCCCAAAAAGCAAAGTTAATACAAGGCAAAAGAACGATCCCAAAGCAAACACCATACGCCCATCAACCCATTGCAGGTTCCCAGATAATATCATATACAAGTTTTGGTATCAGAAACAATTGCGATGCAGCAAGTTGACACACTGACCTGCCCATCAATTCCCCTTGACAGACATGACAATGACGAGGATAATAATAAAGATGACAAAGCCCAGGAGAGCCATGAGCTTCATATTCTTCCACCACATCTGGCGCTTAAGTCCACGGCTGCGCATGCGGAAATCACGAGCCGTGCCGCCGAGCCTATCCGTCTTGTCGACGAGGAGGTCGAGCCTCTCACCGCGCTCGAGGAGACTCTCGATATTCTTGGTCATGATGCCCCTGACGTCGTCGATCTCACGCTTAGCCGTGCCGATGGCGTCGCTCTGCCCGCCCGCCGTGGCGCCGTACTCGACCATCAGGGACCGGAGGTCGCCGTTGAACGAGGCGGCGCCGTAGTTGGGCATGTCGCCAAAGTCGGTCGACGACGCGGGGAACTGCTCCAGGAACCGGCGGCGGATCTCGAACAGGTAGCCGAAGGGGACGCGACGGCCCAGAGAGGCGTCCGCCACCACGAGGAAGGTCAGGCCGCCTGCCCCGGGCGAGTCGGGGTGGTCGGACGCCGAGTCGGCAATGTAGTGGATCTGGTGCTGGCCGTGCGTGTACGTGAGCTTCTGGGAGGAGGAGTGCGTGATCTTGGGCAGGATGAGAGATGCCAGGGACGATGTCTGCGACGAGGCGGACGTGGTGCATTCTGCTAGGATGGTCGTGTGGTGCGCGATGCAGGAGCTGGGATGGTGTTAGTCTTTTTTTTGCATCCTCCTTCTTTTCTTCTTCTTTTCTTGTATGCCATATGGTATTTGTGCTTCCTTCTTGATCTTGCGAATGCGCGCGATGAGAGAGAAAAAAAAACGTACTAGAGGAGTGGTGTGGACGGGGTCGACGAGGACGCCATGATGACGAAATGGTTTCGCGGATGTCGCAGGGAAGCTTGGTTTGGTGAGGAAGGGCAAGTTATTGGTGTCGCAGAAAGGTGTTTTGCAGATGAAATAATGATAATCGAGTTGCCGGCTTGCTTCGCGCTCTTATCGTAGCTCTCTTGTATGATGATGATGAATGACTGACGTGGGACTGTCGCGCCACAAGAAGCAGTGACAGCATCATATTCCCTCGGGCTCTCGGGGTGGATGTGGCGCAGGGAACTGTCTCGCCCCCTTGTTCTGTGGCTAGTGCACGAATTTGTGGCGGGTGATTATTGTCCCGACTAGACGTAGCAAGAGAAAAAAGTTAGTGGTAGCGTCACACTGCAGACGAACGACAGACGACCTAATCAGGTAGTACTAGCAGCAGCAAGGAGAAACAAAAAGGGAACCTGGTTATGAGGCCAAATCTTGCCAACTCATGTTTGTCGTCTCTGGGAACCTTGCGGGGCTCCTCTCTTCGACCAAGCATGCCCATCACCTCGTCGATTCGGCCGCTGCCATGAGACATCTGGCGCCTGTTACATCCACCACCACCACCACCACCACCAGAGCCGCGACCATGGCATGGCGACGGCGATTATTCTCGACCACGACGACGACGCGGATACATATACGACCGAGCGCACCTTTACTACGAGATACGAAGAATGGTGGCGGCAAGAAGCAGTCGGGGAGTAGTACTCCCTTTCTCGGAGGAGGGGCCGACGGGCCCCCTTCCAAGTCCAACAAACCTAAACGGTCTCAGGGCTCCAAGATGGATGCCAGGTTAGAGGACCAGGACCGTGTGGACTCGGTAAGAAGAGACCCTCCTCCTTATCGCTTACAGAGACACGATTTGCTAACAAGGTGTGATTTCTCTATATAGGTCAACCATGGTCACGACCCTAAGACGCGAATCCGACTGGCTCTGAACCAGCACACTGGCCGACACGACCAATTCCGAAGAGCCGTGCTGGCGCGCTTCCAGACGGTGCTGAGCGATCTGGAGAAGGCCGAGTTCTCGCTCACGGGCCTGAGCCACAGCGAACTCAACCGACAGGCGGGGCTGTTCATGAATGCGCTGGACGACGCCTTCCTCCTGGCGCAGCGCAACATCTCGACCCGCAGCAAGAACCCGCTGTTCTGGAACCTGCGCGAGGCCTTCATCGTGCGCGACGCCAAGGGCATAACCAACGAGATCCGGTACGCCTTCCAGTCGTTCATGGTGCGCAACCGCTTCAGCAAGGGCCTGGAGAACAACCAGCAGCGGCTGCTAGACTTCCGCTTCCCGCAGGAGTGGTTCCCGGGCACGCGTGAGCTGCAGCGCAAAGTGCACATCCACGTCGGCCCCACCAACTCGGGCAAGACGTACAACGCCATCAAGGCCCTGGAGAACTCGCGCAGGGGTGTGTACGCCGGCCCGCTGCGGCTGCTGGCCAACGAGGTGTACCAGCGGTTCACGGCCAAGGGCATACCCTGCGCGCTGCTGACGGGCGAGGAGGTGCGCATGCCCAAGGACAAGGACCGGTACTTCTTCAGCAGCACCGTGGAGATGACGCCGCTCAACATGCGCTTCGACGTGGCCGTCATCGACGAGATCCAGATGCTCGGCGACACGGACCGCGGCAGCGCTTGGACGACGGCCCTCCTGGGCGTGCAGGCCGACGAGGTGCACGTGTGCGGTGAGGAGCGGGCCGTCAACCTGGTCAAGGCGCTGTGTGCCAGCGTGGGCGACGAGTGCATCGTGCACCGGTACCAGAGGCTCAGCCCGCTGCAGACCATGGACAAGGCGCTGGACAACGACTTTAGCAAGCTGCAGAAGGGCGACGCCATCGTCGCCTTCAACCGCCTCTCGCTGCACGCCCTCAAGCGCAGCATCGAGAAGTACACTGGCCGGCGGTGCGCCATCATCTACGGAACGCTGCCGCCCGAGCTGCGCGTGCAGCAGGCGACACTGTTCAACGACCCGGACAACGACTACGACTTCGTCGTGGCTAGCGACGCCATCGGCATGGGACTCAACCTCGAGATCAAGCGCGTCATCCTCGACTCGGTCAGCAAGTTTGACGGCACGCGCAACCGCCGCCTCACGTCGCCCGAGATCAAGCAGATTGGCGGGCGTGCCGGGCGGTACAGGTCGGCCAACAACCCGGACGGCAAGGGCAAGGACGAGAGCGACGCGCCCAGCATGGGCTACGTGACTACGATGGAGGACGCGGATCTGCGCAGCGTTCAGACAGCATTCACGCGCCACGTCGAGGACCTGAAGGTGGCGTACATCACTCCGCCACCAGCCATCGTCGAGCGTTTCGCATCGTACTACCCGCCGTCGACGCCACTATCCTTCATCCTGAACCGGATTCGCACGGCGGCCGTCATGTGCGAACGTTACCGTCTGAGCGTGACATCGGACTCCCTGCAGATCGCCGACATCGTGCAGGACCTCCCGCTGTCCATCTACGACAAGATGACGCTGTGCAACATGCCCGTGCGTCTGAGGACGGCGTCTTCCACGGGGACGCTGCGCGCCCTGGCGGAGATCATCGCCAACAACGATGTGGGCGACCTGCTGTCGATCCGCGAGATCCCCCTCGAATACCTGGAGATTGACATGTCGGACACGAGCAAGCGCGCGCAGGAGTACCTGGCTAAGATGGAGGAGCTCCACACGGCCGTGAACCAGTACGTGTGGCTGTCGTACCGCTACGCCGGCATGTTCCGCAACCAGGGGCTCGCCTTCCACATCCGCACCCTCGTCGAGCAGCGCCTCTCGGACCTGCTCGACCGTCTCGACTTCACCGACAAGGACCTCGAGAAGAGGCGTCGTCTCGAGCGTCTCCGCGCCCAGCAGCACCAGATCAGCCTCGACTCTCTGGGCGGCGAGCCAGACGAGGATGACGTCACCAAGGGTATCGATACCACGGCAAACTCTGTGGGCGTCGACGACGACGCTGCTGGGGGACCCCTTGGAGAGACTCCCGGGGAGCTGCTCGATGAGTTGGTAGAAGCTTCTAGACAGGCGTCATACTCTGACAATCGACGTGAGTAACCCAAGGAAACAAAATCAAAAAAAAGGAAAGAGTATATATGTGTATCATCACTCTTTTTCATCCCTTTCCATGTTTTGTTTTTTTTTGTATATTTTTATTTGTATTACTACTGCTACTACGTCATAAGTTGTACTACTACTATTAGATCATGTACCACCACCACTACTACTAGAATAAAAAGGGGAATTCCCCAGAATGGAAAAACAAAGGAGATTTTACCGATGCGTTGGGTTTGTTAGGCCACTTTCTTGAGTTAATGAGTAAAGTTCGGTTTGGCATCCGCATAAATGGGGACATTGTTTGGGTTGACGTCTAATCTGGTTACTTTGACACGGGGATGCATCATGGCAGTGTCAACCTGATGAATTATTGGTTCTTCGGATAAAGTCTGTATACCAGCGCAAATGTTCATTCAACTATGGGAAATTTTGCAAAAAAGACCATCTCTCAGAGTCTACTTTGTTCCCGCCTCCCCTCCGTGAATTGCATCCTCGAGGGAGTGTCTTTGTCTAGGGTGAACATGACGAGTTGACTGCAAGTAACACGGACTCTCATAATCCGTACTAGTAGTATTGTTCTTGATGGTAATGGAAATAATTCACTTGGTCATTGTCTTAGTGTCAATGAATAAAGAGGTGAATGGGTTGTTTCAAATTGTCCACAAAGAGAGTCACGTTATTGAATCTTTTTATGAAAGAAAGAAAGAAAAAAACTCACTTGATGTCCGTGGCTCCTGCTAGGTTTAGGTTTGCTTGAGACCACGTCTAACCAACAACTTGACAATCTCACTGCAGAGAATCTCCTCTCCTTCACCTCACCCCCCACAGACGGCATCATTTCAGACCAGTACACTCATCAATCCATCCACCAAATACATCTAAAATTGATCAGTTTATCTATTTTTCATCATCAGTTGAAAAACATCCATCGGTATTTTCATTTTTTTGCCCCTTTTCCCTCCCCCTATTTTGGTCCGTCTAGATTGAGATTACTGACACGTTCATATGGGTACAGGGTGCGGAGACAGTCAGCGGAGTGGGCAGGAATACGTGCGATACGCAGCAAGTGAAGGAGGCACCGTGACCAACATGGAGGGAAACACGTTTCCCAAGGAGGGGGGGAGAGACACCTCCCAGAGTGAGCACATCTCCTTTACCCGAAGTGCGCCATACTCGGCTGGAGTGTCAAGCATATCTTCCACGGACGTCATGTTGATGGAACGCACTATCCCCGCGGACGATGTCGTCTACTTCGACGCTAGGTACGACAAGACGGACCCGTCCCTCCTCACTCCCGAGGAGCGTGCCATCTTGCTCCCCGCGAATCCGGCGCAGATCGTGGCGAAGAGTGTCGTCCCCGACTGGGACTTTTCCCACCGCAACTCCGCCCAGAGGATCCTCGACTTCCTGTACCTGGGTCCCAACCATGCCATCCGGGATGTCGACTTCCTCCGCAACGAGAGATTCACCATGATTCTCGTGGTCCGGAACGCCAACATCTTCTCCAAGAACTTTGCCAGCGTGGACAGGGCTGCTTCTGCCCTCGGCATCGTCGGCCAGTACATTGACATTGTGGAGCCTCTGCAGCTGCTACGCACAACCCTCGACCAGGTCGTCCGCATCATCAATGACCATGTCCTGTCTGTCCACCGCGCTCAACAGCACGCCGTGGGCACGCCAAATTTGGGCCGTGCCAAAATCCTTGTCACATGCGAGACGGGGAAGCTTCACTCTCCCTTTGTCCTGGCCGCATACCTCATGGCTGTCTTTGGGCTCGACTACGCGGATGCCATTAAATTTATCTTTGTCCAGCGCCCCTGTGTGACTTTCTTGCCAGAATCCCAGGATATACTAAAGTCGTGGGGTGACATCTTGGAAGCTCGGGCCTGTGTTGCTCGGTCCGGGGGCACAGGACACGCCAATGGCAAACGTCAACTCCACAGCAGCACGGAGGACGGTGGCTCTACTGAGGCATCTTCGCATGAAGACTCTGACAGGTTCTGTGGGAGACGCCCATTTGCTCCTTTTAAAGATGAAACCTAGTGGTAATGAACGTCTGGGGGGGGAGGAGGGGACTTTGTCAGATATCGGGCAAGGAAGGCAGCAGGGGACACAGAACGCTGCATGGCACCTTCCCTCCTCATCTTTGCTACTACTACCTACACGTAGCTTACACAATACCTTTACGGAAATGAGGTATGATGGCCGCGCATACAGCGAAGAAACTTCTGGGAGGTCGGACTCTGACATGATGGAGCTTGGATGAATAGCCTATACGCATTTGATACCCTTTGAGTAATTCAGAAGCTACACCAAACTTTCTTATATCTCACCACGCTTCCCCTGAGACTACGCCCGACTATCAACTCATGGCCACCCACCACGGATGAAGACTATGAAAACAATCCCATGGCTGTCTTTTTGGCGAGTCCCCTTTCCTCTGATTCCATGCTTGACCATCGAGGCGTCGGCACTGCGGCCAAAGACTGTGTAAGCTCGCATGGCCCCTTTTCGAGTCGCTTATCCGAAACCTTCCAACCCATGATGTCTTCCGAGAACTACCTTCAACCCTCTTTCGTCTATTATGACACACAGCCGGACATGATACGTCCATGGCAGAGGCAGTGCCCTCGGGTATGATGTTTCCTTCTTTCTGTGTTCCGATCCAGGGCATGTTTTGAGGGTTATGGGAACCTTCTCTGATCGACTATAAGAAGATGTCTTCCCTCCTTGATTTCTCGAGATGTTTCTTCCCTCTTGCATCAACACCTGTTCAGGAGAAGCATCAGAGTTTCAAGACTTTCTGCTGTTTTACAGTTTTCACTCACTCAGTCACTCATTACTACCTGTCACTCATTACTACTTGTCACTCACTACTACTTGTCACTCGCTACCAAGTCTCACTCACCACTTACTACTTGTTAGTATCACCCACCCCCTACTAACTACTACTTACTACCTACTAACTACTACCTGTTGGTATCACCTAGTACTACTAGTACTTGCCTGTCTTGGGTATCACTTGGTACTACTGCTACCACTACTACTTGATACTTCTTAGTACTACTTAAGAGTACTTCATTGGTTGGTTTATACTTCCATACCCCTTACTGCCCATTCGTTCGTTCCTTCCTTTGGAAACAATGGACAGCCAGCCTGTTGCTCCTTTCGGCACCATGCCTTATGTTTACAACAATGCCAACAACGTCAACAACGGCAACAGAGGCACCATGGCTCCTTCCTACTTTGGTATGGAAGGCATGATGCCTTCCTTCTACGACTCCAAGGGCAACCCCCTTGGTACTCTATACGACGCCGAGGGCAACCCCATCTACATGGGCGATGCCGCCGCCATGGCTCCTGCCTACAATGGCGGTGCAGGCACCATGCCTTTTTCATACAGCGCCAACGGTGCTCCCACGGCTCCTTCTCAGAATGGTAACGGTTACCCTGTCCTGTCTTCATACAACGCTCCTGCCTACAACAACGGCGGATACCCCGCTGCTGCTCCTCAGAACGCCAGCACTGGTCCCATGGCTCCTTCCTACAACTCCAACGCCAACAACATGCCCTTTGGCAGCAACTACAACAACAACAACAACGGCAGGGAAAGGACCATCAGTGGCAGCAGCGGTGGTATGGCTACTTCCTCATACAGCGGCAACGGAAACCTATTGAATCCTCTTGGACTCAACTTGCTGCCTAGCCCTGAGTATGGCATGTCCTATGCCAACAACAGCTACAATGGACATGGTTACAACCGGAGCAGTCACCGGAATAGCAACCACAACAGCCACCGCATCAGGAGCAGCCACCGCAACAGCCACCGCATGAGCAACAGTCGCCGCAACAGCCACCGCAATGGCAACCGCAACAGCAACAACAACGGAAATGGCAACAATGGCATAAGCCAGGCCCCGACTCCCGCTCACACGGGTCCTGCCCCTGTGGCTCAAACGAGCCCCCCTCCGGCTGCCAGCACGAACCCCCCTCCGGCCACCAGCACGACCCCTGCCGCCACTGTCACTGAAGGCACTTTTGCCGTCCCTAACATGCCCGTGCCCATGATTAGTGGCACCGGGATCCTACGCTCGAAGCGGGACCCAACGGTCACCTTCAAGACCTACTCTCATCGCGAGAAGGAGCTCAGGGAGCAGCTGCAGGAGCACCTGGATGCGGAGGCCAAGAGGCTCAGGCAGGAGCCGCAGTACCAGTACAACGAGCCCGCCCTCCAAGCCATGCTCAAGAATCGCGAGGCATGCTTGTGGAAGGAGGCTCAGCACCTTCGCTATCTCGAGAGCCTTTCGCCTGGACACAGGGCCTTCCAGGAGCGTGGTCTGTCTGAGGAACAGAAGGAGCTGCACAGGACGGTGTTTCCTCTGATCCCCTGGTTCGAGAGGCAGAGGATGCGCAAGGAGGAGGAGGCTCGCCGTGCTGCACAGGCGAATTCCCAGCAACAGGCACCTGCCCAGGAGCAGGTTCAGGTGCAGGAGCAGCCCCACCAGCCACAACAGCCTCTTGCCGAAATTCAGCAAGCCTTCCTCCCCCCCCAAGAGCAAACTCAGCAGGAGCCGCAAGAGGCTCTCCTTCCTGAGCCGCAGCAGGCGCTCCTTCCTGAGCCACAGCAACAGGAACTAGCTGAGGAGCAGCCACAACAGCAGCCCTCTATCGAACCGCAGCAAGCCTTGATGCAGCCGGAACATCCTGAGGGGCCAGCTAATTGGGGAGCTGAGGAGAAGGCGCTGTATTATATACTCAAAGCGCAAATGGAGCAGGCGGATCGGCAGGATGAGGAGTTCAAACGGCAACTCGACGAATGTTTTGATATGGACGCTTACCAGGCCTCTTAGCCGGTATTGTGGGATTGGAGTGATAGAAGGAGCAAGTTTGTTTTGGAAACGGGATACCCAATATTGTTATGTTCTTGTTTTGCTATTTCTTTTTTGTTTACCCTTCTGGTGCGGTTATGGTTTGTGTGTTTTTGGAAACGGGATAGCCAGTATTATTTATTATGTTGTTGTTTTTCTATATTCCTACATACCCTTGTAATGTCATGTTCTTTCCATCTTTTCGTTCTTTCCGTCTTTTCGTTCTTTCCATCTTTTTGTTCTTTCCATCTTTTCGTTCTTTCCATCTTTTCGTCCTTTCCTTTTGCAAGTGCGATACGTACGAGTTGTGTAGCAGTGCGTGACCTACATGTATCGTACATCAATATACCCTGACCAAGGTTCCATAGCTTGTCTAAGCATCCAGGACCTTGAGCTATAAGATTTTGTAGCTCCATTACCTCGCTGTTTTTGAATAGGAGGTTAAGAGTGGCAATGTGGGCAGTAGTCGTGGACAAGCGCTCGGTGTCCTTGTTCTAGAAATATGGTATAATATGGAATACCTGGGGGTGGCATCCCCTGGACACTAGGCAGAGGACCTCTTCCCGGTCGAGGCACGCATTGCTACTTGATTTCTGTCGCCACGATTCTGACCCCTTTTTATATCGGTTCCTTCATGTTTACTTGATTCATATGTACTTCCTTCTTCGTTGCTGCCTTCGTGATTTTTTCTTCCTATAGAGGAAGGAGCGACAGCCCAAAATCAAGTCCCCCCTCTCTCAGAGCTTGCCCCAGAATCAACAACGACATCATCCGGATCTGCATTAGAGCCTGCCCTAGAACCAACAGCACCACCTTCCGAATCTTCAGGACCATCAGCTCCCCGACCAGCGCTTCCTTCCCAGAAACCCCAGGAAACCCAGGCTCCTTCTCAAGGAAGCCCAATATTGACTCGCCAAGGAAAGCAACGGGCTCCTGCCTGCCGTTGCGACTCTGACACCCCTGGCACCAGCGAAGCCGGTTCCTTCCCCCAAGACACCACGGGCAACACGGACGACTGCTGTAGCGTCTCTCCGCGACAGGATTTCGTGGTATGGATCACACGCTTCGGGGCACGGTTTCAAAAGTGCGAACTGAAGTTGTGATTGATGATGATCTGAGAGAAAGGAATTCCTCTCCCTCGGCTACTTGTCTGTCTGTATATATATATGTCTGTCTCCCGTACCTTCCTTCTCACTCTCCGTTCTTCGTGCCTTCTCTCTCTCTCCGTCGAGGGAGGATGCTCCTCCCGCAACATCCCCGGGGCCGCGTCATGCGCTGGCGCAGCGCACTAGCGGTTCCTGTGTTGGGCTTGCTTCTCCATCTCGTTCGTGATTCTAAGCAGTAGTTTCGCCTGTTCGTGCTGATGGCGTTCCATCTTGCGGGCTTGCTGTTGAATCTCAGACAGCTGTTGCCTCATCGTGGTCAGCCTTTCGCCAATGTCCGTTGTTTGTTCTCGGATTGCCTTTTCGATGCTCCTCCCGCAACAACTGCTCCTGCTTCCTTCCCAGAGGAACCAACCACGCCGACTCCTTCCTCGTCAACACCGCCAGGCATTGGTCCTGCCCGAATTCCTCAAGGTGTCGTTCCTTGTCTGGCTACTCGTCTGGCTTATGTATCTGTCTGTATCTCTGCTTCCTCTCCTCCTCTCCTCCTGCATCCTCGTCCGGGGCCCTGGTCAAGAAGGAAGGAGTGCCTTCCGCAACAAGTCATGTAACGGAAGGAACCTACATGTACCTTCCTTCCTGCAAGATGATGGGGAACTCGAGAGGAAGGAACGGGTATATATGTTGTACGGATAGCCGGTGTGAAGGAGGGGATTTATTTTATGATTAAAGCATGCTCATTCCGCGCCATTCTGCGTGTGTGTACGTGAAGACGATCAGATACCACGAGAGTACCTGTCGTAGAGAGACTCTGCAAGTCACGGTCGTAACTACCATGTCCTCTCTTCGTCGCTCACCATAGATGTAGAAATCCGTATACATTTGATAGGGTTGTTCTTCACTCAAAAGAGTACTAATAAGAATAGAAATACATGTACTACAAAACAATTAACTGACCTCAGGTCGTAGGTTGCCCGGTGCTCGCACTAAGCAGCTTACAACACTTGTCCCGAGCCGCTATCTCGTGTCTGCTGCGCTGCACACCTTCTACCCGCTCCTGCAACTCAACAGCTACGGTAGCGGCTGTCTTTCCATGATCCCCGGAGCTAAGAACATCGGTACGAGCGCCACGGCTGAGGAGCAGGCTGACGGCAGCGTCGCTACCCGCCATTACGGCAAGATGCAAGGCTGTCAGTCCCCCCGACGTCTCGACGGCATTGAGATGATCCGCATCAGAGAATTGGGCTAGGAGCTCATTGAGAATCTCCCGGTTGGCAGGCCAGTCGACGTCGGTCCATTGCAGTGGGGCAGCCTCTGTGGCGTCGGTGCCGCGGAAGGAGGCATCGATGTGGGCGGCTGCCGCGCGGTGAAGAGCCGTCCAATTCCTCGCTGGTTCGACTATGAAATCAACGGTTTTTCTAGGCGCCATTCTCCCGAACAGGTAGCGAAGACGGGCGATGGAGTTGCGTGCGTTTGAGGCGACGATGTGGCCGAGGATAGTCGCTGGATGGGCCAAAGACAGGTGACCACTGCCTAAGGTGGTCAGAGTGGTGTCAGCGCCCAGACTGATGAGCTCGTCTGCAACCTGGAAGGAGTCGTTCTGGACGGCTACCAGAAGGGGAGACTCGGTTGTGTCCGAGTGTTCCGGGAAGCCATCGATAAGGGCACCGTGGTCCGCAAGACGTTTGATCAGTCGAGTGTCATCCTGTCCCGAGTGGGCTAGGACGTGAAGTGCATTCCATGTCGAGTCCTTCCCACTAAAGGGGTTTTTAGCCCCTTTTTTACAGTCTGCGTCGTGCTCGATGAGAAGATCGACCAGGTTGGGGCGATTCCATCTGACCGCCTCCAGGAGAGGGGTGCGCATGTCAACACCGCACGCACGATCAATGTCAGTATTCTTGAAGGCACCGACACCTTGGGTGCGGAGGACGTCTTCGTCGTAGTCGTGTCCCGTTTTCATGGCATCAATTCCGTGTTTAAGCAGGTACTCAACCACTTCATCCCGAGCTTGTGACACGGCGAGGTAAAAGAGCGACTGGTTGAACGCGCCGTATCCCTGGGCTGCAGCGACCCTGTTTGCTCTGGGGAGCAGAAAGTCAAACGTCTCTTTCATGGCCTGCTGGTACCCGGCGCCATTGTACAGTATCAGATCAAACAGGCTGCTTCCCATGACAGCCTGGTAGAGAAGACCAGAAACGGTGATGCTGCGATACTTCGGTGCTTCCTGCTGTAGGTTGAAAGCCTCCATGGCATGGATCATCAATTTCAGGCACCCTGAGCGAAACTGCGATGCGGCCACCTCTAGTGCGCTGTTTTCCCGGGGCCATGAATCGTTGCATATCAGTGGGTTGGGCATCTTGGACAGTAGGAATTTGACAACTTGTGGTCGATCACAGTGCGTCGCTGATTATCATTGAAGTTAGCCACATGCATGTAACCTAAGTGTTCAGCTTGCATCTTGGCATAGGGAGTATTGACACTTACCCCATCCAATAGGGTATCCTTCGGGTAGTCTATCTGAGACCAAGGATGTCGGAAAGTCGGCATGATGCGCGATCGCACTTGCTGTTTTGGTGTTCATCTCTGCCCCAGCCTGTACCAGGGCCTCACCCACAGTATCGACGTCCTCATCATCAAATGACACAAGCCAGTGGAGAACAGATTCCCCGTTCTTCGCTCCCCCAGACGCTTTCGCCCCATGCGAGGTGAGCCACAAGACGGTTTTTGTCTGGCCAGCACGGCAGGCGCATAAAAGGGGTGTCTCTCCCTGGTCGTTGAGCTGATTAACTTCCAGTGGGGTAAATCGGTCCAAGAGGGCCTCTATTGCTTCCGTCTGACCGCAGCTGGCGGCAATGTGGAGAATGCGGTCGCCCCTTCTATTGACAGTATAGTCGGCGATGCGGTTCAGGCGGGAAAAGTTGGCGAGCAGGATCGGGATGTTGCCAAAGGTCATCATCCAGCTGCCGTAGTTGAAATTGTGCAGCATGACCTTTTCGAAGAAGAACCCCGCGCCTACGCCGGCCAGGGCGTTCCGAACAGTCTTCTTCGTCTCGTCGTAGTGACGTTTCGACACGGAGGCCAGATCATGCAAGGCAATCCTCGAGCCACGCATGGCCATCAGATTCAGTGTCTCTGCTACATCCCCCGCGTTCTGGAGGGGAGTCCCAATAGCCTGCGCGATGCGGTAACCGTATGCATTTGCTAGTGGGTGCTGGGCTTTCCAGGCAGCGGAGAGCCAACGGGATGCTTGCTCGAAGTTTTGGTCCACGCCGTATCCGTTGATGTAGAGGGATGCGAGGAGAAAAGCCTCTGGTGGGTTGATCATGTTCTTGGCCGCGTCTGCTTCGCCTCGTTGGATGTATATCCTTGTAAGGTATTTCTGCACCGAAGGATCCATGAGAGGCCAATTGTGCCACGTGAATTTGTGATGCTATACATTCGGTATCAGTCTTGGTGTTGAAAAATTGAGCAGAAGATATACTGTGACTTACATTCAGATTTGACGTCAATACCATGTCCGGTTGCGATCTGTCATGGTCGGGTCAACATGTACGCTGGGCTTATATGTGGATACGGGGCACGTACACTTCATCGGGGAATTCGCCGCTATGACCAAGGCTAACCATGATTTTGTCAAGGTTCCTCTCAGTTGGATCCTTGGACAATCCGATAGTCACAGCCTGTTGCATGACGCCGTATAGACCAAGCTGTTGAACTATTGTCGTAAACTGGTGGTGGATAGCGTCCAGGACCGGGTACATCGTGGCAGGAACGGCGCAGAAAATCTCCTCAACTCCGTCAATGGCACCGGCAGGATCATCGGTCTGCGAGAATACTTTGTGCACGCGTTCCTGGACGGATGAAAGGTGGACGGGGTCGCCGTAGGTTGCTGATTTGAGCGACCCCAGATACCAGTCTGACATCTGTGTGTGCGTCACTAGCTCTCCACTCTCCTTCATACTCTCCACCTCAACATAGTACTCTTCACCCTGCTTTGCAGGATCAATGAGAACCCTGAAGATGTTCTGGCCATGCGCAAATGTGCACCAGATGAGTAGGGCTAGCGAGTACACGTCTGTATACTTGGCCTCCGAAACCTTGACTGCCTCCTTAGCCTCGGGGGCCTTCCATGGCCGAGTCCCTCCCAAGTGAAGGACATTTTCCTTGGTGCTCATGACGGTCGAGTAGCCAAAGTCGCTCACCTTGGCTATATACTTGTGTTTCTCATCAGGGAAGATGAGGACATTGTCCGCTTTCACGTCCCCGTGGACAATGCCGCAGGAGTGGAGCATATGCAGACCCTGGCAGACATCGAGGCAGAGTTTCCGCCGAGTCTCCAGGCCGACAAACTCCCTCTTCTGCAGGTCCGAAAGACTCCCAAATTCGGCAAACTCGACGACCAAGACGGGGAGCCTCTGGGACGTGTCAAATGGATTGGAGCCCCATGCCAAGCCGAAGAAGTCGACAAGGTTGGCGTGTTGCAGGATGGGCCGGTGCGCAGACAGGTAGAGCTCCATGACGGCGGCGTTGATAGCGCGCCGCGATACGTGTGTGGCGGCCTCGCCCTTGTCAGAGAACTCAATCATGGCTACCTTGTAGGCCACCACATCAGGCATCTTGCGGTCGTCTGCCATCTCAATCGTGTATGAGCCCATATTCACGCTCGTCTTGATGGGCTTCTGTCGCGGAATCCGACGTCGGTAGACAGAGAAGGTCGCGCCCTGTCCGGCAAATGAGGCGCTGTCTACGGCCTGGGCGTTGGAGAAAACGGGAGGCACGGTGGTCTTGACGGCATCTTTGGCCAGGAATGCCCGGTAGGCAAAGTCTAGGGCTGTCGGGGTAAATAGGGATTCGTCGTCCACGGGGACTGATGTGTCGGTTGGTTGCGAGACAGCAGGGTCAGAGGACGTTGGGCCAAAGGAGGTCAAGCTTCTTCCTGATGATGATGAGTCCATGGTAATAACTTAAGTGGTTCGTAAACCAGATGGAAGAGAGTTGATGGAATTCAATGCCTGGTGTTGGAGATGTGGTGCATTAAATGCTGAGCGGGGCCGGTATACATGTATATTGGCATGTAAGCCGGGAAGAATGGGCCATGGCCTTTCACTGTCGGCGATCCAGTGCAGCAAATATTGGATCGCCACGGCCAAGCCATATATGCACCTTCGCTTGTGCAGCCATCTCATTTGCATATGCACGACCCGATATCCGAATACATGTACTCAGCGTTGGCAATGCGGAATCAACGCGCTGTTACCATCCCCCGGGAGGCCGGATCTACGAGTCGCAGCTCGAGTCATTTCCCTCAATGTGTCAAGAATATATATTGAGGGCCTTTATGTCCATACAGTTTGAGCCAACCCCATTCATCGCGGTATGGTATAAGTGCAATTCTACAGGACACGGGACATTCGGCGACGCCATGCCCCTCAAGTACCTGATGCATCCCAACAAGCTACATGCGCCCCGTTTGTACCAATACACGGATGCAACCCCGCACTAACACGGGGCCAGCAATGTACCAATGATAAGCTTGATTCGCCTCCTTTCGTTTTTCTCAAGAGCGTACATAATTCCAAGGGCAGGAAGGAGGGACAACTTCAAGATCTGTAACTCATCACTCTTCTCTCTGTTGTATAAATGGACCCAGTGACGGCCTTGGGCCTCGTGCCACTCTCATTCGAGGTGTTCGCCGGCTGCATCAAGGGCTTCATCCTGATATCCGATGCCCGGAACATGGGCAAGGATGCAGCCGTCGAGCGCACAAAGCTCATACTACAAGAGTACCGGCTCATCGAGTGGGCCCGGGCCATCAACCTCGACTCCCCGCATAGCCAGCAGTCACCGGCCCTGCCCAACCGACATCCAGCGGCCCTCATCCTTCTTCAGCTAGAGCAGCTTCTCTCGTCAACTGAGAGTCTCAAGAAGCGGTATAAGCTGGAGCTTATACCACCCCCAGATGGCTCCGACGACCTAGCCCTCTCCGCAACGGAAAACATCAGGACAGATGAGTCTGCATCGTCTGTCCTGTCCAACATTGTGTCACCCGAGACACGGACGAATATTCTTGAAAGGGCTTCCAAGATGAACTCGGCGAATTGGGTTCCAAAGCGACTGTGGTGGGCGGCAATTGACAAGAAGAGGCTCGCACAGCTCATCGAAGATGTGACGGGTCTCGTGGACGGTCTCTGGTCCCTCCTGGACATTTCCCATCGGTCCCAGACGTCTCACGCTGTCAACGAGACATTGCAGCTTGCCATCCAAACAAGCCATGATATAAAGGGTCTTTTGGAGCTCCAGGCGTCCCTCTACGATAACTCGACAGCTTCCGACTTGAGGAATGGACTTGCAGCATCTGCAGGCCTGAAGGCACAGCATGTCAGTCTCGCATTACGCACTCGCAACGAGATGCCCTCGATTTCTAGAAACGCACCGTCCGCCCTCGACCCATCCAAGCTGACTGGCATTCGCATGGTGTCGTCGACAATCGGATCGGCTCTGTACAGCGGAAACACAGTGTTGATAGAAGAAAAGCACGTGGTCCCAAAGATGAAGGCCAAGCTCCAATCGCGCGTCGAGGGACTCGTAGATCTCCTTTCTCAGCCACCCACGCCGACGTTCCAGACATTTCCCTGCGTGGGATATACCGAAGAGCAAGGCGGGTTCCGTCTAGTGTTCCAGTTTCCACCGGGCGCCGAACAGCCTCTCCCGCTATACAGCGTGCTCTCGCGATCCAACGGGTCTCTCCCAGACGTCGGGACTCGGCTCCGTCTAGCAGTCCAGGTCTGCCAGACTCTTCTCAGCTTCCACACAGCCGGCTGGCTCCACAAGGATGTGCGATCTGAGAATATTATTCTCGTCTCCGACGGCCCCACCACTACAGATGGGGATACTAGTAACACGACAAGTCTTGGCCGACCTCATCTCTGCGGGTTCTCCTTTGCGAGGCAGGACTCGCCCACCGAGATCAGCGAGCAGCCGACGGCAGACCTTTCGCGGGACATCTACAGGCATGCCAGGGCCCTTGGCGAGCCATCTGAGGGGTTCGAGCGGTACATGGACGCCTACTCCCTTGGCTGCGTGCTGATTGAGATTGCCGAGTGGACTACGCTCAAGAAGGTCGTCAAGAAGCGCATCGACACTAGCAGTGCTAGCGCTGGCGTCAAACTCTCTGATGTCGCGGCCCTTTCCGGATGGCTGCATGCCCGCTACGTGGAGGAAGGAGTGGCGGGGTTTCGACTCGGGACCGCTTTTACGAGGATGCTGTCTCTGTGTATACCCGCTCCGGGTCGGGAGGTGGACCCGGTGGAACTGTCCGACTTTTACTCGGCACTCGAGGGGATGGTGGCCTGTGAGGTGTAGCTGCAAGTATTTCTAGATCCCCTAGCTTTCGTTTCTCTTTTCTTTTCTTGGTTTCAGTAGTAGGGGCTAGGCGCATAGGTGTATAACTCAGATCAGCTCTTGTGAGATGCCCTCGTGGGTGGTAGCACACGGAGTACACGTACTACATGTGTTAGTAGTAGACTGTCTCGTGGCAACGGAGAATACAAATGTCTCTCATTTTCCCAATTGTCAAGAACACGAGGTCCATACTAAAAAGGACATTATGGAACCTAGAGACCCAGAGTATATGCAGGCGCGAGTAGTAAGAGACAATGCCAGCTCCGGACCACAATTACGCAGTTGGATGATTAGATCCGAGCTTATCTCCCACAATGGATGACGAGGTTACATTGCTAGCTGTCGTTCAGATGCTCATTTATACGAGACGGGTAAGGTGACAGGACACTAGATAGATGCTTGTTAGCTGCTAGGTAGCAGCTCCCCATACCATTGGATTGTTCCTTTGTGTTTTGTAATCAATGATGAAAACTCCTTCCCAAGACGGAGGCCACTAACATTGAGCTCGATGAAACCTTGAACCGTCGTATCTGGAATGTTTCTAGTAATATTTGTTTAGTCCGACAGAGCTTCGCCCGAAATAGACATTGTCTGAGAAACAGCCCGGGCACGGACCGCGGACGCACAAGTATATAAGGACCATGTTGGGAGCTTACCATTTCATCCCAGGAGCTTACAATCGGTAGACTCAAGCACATCTACATCATCCATCTATACAATGAAGTTCCTTTCAACCCTGTCACTTGCAGGCCTTGCAGCCGCCCAGGCCGGTTCCGAGTGGACCATATCCAACGTCCCGGAATCCGGTCTGAACGACATCACCTTCCCCTTTGGCATCGGCAATGCCCCGCATGAGACGGGTTTCTACTTTGCCAACCAGATGTCCCTCGTGGGCAACAATGACATTATCTACGGTGGCTTCCAGCCTCGCCCTGACTCGTCTTCTGGGGCATCCGTCATCCACGCCGTATTCTCCAGCTTCGCCAACGGCACTACCAGTGACGACGCAAACTGCAGCAACGGCGCCGACGGTGGTGCGGGCGTCAGCTGCGCCTACGAGTTCGAGGGCTCCTACTCGGGCACGTGGAACCTTGTCGTTACCAGGGAGAGCGCCACCTCGACCGTCTGGTCGGGAGCGGCCGTCAACTCTGACACGGGCGACACTCAGCACATTGGCACCTTCACCCTGCCCAAGGGGACCGGTGGCATCACCAATGATCAATATGGATTCGTCGAGTACTACCCGTGGAACGGGCACTCGGACTGGACGTGCAAGGATAACGTTCCCTTCACTGAGGTGCTCTTCTATCCGCCTTCTACAGACAGTGCTACCAATGGAAAACAGACGGGGTCTGTTACCAGTTTCATCAAGGATTCATGCAAGGGGTATGGAGAGGTTTCTTCGGCCGACGGTGTCTGGGACATCAAGATCAAGCCGTAATGTGCTGTATAAGGCTGTATATGCACGATGGCATGCGTTCATATGTCATGTCAATACCGATTTTTGGATTTTGATACATCATTGATGTTGCCGACCATTGTGGCGACGATGGAGATGCCACCACGAGTTTGTGGTTAAGGGTTAGGGTATAAACCATACTACGGGAATACATATATCGAAGCCCAATTTTACATATTGAAATGGAAATGTAATCCCTTTGAATCATATTTGTCACATACATTGCATGATTAAGGCTTGCGGGATGGCTCTTTTGCTCTTCACATTCCTGGTTCATTTGGCACCTTTCCTCACCTTGGGCAGCAGTAGGGCAGGACAATCTTCGCGTGCATCTCATTGGCATTGTTCAACTATTGAATACAACAAGCAACGAGAAAAGATATGCATGATCACATTCAAACATGAGAAAAATTCATGTTGATCCAGCTTAAAAAATGGAAGTGCGGGAGTCCATGAAGGTATACAAATGCAGAATGACGTGAGTACAAGGCCATTGGATGCACTTGTAGGATACGTGCATGACACACGTTAAAAGACATATAGTGATATGTATCAAGGCGAGGTCTCGCCCTCATACTGTGCATGTATTCGAGTCTTACGACCTAACGTCGCCTCACTTTTTTATCGTCATGTTCGTGTGGCTGTTATGAACCTGCCCAAGGTCTCACACACCCATTCGGTTTACCAATGGCAATTGAAAGAACTTGAACAACTAGCTTCTTGTGACTATTTTCCCATTCCACAGGGTTATTCCTGCATATTTGTGGCAGGAGCTGCACAAATTATATTCCCTGTGAGCCCTTGCCCTCTATCGTGGCTTCCTCACGCCATATCACACATTTATATGTATAGAAGGTGCCCGTAGCTGCAGAGTGAGAGATTAGATCCAAGAAATCACCAACTTCAATTCCATGACATATACGGACGTTTGCACTCAGTTACCTTCTCCCCCGAGGCCCTCGGCCTAATACGTTTCACGCCGCGCCTCAATACTTGAACCATGATCCATCTGCACTGGTGGCAAGCTGGCGCGGCCCTCTCGCTATTGTGCTGTCTACTGGCATTAGGTGCCTATGAATGGACGGGGTCTTATAAACCACACTCCTGGTCGGCGCCATCAATACCAGAGTCCGTACATGACACCGCAGAGAATCCATGGCATCATGTAAGCTCTGGTGTGTTCCCATTTACCACCTATACGATCACTAATATGTCGCGTACGTCAGCTCGTTCCGTCCACGTCACTCGACTACCATGATTGCTATGGTGGTCTCCAGTGCGCACGTCTGGAGCTTCCTTTGAATTGGAAAGCTGTAGAAGGTGATGGCGACCAGGAAACAGTGTCCATGGCCATTTTGAGACGCCCGGCGAAGGTACCGGTCACGGATCCACGGTACGGCGGAGCCATTCTGGTGAATCCAGGCGGTCCGTCCGCGTCCGGCGTTCTCCATGCTCTACTCAGAGGAGATACAATCCAGGACACTGCAGATGCATTGGGGGATGATTACAAGGGTGTCTTCTTTGATGTCATCGGGTTTGACCCTCGGGGCGTCGGATATACCACGCCCAAATTCGAGTGCTTCTCGGGCAACCTTTCTCGCCAGTACTGGAATGCTCAGGGCGCCTTGAGTGAGGCCATCGCTTCGACGAATGCTTCATTTGCAGAAAAGCTTTCGCACGCAGAATCTCTGTCTCGGGAATGCATCAGCAGAGTTGATGGAGATAGTTCCAGCATTGCCTACTATATGAATGCGGCTCCATTCGCGCAGGACATGGTAGCCATCATCGAAAGACATGGTGAATGGCGGGAAAAGACCGCAGCTGCCTTGCTCGGTCTAGGAAATATTAAGGATCTACGTCGCCGGAGCTTGTCCATGACAAACAGTTTGTCTCCCGAACTACAAGATGTTTGGCAACGCACAAAATGGGATGCTGGCAAGGAAAAGCTTCTCTACTGGGGATTATCCTATGGGACAGTCCCAGGGCAACTCTTCGCACACTTACACCCAGAGCGAGTCCACCGGATTGTGCTGGATGCCGTTGTGGACACAGACATCTACCTTGGTAGCAAGTGGGATGCTCCGCTTGCTCAGGCCGATGACATCCTCGACTATTTTTTCCACATCTGTTCGCAGTCTTCGTCGTGCTTGTTTGGGAGGGGAGACAAGGAAAGTACACGGTCCCGATTCCATGCCCTCATGGATTCTCTCGCGAAAAGGCCTCTCCCTGTGTCGTCGTCGGACATTGCACCTGACATTATAACGGCTTCAGATGTCCGAAGGCTGGTCAGAGATACTGTCTACACCCCGTTACAGTACTTTGAATACATGGATAAGATTCTTGTGGATCTCGAGAATGGTGACGGATCTGCCCTAGCCGCCAGGAAGCAATCAGTCCAGGTATCGCCAGGTTTCAGCATAGAAGCCGTCGCGTCCATAATGTGTTCCGACAACGGCGTCATTGGTGCCATGTCTGATGACGATTTCTATGAATACGTTGACTCCCTGCAGAATCGCAGCCAGGTATTGGGATGGTATTGGGCTGAGATGCAGATGCTCTGCAGGTCGTGGCCAATGAAGCCAAGATGGCATGTTGACGGTACGTTGGCACTTTAACACGCCTGGATGGGTTCAGGACGATATGAGTTCATACTAATTCTTGAGCGAACCAGGACCCCTTGGCGCCAACACAACTGAGCCCATTCTTCTCATTGGCACCACCTTGGATCCGGCGACGCCTCTTCACAGGTATATCCCATTTCCTCATATCAAACTACCAGATGAGCGTTTGCCTAATCGCTCTTTAGTGCACAAAAGGTTTCGGGCAGGTTTCCTGGCTCCGTTGTACTTCATCAGGATGGCGTTGGGGTAAGACCACCACCTCCCCTCCCCCTCTACACATACATATGCGCAATGTGCACATGTGTCTGCAAGGCAACCGAAGCTAACACGCAAATCAGCACACCTCGCTAAGCGCTCCCTCCGTATGTACCACCAGGACAATTCGGGAATACTTCCAAGCTGGTATTGTGCCACCGCCGTCGGTCAAATGTGGGGTGGATGATGTGCCGTTCAACGATCCCCGAGCGATCGGATAGGAAGCAAGATGGTCCGCATATGCCGCCAAGAGGCGACCGAAAGCTGCCAGAGCCCGTGCACAACTTGGTTCCAGACTTTTTGTCAGCTGCCATACTTTCCGGGCATCAAAACAGGGATTTGAACGAGGGGTTCTGAGGATAAAGTGCACAATTAAAGAGCACCCCGATGAAGGCAAACATCTTGGTTGAATCATCTTGGTTGATTATGGGCTGCACATGCACTTTCATCATAAAAAAAGTGCAGTTTGAACCACGTCACACTCATGCAGTCACCATCGCGTCACATCAATCTCAAAAAAAAGTGAGGCGAGACCATTTCTTGAGCCATTTCCTGATGAACCGTCTTCAACCATAGCAGTGAGGCTCATTCTCATGATGATGAGTTCACCGCATATTTATTTCAAAGCCATTTCGAGGCCGCTTTGGGCCGCAATTAAACATTGAAAATACATATTTGTATTCGTGGCCTCGCTGATACCTTGTGATTGACTCGGAACAGTCCTGTCCTGTCCAGAGCTTGACAACTCGCCACCCTCGCTCGCCTCAAACCTCGTCGCTTTGGTCGCCTTAACCGCCCTAGTCGCCTACGTTGTGTCGATATCGAATCAAACGACAAGCCCCAAAACAAAACAAAAAAGAGGAAAAACACGCAATGTCTTCATCCAGTCCCAAGCCGGTATCCATGTGCCCCATGGCCTGCTTCCCAGCCTCGCCGCCGCCGCCAAAGCCTCGTCCCGACAACGGCCCACCAAGGAATTCCGGAGCTGTTGAAACGGACCAATATGAGAAAACCATGTCGGAGATTACTTGTTCATGTGGCTATGGCTACTATCGCGCGGACCGGAGTTGGGTGTCTGGCGCTGATGTCCGCGCCGGGCTGCAGCCGATGAGAAACGGTGTCTATCTGCAGAAGACGGACGTCGCGGATGAGAATTAACAATGTCGAGTCCGATATTCTCAAGCTCGGCATCATTTCAAATCATCGACATGATTTTTACCATTGAACGCATTCCACGATTCCCGGTCCTACTCTATCTTTGTTTTCTTCTTCCGTGTTCTTTATATTCATTTTCTTTTATCAAGATGAGCTGTTCCAACCCATCACCACCATCAGCCTCATTTTTTTGGAACTCCTGTGTGCTCGTTGGGCATCAAATTATTTGGTTCGCAACTAGGGATGAAGCATCAGTGTATGATCTGTTGTAAAAAGGAGGTATGTTCACCATGTTCTCCCTTGGCGCCAGCTTCACTTAACCCGCCTTACCATTCGTCATGTTTTCCTGCGCTGATGTTTGCCTCATTTTTTAGTCATGAGTTTTCTGACTGTCAACCCTGGGCGTACAAGAGGCTCTTATGGCTTGGGTATTGGGCACAAAGCTTGTACTGTTCGCATATATGTACACACATAAATATAGATAGTTGAGATCATGATTTTTCATAGCTGTACAAGTTCATACAGAAGCAAACAAATTCCTTTTGACTTTCCCTTCTTTCATTCCATCTAACTTTTGTTTTCTCTTACCATGGCCATGGAGAATGATACATGCACGGCCCATGATGCCTTCCCTTCCAGGGGGGCTGAATGCTGGGCCCTGGCTCTCAAGGTATGTCTTTCTACCGTGTTTCAAGAGGTTCAAACATATTTGGATTGTACTGCATCGTATTGAAAGAGATGCCCTTCTGATTCCACCATCTGTAGGTGTTCAACACGGAACTCACCAAGGACGGGGGCAAGCACATCGCCGCGTCGGAGAAGAGGACGACGCCAGACCAGCTATCCGATATTGTGAATCGGGCAAAACGCATGCAGGAAAAGAAGCGATCCAAGCTTTCGGAGCACATGGGTCCGATCATCGGGATTGTGTCACAGTACAAGAAGACTGTCGACGTTATGATACAGCATGATCCTGTTGGGACGTCCCTCGTATGGGGAGGCATCAGGACTCTGCTCACGGTACGTATAACATCAATAACATACAGGTCCAGATCTCCCCTTCTTTCTTGGATATATCTACTAGTAGTATTGACCTTACTTGTTTGGATGGATGGTTGGCTGATGAGATGCTACCCGGAAAGATTGCAGAAAAGAGCATCGAGTGTTCTGAAGAGATCTGTCACGGCATCAAGGACATGCTACGCAGCATGCACCGCTGGGACGAGTACCTCGAGATTCACACGCAGTCTCCGAGGGTTTCTTCAGCAATCGCACACATCCTGGCTCAGTGTATCAACTTCTCGGTCCGGGCGGAGAAGTACTATCGCTCCATGTGGATTGGTTAGTACTGCTACTGCTCTGTTGAATATGTATTGACACGCCCTCCCCTCTGCCAACCTCTTTTTCTTTCATTCATTGAGAAGCAGCTTCTACTACTGCAGTCACACGTCTTGCGGAAGGTTCGAGTCGGAGTTCTCTCCTCTCTTTGGGAGAGCACCCCCCCCCC